>FR989892.1:4932735-5532735 GCA_905404145.2 Biston betularia | reverse complement strand
GATTCCCACCCAGGACAAGCATTTTGTGATATAAAACGAATATTTGTTCTGTGTCTGGGTGTACTGTATGTATTATAAGTATGTATTTACAAAAAAAAAGTATTTAAGTATTTTATCAGTTATCTGACTGCCATAGTACAAGCTTTGCTTAGTTTGGGGTCAGATGGCGCTGTGTGTAATGTCCTACGATATTTATTTATTTAGTTTTGTCAAAATCAAACCGGAATTCGTGAAAAATGGTTTCATATATTTGGTCGAGAATTCATTCCATTTGTCTATGGCTGATTTTCCTGATCTCTTTGTCGCAGTGCTATTGTCTTTGAAAACAAGTAGTTGTAGACTGACCTTCGTTGGGCGGGTATAGTACTGCATGCTGGACTGCCCCTTCGATGAGAATCTTCAGAGCCATCACGCCGCTCTCGATCGGCAGACCCAGGGATATCGCCTCCCCACCTCCACGTCTCACCAGCAAAGTCTACGAATAAAATAAAAATTGGTGGTTTTGGCGGGAACGCGGAAAGAGTCGTGTCTCCCCGTTGTATTTTTTCCCCAAAACTAGTGTTTGAAAATGGTGGTGTTTTATTCATAAGGTGCCGAATCACAAGCGCGAGTGTGGGAAAATAATATAATGTGGGGAAACATGACTTTTCGTGTTGCTTCCAAAACTCCATCGAAGCTTTAGCAAAGTCGCCACTACTTTACTAAAGCATGACTAGACTTGACTGACACGGGCTGTACTGGACTGGACTTTGACTTTGCCAAAACAAAAAAAAAAAGAAATGAGTTCTAGGCGTTTGACCACAGCTCACCTGATGTTAATGTGACAGTGTGAACACATCTAGCCTGGATTGACAAATGCTGTCGACAATTCGACATGTCACGTGGACAGCTTATGTCAATTCCGTATATTTTTGGCTTTTCTATTAGCGATAAAGCAATTTTTTTTATATTTGTTTTTATTTAAAATAGGTTCGCGTTTGATCACACTCTGCCTGATGTTAAACAGTAGTGTGGTCTAAGATGGAGCACGCTTACCTAGAAGAAACTTATTTACTCTTAGATTTGAAGACGTCAATATTGTCAAATGTCACTTGGCTGAACCTACAGGCAAGTGCTCCGTTCGCCACATTACTTTTTACATAAAAAGTTTGGAACAATAGCAATATGTGGTGTCACGATCTCTCCTTTTAAAACTAAAAAATTGGAGGTTATAAGATTTTGAGGACTTATATAAGACCTTATTACAAATTGCGATGGAAAAGTCACGAGAAAACAAATGATGCATCCTTACATCAAACCTTTCGAAGTCGTGTTCAGTGCTGACCCTTCCTTTCCTCGGCTGCTTCAGCTCCATCGGTTTCTCCCAATTCTGGAGATCCACCTCTGACGCCAAATTGCTCGGGGTTTCCACGTCCTGGAATTATAGTAACATTTATTTTTTACTTGTTGCTTAAAAGAACTACCATGCACTAGAGCTGTTCAACATGTACAAAAGGCAAATAAGATCATGAATAGAGTGCTGTTCGCATCTATGGGTCTGCCAAGTGCCAACTTGAGGCATCGTAGTCGATCGAGAGACGCGCCAGGAGACTAATTGGCAACGACATCTTGCTAAAGTCTCGGCTTCAAAGCCTTGAGCAACGCCGTAGTTTCTAACTTTTCTGTCGTTTACCAGATTTTCTCGGGAAGTTCACATTTTGATGTCTTTTCACCTTTTCACTACCAGACGTTTAGACAAAAGCCTCAAAAACGTCATGCGTATAACAGATTATAGGTATATGTCGACGGATACATGACACGTGTATATTATTGTATATATGTATATTAGCCATGTAGACAGCCCTGTTGGCTCATTGGTAGCATGTCTGCTTCAAGCAAAAAAAATATTTATGTATTCTATCAGTTATCTGACTCCCATAGTACAAGCTTTGCTTAGTTTGGGGTCAGATGGCGCTGTGTGTAATGTCCTGCGATATTTATTGATTTATTTATTTATTTATTAAAATAAGTTAAACATAATGTCTGTTTGTAACACAATTATTTCAAATGTATTAGTTAGTCTCAGCTACCTCCTTACCAAATTTCATCCAAATCTGTTCAGTAGTTTTTGCGTTAAAGATTAACAAACATCCATCCATCCATCCAAATTTTCACATTTATAATATTTGTGGGATGGGATTTGAACTCACCATCGCTTGCAAATAGTAAGGCAAGACGTCACCCTCCGTGTGCTTGGAGATGTTTCTCAGTTCTTGAAGCGCCTCCTCTGACTCGGCTGATGGATGATCAGGGTCCGTCCATATGGTGTACACCTGAGGATTGGAGACAAAGTCAGTAACATGATCTTTTTGACAGCTCTGCTTTGTTACCTAAAAGGCTGGTTTCTTTCAAACAGACTCCTCATACCTTTAACCGTTTCTCTATCAAGGCCCTCAGCGCCAGCGGAAGCCGTTGGGGGTCTCCAGCTCCTTTATCGGTGATGACGAACAGTGCACTGTCGTACGGCACAAGTTTGGCTGCGCTGGCCAACGCACGCATGGTGCCATCGCTTGACGCGTCGCTGTGGACACCCTGAGGATAAAACCCTGCATTAGATTTACTTGGTGGTAGATCTCCTTAGCAGGAGGTCGTCTAGGTAGGTACCACCGCAGTTCCAGTTATTCTGCCGCTAAGCAGTAGTGTGTAAACTTTACTGTAAAGGGTACTGCATCGAAATTACTGGGCTGTTGAGACTAACCATCGAAAGTCTCAAAGTAATGAGCGCCTAAGCAGCGATGCCCTAAACTTTGTTTTGTTACTCAAAGTTCTGTGTATCGCTGCAATGGTCATGGACAGGCGTTATCTCTTACCATCAGGAGAGCGTCTCGTTCGTCTCATTACTTTTACATAAAAAAAAAAGGTCATGCAGATCTGAAGCCCACTAACTTGGCGTCAATGTTCAAGATTTAATAAGAAATGGCATACCTGATACTTTAGCAGTAATTTCGACAGTTCTCCTGAAACGTCTCTGTCTTTGGTCCCGCTTCTGATCGGCTGCAGGTTGTGGCGCGACCTCCAATTTACACCTGTGGAACAACATCAAGAATCAAAATATTTTGCCAAAGACCAATGAATTAATACTTAGCAACTAATTAACAGATAAACAATGGGCAAAATTTAGGTTTCCGTACACAAAGGGTAAAAGCGGGACCCTATTACTGAGACTTCGCTGTCCGTCCGTCTGTCACCAGACTGTATCTCAAGAACGGTGATAGCTAGACAGTTGAAAGTGTCACAGATGATGTATTTCTATTGCCGGCATCGCTGCTTTGGCGCTCATTACTTTGAGACTAGATGGTTAGTCTCAACAGCCCAGTAATTTCGCTGTAAGTACCCTTCAAACCGGAACACAGTAATGTTTACACACTCACCTTGGTGGCAGAATAACTGGTACTGCGGTGGTACCTATAGACGACCTCCTGCTAAGGAGATCTACCACCAAGTAATTAAAGGTCAGGCATCAGGTGAGCTGTGGTCAAACAACTAGCCTGTCAACCATAAAATATATATATATATATATATATATATATCTAGGCAAATGTATAATGTGCCACACCATGATCCGATCTGACCCCAAACTAAGCAGAGCTTGTACGATGGAAGACAGATAACTGATAGAATACATAAATACTTTTTTTTTGTAAATACATACTTATAATACATACAGTACACCCAGACAAACATCGATGTTAGTCCCATAAATGTTTGTCCTGAGTGGGAATCGAACCCACGCCCTTCAGGTCTAGAAACAGACATACTACCAATGAACCAACAGGGCTGCAATAAATAACTAATAAAAAATAAATTATTGAAATGTCCAATATAGAATTACAAAGCAAAAAACGTACGTACGGACTTTTGGAACCATATCTTTGTAATGTTTTTTTAACTTTACTGATTCTCGATGGAAGGGAATTTTTATTATGTAATTGTGACAAAGTACTGTGGTGCTAAGATAATGTAAATTCGACCTTGGGCAGTGAACGTAAGAGTTGAATTATGTAAGCCAGGTTTACGCTCCAATTGCTTTAGTCAACTTGGAAATGGTAAAAAACGTCCAGTCATTTGTATTTCGTGAGAAACGCCTAGTTTTTTTCCTTGTATTTAGGGACTTTGTATTTAAAACAGTTTTGTAGAGATTTTCGCCTAACACAGCTAAACCAATAATATCTGACGAAGTTATCACAACGGACAACTCTATCACAGATTTTGGTTCTCAATTCGACAGTATTGTTTTTTTTTTTAAATATTTGTTACGCGATAATTCCGTCAATTACGTGAATCAATTTTGATGATTCTTTTTTTGCTTGGTAAATAATACTTCAGAGGTGGTCCCATAGAAATTTTATCGAAATCAATCAAACGGTTTTTAAAAAAATGAGCTTGAGCTGCCGGTGAAGGAAAACATCGTGAGAAAACCACAGCATGGTGGTAGCGTACTCTCTAGTACTCGGCTGGCTAGCTACCACACGAGAGTTGAAAATCTGCCGCCAAGCATCTAACGGTGTTCCGGGAGCCTCACTTAAGAGCCAGTTCCATTTCAGGCCATACCTTCACTTAACATCAGGTTAGCTGTGGTCAAACACCTAGCCTGTCAACCATTTAAAAAAAAAAGCAATCAAAGAGCGACTCGTTCGTCTAATTACTATTACATAAAAATATATATACCCTTCCTTGGTACAGAATAAAATATCTATCGCACAAAGTTGACAGTAGACATTGGACAGACATATTTCTGCATTACAATGAGTGTGGGTAATGTCACATTGTCGCGTCAGATCTGTACAGCGTGAAAGTTAAATTCGTATTGGTGCATCGTACAGCATGCGGGTATAAACCCACCGAGCTAGGACTGTTACTGAAATTAAGATAAATAAAATTAATTCGGAATTTATTTTTTAATTCGCGTCGGCGGTCATCGTTACGTGCGACGACGGTCAGCGTTACTCACGTCGGTGGTCAGCGTTATGCGCTCCGCTTATCTTTACTATTAAGAGAGCGTTTTGTTCGTCTCATTACATTTACAAAAAGAGTAAATCCATTATAATGGATTGGCTTTTTTTCGTTTTTTTTTGGGTTTGACGAACTAGATGTTTGACCACAGCTCACTTAATTCTAAGTGATGGTATGGTCGAAGATGGGAAAGCACACCTAGCCAGTCTAGCCCAGAATAGAAGGGCTGAGGCTGCCGGAACACACCGTAAGGTGCTTGGCGGCTGATTTTTAACTTGAGGGTGGTAGCTGGCCAGCCGTGTACTAGAAAGTACCCTACCACCATGCTATGCTTTCCTTCACCGGCAGCTCGAGCTCATTATTGGGGGTTAGGACCCATGCTTTTCGGTGAGACAACTGACTGCGCTCACCACTGAGCTAACATCGGTACAATACATGATAAAACTCAATTAATACTAGTATTAACAGTGTCATTTTATTGTTTCAGGTAAGTGACTCCAGCTGATTCTCAGGTATTAATATATGTACATATTGGTTTGTTGACGGTAAGCGTGCTCCGCCTGAGACCGCATCTACGCTTAACATTAAGCGAGTTGACGGTCATACGTAAGCGTAATAATCCGATAGATAGCACGCTTGTTACGCATATACATGCCATTCGACACGCGTCACCGAATATAAAGAGGAAATTCCCGATTCAGGAAAACCACCTCGCATATTAACAATAGATATTACAATACAACCACGTCACACAAAACTACTTTGTATGCTAAACGTGTCGTGTTATTGAAGAAGCGTTTTGTCTGAATGCAGTGGTCAGCTGTGAAGTTACGGCCAAACGTGAGCGTCTGCGCGACTGCTAAGCGTAAGCTGATGACTCACAGTTTTTTTTTTCAAGTGTCATGATATTTATTGAAAAGAAAAGAAAGAAAGAAAATAATTTTATTTTGTAACAGAACAAACAAAACAAAAATAACAACAAATAGAGACAAACAGTTACAAAATGGGGGCTCACCTACTAATTGGTATGACCAGCGCTGGTCTTCCGGTGAGCCCGTGTCGGTCAAACAAAACAAACATAATACATAGTGGTTAGCGCGGTAGGTTCGCATGCCGAAGGGCGTGGGTTCAAACCCCAACAATGAGCTTGAGCTGCCGGTGAAGGAAAACATCGCGAGGAAACCAAAGCATGGTGGTAGGGTACTTTAGTACTCGGCTGGCTAGCTACCACCCTCAAGTTGAAGATCTGCCGCCAAGCATCTAACGGTGTGTTCCGGCAGCGTCACTTGAGAACCAGTTGCATTTCAGGGTAGGTGTGCTTTACCATCTTCGACCACACCTTCACTTGACATCAGGTGAGCTGTGGTCAAACACCTAGCCTGTCAACCATTAAAAAAAAAAGGCGTCCGGTAGTACAGTATATACCTTCATATACACACCCATAGTCACTGTATCACTTAACATCAGGTGAGCTGTAGTCAAACACCTAGCCAGCAAATCGTAAAAAAAGAGAAACATGCTACAACTAGCTATAAACACGTTGTAAAGACACGTGTACAAAAACACTAACAGTACACATTTCATAGCACGCCACGTGCTTCGACATTATTAATGTTCATTATTGATTTATCACTGTGTACTTTAATTATTAAACGCATACTAAAAATGCTTAATGTTTATTAATTACATTTAGAAGGTTGTCAACATGTAACCGATATGATATCGCCTTCGGTTGTAAAGCCGGGAATACACCGAAGGCGGTATCGATGTTTTTTTTTATGTAAGAAGTAATGAGACAAACGAGACGCTCTCCTGATGGTAAGAGATAACGCCTGTCCATGACCATCGCAGCGATACACAAAACTTTGAGTAACAAAACAAAGTCCAGGGCATCACTGCTTTGGCGCTCATTACTTTGAGACTTTGATGGTTAGTCTCAACAGCCCAGTAATTTCGCTGCAGTACCCTTCAAACCGGAACACAGTAATGTTTACACACTACTGCTTAGCGGCAGAATAACTGGTACCGCGGTGGTACCTACCTAGACGACCTCCTGCTAAGGAGATCTACCACCAAGTGCGTAGTTGTCATCTACATCTACGCTATTATAAAGAGAAAAGATTTGTTTGTTTGTATTGAATAGGCTGGGAAACTACTGGACCGATCTGAATAATTCTATCATCATTAGAATGCTATATTCACTGAGTGTCATAGCCTATATTTATATTGTTAATCGAGTTTTGTTTTCCCGTGCGAGCTGCTAGTCAGTTATATTTCTCTGTCACGCGATAGTTTGGCAAATTGTAGCAAAAAATCAAATGTACTTAATTATGCTTTGAGTTATAAGGAACAATCGTATTTCCTCAACAATTGTTCAATAATATTCATAGATGACGCAATTTAGGATAATATTCTTGTTAAAGCTAAGCTAAGAACTGTGTAAATTTTTTTGTTTTGTGATTCAAAATTGGTTCGCGACTGACCACACTCTGCCTGATGTTGAGCAGTAGTGTGGTCTAAGATGGAGCACGCTTACCTACGAATAAATAAATATCGTAGGACGTTACACAGCGCCATCTGAGCCCAAACTAAGCAAATCTTGTACTATGGAAGTCAGATAACTGATAGAGTACTTAAATAGTTTTTTTTTTTGTAAATACATACAGGGTACCCAGACACAGAACAAATATTTGTTTATATCACAAAAGGCTTGTCCTGGGTGGGAATCAAACCCACGCCCTCTTGGAGCAGACATACTACCAATGAACCAACAAGGCTGTCAAGACAAGAAACTTATTTACTTTTTTTTTGTTTTGGTCTGGCTTTCAAGTGAGGCTGCCGGAACACACCGAAAGGCGTGTGTTCGAACCCCAACAATGAGCTCGAGCTGCCGGTGAAGGAAAACATCGTGAGGAAACCATAGCATGGTGGTAGCGTACTCTCTAGTACTCGGCTGGCTAGCTACCACACGAGAGTTGAAAATCTGCCGCCAAGCATCTAACGGTGTAATTTACCATCTATCTATAGCTATAGCCCATAAAAAAATATTGTGATATTTTGCCGCCCCCTAAATTTGCCGTCCCCACTACGCTACGCCAGTGTATACTCACCATTAGAATCGTATCCAATAATAACGATATCCGATACGTTGAGGCCTTCCACCGTCAGGTCCTTCCATACTTCGAGCGCTCTGTTCAGAGCCAACGGTCTCAGAGGTACCAGGACCCCAGCAGGCGGTCGCAGCCACGTGTCCTCGAGCCATCCTCGCAGAGTAGAGCTCTTGCTCTGGGTCGGAAGTGGTGCCGGCTTCGCGTCGTAAGTGCGGACGTCTGGCGGCTGAAGATCGTCTGCAATGAGATGTTTTGAATGTTTATGATGTCCTGGTACTTTTGCGATGGCAGTTGGTTTCAATCGGAAGAATTTAATTACAATTGATAACAATGTCTCGTTGTCACCGTCGCGGGTCGAACCTAGACCAGATAGCGATGATAGCTCAGTAGTTAGCGCGGTAAGTTCGCATTCCGAAGGGCGTGGGTTCAAACCCTGAGCTTGAGCTGCCGATGAAGGAAAACATCGTGAGGAAACCATAGCATGGCGGTAGCCTACTCTCTAGTGCTCGGTTGGCTAGCTACCACGCGAGAGTTGAAAATCTGCCGCTAAGCATCTAACGGTGTTCCATTCCAGGCTAGGTGTGCTTTACCATCTTCGACCACGCCTTCACACTTAATATCAGTTGAGCTGTGCTGTAAAAAAAAAAGATTGGCACAGGACCGAGGCAGATAGCGTAAAAAGAGAGAGGCCTATACCCAGCACTGGTATAAAGAAGGCTGTGGGTGATGATGATGATGATGAACACCAATTTTGGAGTTTTGGCGGAAACGCGGAAAGAGTCGTGTCGCCCCATTGTATTTATTTCCATAACGAGTGTTTTTTCGTGTGTTTATGATTTTAAGATTTTTTATTTTGTTCAATAAATATATTTTTTTCCTGGTACTAAGTTTTACAAAGTTTGATTTTGGTACAAAGGATTTTGCGATGCAAAGCAGAGATTTAGTGGCTGAAAGGCGCCTAGAGTAAGACGTGTTTCGTGATTATGATAACCTGGTGCTTTGTTTCACAAATACAGATTTTAATGGTAATACGCGTCGAAATTGCCATAAACGCCCTTTGCAACGCAGTTTTATATTCATGCTTTTTATTTATGCTGATTCTTATCATACTTGAGGTTTGCGGTACATTTTATACACAATATACATGCGGTTCTGTAGTTTTATTCAGTTTTTATCTGACTAAAGGTTCAAGGGCATCTTCGGAGGTGGAAGCAACCTAATGTTTTGTTCAATTTAATTGTGCAATTAAAATCATTAGTGGTTTTCCCTAAAAATTTTCATTATAATTTTGGGGGGGTTTTTAAACCGTTTTACCCTATAAGAATGACGCGCTACGCAATTGTCAGGTAGTGCTTCTGATCTCGGTATGTACTAATGAACTCTTCAAGATGCATGTACAGGTACACGTTAAGTTTTTTTATGTTAAAGTAATTGAACGGAATAATACGCTCTCCTGATGTTATGAGATAACGCATGCCCATGACCATTGCAGCAATACACAGAACTTTGAGTAGTAAAACAAAGTCCAGGGCGTCGCGTTTGAAAAGTGAGTGTGTAAAGACTTACTGTTTTCTGTCTTGGGGTTTCTCTGGCCTTGCAGATCAGCTTCATCGTGCTGCATCAGCTCCGGCTCTTCATCCGTAGTCTTCGTAGTCGCTTGACTCGTGGTTTCAGTCTGTAGCAAATGGGTTTCTTCATCACCATAATCATAAGATCCAGCATGACTTGGTGTTAGATCTCCTTAGCAGTTTAGATAGTTTTAGTGGTCGTTTAGGTGGCACCACCGTAGTACCAGATATCTCGCCGCTATGTTTAGGTGTCTAAACATTACTATGTTCCGGTTTGAGGGGTTTTGTAGCGACATTCCAGGGCTGTTGAGACTAACCATCGAAAGTCACAAAGTAATGATCACCAAAGCAGTGATGCCCAGAACTTTTATCATCTATTATGACAAGCGTTATCTCTTGCCATCAAGATAGCGTCTCGTCCGTCTCACAACTTTCACATGCCAATTTGCAAAAACTTTTAAGCCTGCGATACAAAAATAGAAACGAAAAATGACAGCTTTTCACGATTCAGTTTACGATCGTCGGTATAATTCAATTCTTGTAGATTAGACGAAATTTGTTAGCATTGAATGGAATTACCGTGCGTGTGATGGGTTCGTCACGAAGTTTTAAAGGGCCCCTTTACATAAGCATTAACGCTCACTTTCGCTACGGGGATCTCATCCCTGCTTAAATAGATTTGATAATATCCTACGAACGCTGCTTTGGATACTCTTTCCAAAGATGCATTTATAAATGTTCTTTGAAGTTCGAGGTCTATCTCCTTTTGCAGATCCTTAGCTAATCACATTCCACAACTCGATATAGTTTTTCTTTACTGATAAATAGCTATAGGAATCTGCGAGCGTTATGCGGGGGCCCATGGACTCAAGTACAATGCTATGAAAAGCGAGCTTATGGTGTTTAAGGCAGGCTCTAAAACTTACAGCATAGTCCCACCGGTCACTTTGAATGGCAGGCCACTATTGAAGGTTTCTAGCTTTAAGTATTTGGGTCACTGGGTCACCGAGACGCTCGAGGACGACTTAGATATAGATAGGGAGCGCAGGGCGTTGGCGGTTCGAGCGAATATGCTGGCTCGTAGGTTTTCACGTTGTACCGAACAAGTTAAAGCTACACTTTTTAGAGCATATTGTCAGTCTTTTTACACGTGCAGCTTATGGGTTAGGCACACCAAAAAATCGTACAACGCCTTGCGTGTGTTATACAACAACGCCTTCAGGTTGCTGATGAGGCTGCCACGCTGGTGTAGTGCCTCGGGGATGTTTGCGGATGCGCGGATTGATAGCCTCCAGGCCATCATGCGCAAGCGTGTCGCGTCCCTGATGCGCCGCGTGCGGGGCGGCTCCAACACCTACCTACAGTTGTTCGCCTGGCGGATGGATCTGGATTGCCCAATAATGCAACACTGGACAAGGATGCATGTTGAGCATTCCGGATCCAAGCCTAAGTTTAGGTTAAGATGAAAATTATTATTTGTCTTCTTCTTTCTTTTTGTTTAATTTTGGCTGGTGTAATTATTTTTAGTTTTTAATTTTTTAAATTTATATTGATTTTATTTATGTAATAATTTTTAATGATGTTTCTATGGACATGGTCTGAAATAAATAAATAATAATAATAATAAATATGCTTGTGCTTGACCGCCATCTCGCCTGATGTTAACCGATTGATTGGATAACCCTTTATTGATTCTCTCTCTCTCTCTCTTTTCTTTTTTACTCTCTTTTTTTCTCCTTTCTCTCTCTTCTTTTTTTGATGAAGCGGTCACGCTTGCCTAGAAGAAACCAATTCACTCGCGAATTGCAGGTACCAAGATTGTTGTTGTCTATCGGGTATCTATCGGGGAAAGACCCAAATCGGGCAGCAAATTAGTTTCCACCAAGGCATGCCACACAGTCTGATTTTCAGCTTTTTGTTTCTAGTCATTGCAAATTTTAATAATTAAGCGAAAATGCAATTCTCATTCAAACTGTTTTTACTCAAAAGTGTGATTTTATTTGCTCATTATGTATAAAAATATGCTAAGATCAAAATTTATTGGAAACGGAAACCCCAAAGTGCGAATGTCATTCGTACGTATTTTTATTCAATAAAATTTTGGTCATTTCGTAATTTCGGTTTTATGATATTCATTTGCGAGATTATCGTTTTGATGTTCGCTTGATTTTTTTGTTGGAAGGGTAATCCGGATTCGTCCAAAAACTCCAAAAAGATACTGAATGTGTTTTGTTATCAAATTGAGGTTTTGATTCTAATAATTTTTGTGGTTTCTTTTATATTTTTAAAAACCGATATTAGAATCATGCACGAATAAGCAAAAATAACAAAAACAATCAAATTATAATATAATTAAAAAAAAAAATCAAATAAAAAAAAAAATAATTATTATTAATTATTTATTAATCATTTCTAATAATCTCTACAGGAATACACGTGATAGAAAACTAAAAGCAGCTTTTACTACAAGACATAATAAACCAACAGTGATATACATACATGTACTAGTTGGTATACTCCAGTTCTTTCATTCACGGAAAAATTTAAATAAAGATACAAACCTAGGAAAAAATTGCCAAAACAGCCACATTTTTACTTATTCTTGTTCGGAATGGGGGCGACGAGTCACTGATGCCCCGCTTGGGGTGTATTGTGCATTTCCCCCTACCAGCATCTACCTGAGCCAACCCAGCTCCTTGAAGTACCGGAGCGAGGCTCTGAGCCTCTGGCAAAGAGCCTCGCTTTTTTATTTCTTCTGTATTGTTTTTTTAGTGTGTGCAATAAAGAGTTAATCAATCAATCAATCAATCAAAGAAGCTCCAGAGAGTGAGATGAAGTTGATAGCGAAAAGCAGACTGTCTGTTGCGGTGATTTGCATGTGGATAGTGAGGAAGCTGCTTCATGCAATCTAGTGAAAATCCTAGTTACTTCTTTGGCTTTGCAATGCCACATTTGTTATCCACCAAACTGCCATGGTGAAGCGGACTATCTGTGGCTCCTAGCTGGTACAGATAACTATTCAGATTGCAATGACCGGTTATAAGGTCTACTCAAAGACGAAGCAATCTCAATAGATTGTTAGTGATCTTCCTGTTAAGGATAGGAAAAGCGATCTTACCATATCAACAATGCATTGTTACTTGTTAAAATAAGTTCTATGCAAGTGAATATATAATTAATATTGCATAATTGATTACTTGGTAATGTTACATGATTAGGGAAGCGAAACTATCAACAAACGTGGCTGAATTTAAAATGTTTAACTGGTAGCCTTGACAGTTTTGTACGTCATTTTGTTTATTCGTGTTTCATATCTTGAACTCGAATGTGTTTCTGTCTCTCCGTTATTTGTTGTTTTTGTAATTTTGTTACTAGTTGAATGATTGTTGTTGTCTTTAAGTTTTTGTTTACTTTCGGTTACCTATTGTTATAAACTTTGTCTGTATGGTTGTTCTGGTAGCGGGAAGCGTCTTTCCCAAACGGCTATGCGGTGAAAGGTAGTAAAATTCTCCCTTTCAGCAATGAAACGTAAATTGTTATTTACCAATTAAATTTTAAAAAAATGTCAAATGTTAACGAAATGAGACGAACGAGACGCTCTCCTGATGGTATGAGATAACGCTTGTCCATGACCATTGCAGCGATACACGGAACTTTGAGAAGTAAAACACATAAAATAAACAACACAAAAACAAAGCATCGCTGCATTGTCGCTTATTAATTTGAGACCTTTGATGGTTAGTCTCAACAGCGCTAAAATTTCGGATATCTGGTACTGCGGTGGTACCTACCTAGACGACCACCTAAGGTCTTGGTTTCTAAGAAAATCTACCACCAAGTGAACATTAGAGCAGATAACTCAACCTGCACAAACTTAGTAGATAGTATCAGGAGTTACACAAGGTAAATAACCGACACAACAGTTTCAAATGTATGATTGAAATCTTTTAAAACGAATGCATCGTTTGCCCTTTCAATATAGAAAGCCCTATGACCCAATCCCAGTACAGTTCCTACTTTATCAATGCAAATGTTAAACAAACCTTCTCATCATTGTGAACGGAATAAATATCCTCCGCATCGTCTCTATGTTTATAAACATAATTGTCTGTTATAGACAATGTGTAATCTTCAGTCACTTCACTTAAATCTACTGTCGTCGTTTTATCTTCTATTTCTTTGGAATCATTGAAATCTGGACAGATAGTCGTGGGAGGTACTTCTGTCACTTCCTTCTCTAAGTTGTCTAACGTTTCATAGTTCTGTATATTGGTATCTTCGATCACATCACCAGTGTCTTTTAATATTTGATCAGTTTTTGAATCGTCCACTTCACTGCTGTCTTCGTCACAGTTTGCAATGTTAAAGCTTATTGTGAGGAACACTAGGACTACTATTGTCCTGTTAAGTAAAGCCATTTTGTTTTGTATCACTCGTTGGTCACGATCATCGTTTGGAGCGGGTTCTGTAACAAAATAATAATAATGTTAATCAAGATTGACACTGAGAAAACTCTTCTTATTCTTTAGTTTGACATTTGTACACGACTTGACAGCCCCGTTGGCTCATTGGTAGCATATCTGCCTTGAGAGCTGTAGGGCGTGGGTTCGATTCCCACTCAGGGCAAACATTTTGTGAATAATCAAATGTTTGTTCTGTGTCTGGGTGTTCTGTATGTATTTACAAAAAAAAAGTATTTATGTATTCTATCAGTTATCTGACTTCCATCACACAAGCTCTGCTTAGTTTGGGGCCAGATGGCGCTGTGTGTATAGTCCTACGATATTTATTCATTTTTATTTATAAAATCTAAACACACACTTTGATTTTCAACTACAGGGGCTCACCGGAAGACCAGCGCTGGCCATACTTAGTATGACCAGTATTATGCTGAGGTGAACCCTTATTTTGTAACTGTTTGTTCGTGTTTGTGTTTTTATAGTCACTTAACATCAGGTGAGCTGTGGTCAAACACCTAGCCTGTCAACGTTGAGAGAAACCTTCCGGAAGGTTGTAATATTCGCACGTAGCTGGGACCGGTCACTATGCAATGCAATAATTATGCTGGTTACAAAATGTTTGCATGGCTAGTATTTGCATAACTGGCTCTTAGTGTACCTATATATAACATTACGTATTATGTATAGTTGTCTATGATTATTGACAGCCCTGTTGGTTCATTGGTAGTGTGTCTGCTTCGAGAGCTGAAGGGCGTGGGTTCGATTCCCACTCAGGACTAACATTTGTGTGACTAACATCGATGTTTGTTCTGTGTCTGGGTGTACTGTATGTATTATAAGTATGTATTTACAAAAAAAAAAGTATTTAAGTATTCTATCAGTTATCTGTCTTCCATAGCACAAGCTCTGCTTAGTTTGGTGTCAGATGGCGCTGTGTGTAATGTCCTATGATATTTATTTATTTATTTATTTATTATTTGTTATGGCAGCCCTGTTGGTTCATTGGTAGTATGTCTGCTCCAAGAGCTGAAGGGTGTGAGTTCGATTTCCACCCAGGATAAACGTTTTGTAGTATAAACAAAATGTTTGTTGTGTCTGTGTACTGTATTTTTTTTTATGGTTGACAGGCTAGTTGTTTGACCACAGCTCACCTGATGTAAAGTGAAGGTGTGGTCGAAGATGGTAAAGCACACCTAGCCTGGAATGGAACTGGCTCTCAAGTGAGGCTGCCGGAACACACAGTTAGATGCTTGGCGGCAGATTTTCAACTCTCGTGTGGTAGCTAGCCAGCCGAGTACTAGAGAGTACGCTACCACCATGCTATGGTTTCCTCACGATGTTTTCCTTCACCGGCAGCTCAAGCTCATTGTTGGGGTTTGAACCCACGCCCTTCGGCATGCGAACCTACCGCGCTAACCACTGAGCTATCATCGCTACATATACTACTGTACTGTATGTATTATAAGTATGTATTTACAAAAAATAATCGCAGAACCGATAACCGCTGGGATAGTTGTGTTCTAGAATGGAGACCGCGTATTAGCAAACGTAGCGTAGGACGCCCTGAGACTCGATGGAGTGACGATATACGTAGAACAGCTGGCGGTGGATGGAAGCGAAAACCCGAAGATCGGGCTGAGTGGCGTGTCTTGGGAGAGGCCTATGTCCAGCAGTGGACTAGTATAGGCTGATGATGAATGAATGAATGTTCCCATAGTACTAGCTTTGCTTAGTTTGAGGCTAGATGGCGCTGTGTTAAATGTCCTTCAATATTTATTTATTTAAATCCAAGTTTGTGGGGTTGCAACCCTTGTCCCACGCCCGCTATCTTGAAAGTACAAATAGTTTTTATTGTTTATCTGACCAACTATAGGTTTCACAAAAATAAATATCTAAACATTTTTTGTAGCAAATAAAATTCTCTACAACTTTGGCAAAGTAACTTTTAGTTGTAACCAAAAATAACAAAGTTATGCAGCGGACTCCTCGCGGTTTTACCCGCGCAGTTCCCGTTCCCGTGGGAATACAGGGATAAAAAGTAGCCTATGTCACCCGGGGATAGTGTAGCTTCCCAACGGTGGAAGAATTTTTGAGATCGGTCCAGCAGTTTCGGAGCCTATTCAATACAAACAAACACTAAAATCTTTCCTCTTTGTAATAGTATAGATAAAACATCTACTTGGTGGTAGATCTCCTTAGCAGGAGGTCGTCTAGGTAGGTACCACCGTAGTACCAGTTATTCCGCCGCTAAGCAGTAGTGTGTACACATTACTGTGAAAGGTACTGCAGCGAAATTACTGGGCTGTTGAGACTAACTCTATCAAAAGTCTCAAAGTAATGAGCGCCAAAGCAGCGATGCCTTGAACTTTGTTTTGTTACTCAAAGTTCTGTGTATCGCTGCAATGGTCATGGACAGGCGTTATCTCTCACCATTAGGAGAGCATCTCGTTCGTCTCATTGCTTTTTACATTCAAAAGAAAAACATAATGTAATTAATTAAATTAAAATCAAATAGCTCTACATAATAGCTTCTTTGGATATCTACATACATTTATGAAGGACAAATTGTAGAGCAAAGAATTTAAAGAATTTCGAAAAGAAAAAAAAATAGGACGCTGTCATATTATTATTAATGTAAAAAAACCAAGGAATTTAGCTTGGTCGCATCCCGCGCGTGGTCAATTAAGGTTGTAGATTTGGGATTCGATAAAAAATGGTCAGAGGGTGACTGAGTGTAGCGATCGAGATGGAGTGGTTCTGTAGCAATTTTTTTATTGATATAATAAATAAATAAATAATAAATAAAATAAAATATCGTAGGGCATTACACACAGCGCCATCTGGCCCCAAACTAAGCAGAGCTAGTGTGATGGAAGTCAGGTAACTGATAGAATACATAAATACTTTTTTTTTGTAAATACATACAGAACACCCAGACACAGAACAAACATTTGTTTATTCACAAAATGTTTGCCCTGAGTGGGGATCGAACCCACACCCTACAGCTCTCAAGGCAGATATACTACCAATGAGCCAACGGGGCTGTCAATATGGCTGACAGGCTATGTCATTCTGCCTGATGTTACGCAGTAGTGTGGTCTAAGATGGAGCACGTTTACCTTTTTAGGGGTCCGTACGCAAAGGGTAAAAACGGGACTCTATTACTGAGACGTCGCTGTCCGTCCGTCCGTCCGTCACCAGGCTGTATCTCAAGAACGGTGATAGCTAGACAGTTGAAATTTTCACAGATGATGTATTTCTATTGCCGCTAAAATAACAAATACTAAAAATAAAACCTAACAACAAACGTGATTTTTTTTATAGATAACGGTACGGAACCCTTCGTTTTTTTATGTCTGATAATCTAGGTGTTTGACCACAGCTCATCTGATGTTAAGTAACGGTGTGGTCGAATATGGTAAAGCACACCTAGTCTGGAATGGAACTCTATTACTTTTTACAAAAAAAAAGGTCTACCAACTAAGCCGCGGAAACTTTGCCGTGTCAAATACGACAGACAGTGCTGTACAGACTTGTTCTCAATAGCCTTACGATGAGGTCGGCACGTAAAGGTCGTGGAATATTATACAAACAGAAACCCAATTACCTACATTGGAAAGCAATGACAAAATCATTAGACAAATATAACTCGCACTAGCAAACGGCATAACACTGATAGTTGTCTAATGTACGAGGAAATACGTGGATTATACAAATAACCTAATATGCACGTAATAAATACATGTGAATTATAATATATATATATGTATATATATTTTGTTCTAACTAGCGCCATCTGCCCCAGCATCCTAGTACTCACAGGGAATGAAACAAGGGAATGAATATAACGAACGAGTTGAAGGCTTCATTCAGGAGTGAACTGATCTATGCGTCAGTAGTTCGGTCAGCGCGCGAGTGGCTTAGGATTCATTCGGCGCTCCACGACCGACGGCACCACTGTGTGCACTGACAATAAAATAATAGAAACATGGCGGACGACGAAGAAATCTCCGACATATATATATTGTATTCACAACACCCACAAGGTGGACAGACGACCTAGTAAAGACGCAGGAACGCGCTGGACGCGAGCCGCTTCCAACCGGTCTTTGTGGAAGTCAATGGGGGAGGCCTATGCCCAGCAGTGGACGTCCTACGGCTGAAATGATGATGATGATGATGATGATGTATATTATGCACTGTATTTATATAAATACAGTTGACATTTTAAACTTTTTTGTAAATGTATAATTGTTAATTTTGTTATACATTTTTTTTTTATGTAAAAAGTAATAAGACGAACAAGACGCTCTCCTGATGGTAAGAGATAACGCCTGTCCACGGCCATTGCAGCGATACACAGAACTTTGAGTAACAAAACAAAGTCCGGGGCATCGCTGCTTTGGCGCGCATTACTTTGAGACTTTCGATGGTTAGTCTCAACAGCCCAGTAATGTCGCTGCAGTACCTTTCACAGTAATGTGTACACACTACTGCTTGGCGGCAGAATAACTGGTACTGCGATACATATATACGTAAATCAATAATCAAAATGTATTTATTTGCTAAGTACAGGTGTCGACATGTTGGTACATAAAACGTCGCTTAATCCATACTTAACCCAGGATTGGGTGCAAAAATTATATAAAATAGTTACTATTGGAATGTCAAATTGGATAAAAAAATAAGGACAAGTTTATATTAATTACTGCGGTTTGTATATGTTATATGTGTAACCCCACTAACATTATAAATGTGAAAGTTTGGATGGTTTGTTGCTCTTTCACGCAAAAACTACTGAACGGATTTGCGTGAAATTTGGTATGGAGGTAGCTGAGATCCTGGATTAACACATAGGCTACTTTTTATCCCGAAAATATGTAGCGGGTAACACCACGGGGCGCAGTTATGTTACAAATGTGAAAGTTTAGATGGATGGATGTTTGTTGCTCTTTCACGCAAAAACTACTGAACGGATTTGCGTGAAATTTGGTATGGAGGTAGCTGAGATCCTAGATTAACACATAGGCTACTTTTTATCCCGAAAATATGTAGCGGGTAACACCGCGGGGCGCAGCTAGGATTGTCCATGATGAAGATCGATGAAGCGTTTCAAGTTTAACCCGCGAATCCCTAAATATCTTTCGGACCCCAGGGTCCGCAGTGACGTAACGTGCGATGAGTCAAAACACCCGAATATAATTATAGCTGTCCACTTAAGAGAGGCTGCTTTTTTTATGTTGACAAACATGGCGTCTTATGTAAAGCTCTTAATAACCAGACGATCGGTAAAATTGTGCAACGTAACGCCCAGACAGTTTTTGGATGGGTGACCGTTAGTGGGTTTGAAAGAAAGCAAGAATCTAGATCTTTTCCAAGGTCAGCGTGAATAGGTATCTTCTAGGTGTGCGTGCTTCATCTTCGACTACATCGTCGCTTACCATCAAGCGAGTTGGTGGTCAAAGGCTGACTTATAATTTTTATTTTTAACCGACTCAAAAAAGAAGCCTCGTCCCTTTTTGAGTTTTTGGGAATCGATTCTGATGATTTCCTTTCAGATTCAGATTATATATTGACCTTATAACAGAGTTTCAAAATACTAGGTAAGTCAATTCAATACAGTAGGTTAAAATTAAAATAAAATTGAAAATTATACTACTAGTCAAATAAAATTAATTTTTTAATTAACAGTTCCATTCCAGGCTCTGTGTGCTTTACCATCTTCGAGCACACCTTCACTTAACATCAGGTGAGCTGTGGTCAAACAACTAGCCTGTCAATCATTAAAAGAAAAAAAAAGTATCCCCAGCATTATGCTGAGGTGAACCCTTATTTTGTAACTGTTTGTCTCTATTTGTTGTTATTTTTGTTTTGTTACAAAATAAAAATTATTTTCTTTCTTTCTTTCTGTTTGAGTCTTTAAAATATCGGGGGATACAGATTGATGTTGCAGTTACATATCTGTATGTATTATAAGACGGTATTTATATACAACAATTTTGTTTACAACAAAAGTATTCTTTTATGTAGTTGTCTCGTTACCATAGTACAAGCTCTGCTTAGTTTGGGGTCAGATGGCGCTGTGTGTAATGTCCTACGATACTTTTTTTTTTCAATGTAAAAATAATGAAACGAACGAGACGCTCTCCTGATGGTAGGAGATAACGCCTGTCCATGACCATTGCAGCGATACACAGAACTTTGAGTAGCAAAACATAGTCCAGGGCATCGCTGCTTTGGCGCTCATTACTTTGAGACTTTCGATGGTTAGTCTCAACAGCCCAGTAATTTCGCTGCAGTACCCTTCAAACCGGAACACAAACCGGCAGAATATCTGGTATTGCGGTGGTACCTACCTAGACGACCTCCTGCTAAGGAGATCTACCATCGAGTAAATAAATTGGTTTGATGCCAATTTATTGGGATGCATCAGGATATTTTTCTTGTAGGCTCTTGATTCGCTGTATAATTTCGTCTTTAACTGGCTGAGAAAAACAAAAGTTAAAAAGAAATATCGCTTTACCAGCTAGACCAGCGCTGGTCATACTAATTAGTGTGACCAGTATTATGCTGAGGTGAGCCCCTATTTTGTAACTGTTTGTCTCTATTTGTTGTTATTTTTTTTGTATTGTTGCAAAATAAAATTATTTTCTTTCTTTTCTTTCTTTCTTTCTTTCTTTAATCTCTTTCACCATCAGCCTTTTGTAGTCCACTGCTGGACATAGGCCTCTCCCAAGACACGCCACTCAGCCCGATCTTCGGCTTTTCGCTTCCATCCACCGCCGGCTGTCCTACGTATATCGTCACTCCATCGAGTCTAGAACAAGTCTCATTAGGCACGCGTAATTGTGTGCAGGAAATGCGCGTACGTAGCCTCTTTGTTTTTATCTAACAAAACTATTAGCTGATTGGTTCCAATTAATGTGCGACAACGCGCTGTCATGGGGGCTGGTACAAAAAACCCGGTAGATATTATATTCCATCATCATCATCATCATCATCATCATCATCATCATCATCATCATCATCATCATCATCATCATCATCATCAACAACAACCTTGGTGTGTAGTTCCGGAAAGCCTTTTCCTTTGACATTTTGTATTAATATATTTTGACCGGCTGATTGACGCGCTCATGTGTGTGTGTGTGTGTGTTTGTGTGTTTGTGTCAGGCGGCAAAACGAAGATAGTGAACATGCTAGGGGAAAAGCAAAAGAAATGTAAATACAAACAAAACGTGATAGAAAAATAATTTTTCTCTGAGATCAATCTATACTATTATAACGAGGAAAGACTTGATTGTATGTTTGTATTGAATAGGCTCCGAAACTACTGGACCGATTTCAGAAATTCTATCACCGTTGGGAAGCTACACTATCCCCGGGTGACATAGACTACTTTTTATCCCTTTATTCCCACGGGAACGGGAACTACGCGGGTGAGACCGCGAGGCGTCCGCTAGTACTATTATAAAGAGGAAAGATTTGATTGTTTGTTTGTATTGAATAGGCTCCGAAACTACTGGACTGATTTCAAAAATTCTTTCACCGTTGGGAAGCTAAAGTTAAAATCTGGTACTGCGTTGGTAGTTACCTAGACCTCCTGCTAAGGAGGTCTACCACTAAGTACAAGTAAGCTTTTACACACTATAGGCGACACTGTTAAGAAGTATCATGGCCCAATTGGGCCCTTACATAATAATTTCAATGGATGGCCTCTCATCGACCGAAACTTGTTCGACGAACTTTCCATTTGTGAAATAAACTTATTGCATTTTTGTTTATGTCGTGCCGAAATATTACGTGTAAATTATCGGATATTGAATTTTCGCCTGGTTTCCAGTACTTAACTGTACAATAATGCTTTTATGTTTTGTTTTCGCCTCGCGGTTTCACCCGCGTAGTTCCCGTTCCCGTGGGAATACAGAGATAAAAAGTAGCCTATGTCACCCGGGGATAGTGTAGCTTCCCAACGGTGAAAGAATTTCTGAAATCGGTCCAGTAGTTTCGGAGCCTATTCAATACAAACAATCAAATTTTCCCTCTAAATTGAATTTTCGCAAAAGCGACTCGTTTTCAATACTAAACTGTACAATAATGCTTTATTGTTTTATTTTTAACTCTTACTAGCTGTGCCCTGCAGTGTTACCCGCTACATGTTTTCGGGATAAAAAGTAGCCTATGTGTTAATCCAGGGTTTCAGCTACCTTCATACCAAATTTCATCCAAATCCGTTCAGTAGTTTTTGCGTGAAAGAGTAACAAACATCCATCCGTACTTTTACATAATATTAGTGGGATTTTAAGATTGTTGAACGGAGTATACTCAGGTCATGTCTGTGAATAATTTTATTTGGACTAAGTCTAAACATGCCCCAAGGAACTGATATCAGTTCCTGGTGACACTCTATTTGTATTCCGTACAGCTTCTAGTATTATAAAGGATTTTCCCCGACTTGATCTCATGTTTGTTTTAACTACCCGCGACGGCACGGAGACGGTGTATGCGTTTGGTGTGAGAGGATGTTTGTTTGTGCAAATACATGTTGCCATTTTTCTCCAAAACTACTCGTACGATTTTGATGCAGTTTTCAGTTATGAACTGTTCAATTACCTTAATGTTTGATTTCTTTTCACTCATCTACTCCCAATCCCTCAGTTCAACATCCTCCGTCTGTACTGTTATCACGTTTTGACGTTTAGCCGTCTGTATCATAACTTTAATTTTTTTTTTTTTTTTAATAATTTGCCCCTTCGGGCAGGCTAAAGCTATAAAGCCATACTGCCTTGTCTTAAGTGTTATTTCTGCTGTATCTTAGCTATGGTTATCGTCAAAGTCGTCTTAGTCAAGTCCAGTTCATGTCAGTTAATTCCAGTCATGCTTTAGTAAAGTAGTGGCGACTTTACTATAAAGCTTCGATGGAGTTTTGGAAGCAACACGAAAACTCATGTTTCACCACATTATATCATTTTCGCACACTCGCGCTTGTAATTCGGCACTTTATGAATAAAACACCACCATTTTCATGCATAAACACTCGACAAAACACTAGTTTTGGAAAAAGATACAACGGAGCGACACGACTCTTCCCGCGTTCCCGCCAAAACTCCTCATTACTTTAATGCTACAGACCGTTTTGCACGCCGAAACCAGAATGCATCAAGCCACCACATGAATGTCACCTCGCGACCCAGATGTTGCCAGTTCAATTCCTCATTTTGTTCCGACAATTCATTTAACACCAATAGAAATGTGCGAATTGATAATAAATCTAACATTTTTTTTTTATTTTTTTTATGGTGACAGGCTAGTTGTTTTGACCACAGCTCACCTGATGTTAAGTGAAGGTGTGGTCGAAGATGGTAAAGCACACCTAGCCTGGAATGGAACTGGCTCTCAAGTGAGGCTGCCGGAACACACCGTTAGATGCTTGGCGGCAGATTTTCAACTTGAGGGTGGTAGCTAGCCAGCCGAGTACTAGAGAGTACGCTACCACCATGCTGTGGTTTCCTCACGATGTTTTCCTTCACCGGCAGCTCAAGCTCATTGTTGGGGTTTGAACCCACGCCCTTCGGCATGCGAACCTACCGCGCTAACCACTGAGCTATCATCGCTACATTGGTTTGTCTTGAATACTGTTTGATTAGTTTTTTTCGATGCAATACTTGTGGTGTTATGATAACCGACGCTCGACACGGCGTCTTGTCTTTAGTCAAGGACTTATTTACGTATGCTACACTCGAACTTTCCGGGGGCGATACACTTATACGAGCGCGGTGTGTTCTACTCGATTTACCTGTTACTAAGATTAAGTCATCATCATCATCACCATTTCAGCCGTAGGACGTCCACTGCTGGACATAGGCCTCCCCCATTGACTTCCATAAAGACCGGTTGGACTCGCCAACCCGCCTGCCAAGCGTGGCGAGTATTGGCAATATCCCCCCTAATGAATTATACAAGATTAAGTACCCTGGGACAATTTTTTATTTGTATTTCTCACGTTTGTAAAAATACTAGATACAAACGGATTAATTTAAAAAAAGAAAAAAAGACGTGTGGCACTCGGGGACTGCCGCGGTAAAGCTATTGCATAGCATTACAACCAATGCCACCTAGAGGCGAGTTGCTGAACTAAAAGACAAGCGTGATATTTCAAAAAAGTCATTAAAAGTTCTGCTATTCATCGATAGATGGCAAATCTAAAAAGTATCATCGCTGTGCCGGTGGGAGTGGGGGGTGTTAGGTTATTTTCGTTACTGAATTTCTGGATTCGGTCTCCACGCTCAAGGGCCGCGATAGAAGCTATGCAATAGCTTAACAATTGATTGAAATTTTAATCAAAATCGGTCACGCCGTTTTGGAGTCGATTTTTATGTATATATAATACAAGCTGCGCCCCGCGGTGTTACCCGCTACATGTTTTCGGGTAGCCTGTGTGTTAATCCAAGGTCTCGGCTACCTCCATACCAAATTTCATCTAAATCCGTTCAGTAGTTTTTGCGTGAAATAGTAACAAACTTTCACATTTATAATACAAGCTGCGCCCCGCGGTGTTACCCGCTACATGCGCGGTAGGATCGCATGCCGAAGGGCGTGGGTTCAAACCCCAACAATGAGCTTGAGCTGCCGGTGAAGGAAAACATCGTGAGGAAACCATAGCATGGTGGTAGGGTACTTTCTAGTACTCGGCTGGCTAGCTACCACCCTCAAGTTGAAAATCTGCCGCCAAGCATCTAACGGTGTGTTCCGGCAGCCTCACTTGAGAGCCAGTTCCATTCCAGGCTAGGTGTGCTTTACCATCTTCGACCACACCTTCACTTAACATCAGGTGAGCTGTGGTCAAACAACTAGCCTGTCAACCATAAAAAAAAAAAAAAAAAAAAAAAAAAAAATGTTTTCAGGATGCTAGAGTGTTATATGAGAAAGTTTGTTACTATTTCACGCAAAAACTACTGAACGGATTTGGATGAAATTTAGAACACAGATAGTTCGTAACCTGGATTAACACATTTTTATTCCGTAAACATGTAGCGGGTAACACCGCGGGGCTCAGGTATTGCTATAATAAAAATATTTTATAGTCAACCAACATGTGATTTAAAATTTTCTCTTAAACGAAGTCACGGACAAAAAACATTACAAACACAAGTTAAACTGACTACCTTGAACTCGATAAGATCTATATACAGGGTTATTAATAACTAGCGGACGCCTCGCGGTTTCACCCGCTTAGTTTCCGTTCCCGCGGGAATGCAGGGATAAAAAATAGCCTATGTCACCCGGGGATAGTGTAGCTTCCAAACGGTGAAAGAGTTTTTGAAATCGGAGCCTATTCAATACAAATAAACAATCGGTCGGGAGACTACATAGTCCAGCGCATTTCTCTAGCGATCCAGCGAGGAAATGCCGCCAGTTTTATGGGTACGTTTGCGGCGGGCTCCACCGGTGGACCTAGTTTTTAATTATTTTTATATTGTATGCATATTAATGTTTTGACACATTGTAAATAATATCGTAAGAATTGACTTATACGTATGTATAATAACAGTTGTTTATTTAACTACTAATAAAAAAAAAAAATAGAATGCATCGATAATAAACAGTTAAATCTTTCCTCTTTATAAAAGTATAGATAGACTACTTTTTAATTACTAGAAACATTTTAATGGCTAATACAGACCGAGTGAGATATCGTAAATCTGCAATCAGATTATTTTTTTTTTTTTTTATGGTTGACAGGCTAGATGTTTGACCACAGCTCACCTGATGTTAAGTGAAGGTGTGGTCGAAGATGGTAAGGCGCACCTAGCCTGGAATGGAACTGGCTCTCAAGTGCGGCAGCCGGAACACACCGTTAGATGCTTGGCGGCAGATTTTCAAACTTGAGGGTGGTAGCTAGCCAGCCGAGTACTAGAGAGTACGCTACCACCATGCTATGGTTTCCTCACGATGTTTTCCTTCACCGGCAGATTAAGCTCATTGTTGGGGTTTGAACCCGCGCCCTTCGGCATGCGAACCTACCGCGCTAACCACTGAGCTATCATCGCTACATTTTTTTACGCTAATTTTTGTTCATTTCATAATGGGAATGTTATTATTAAACTATTGAATGGGTCTCGAAGGGGCAGTTTGAAAATTACCGGGCCATGGCAGAACAGAAATAAAAAATAAAAAATATTATTGGTTCTTTTTATAAGTTATGTTAGAATTTAAGCATACTAATTCACGCTCGGAGAATCGAGTGTGGCGCCGCCCCGCCGCTCGTTAGCGAGGCGCAACTCGCTAACGTCAGTTCTTCCTCGAATTCGAACACCGCCGCAACGACGACGCACGGCACCCTTTTTAAATACAATAATCATCGTCAATCAGTCGCGAAACCTTCCGAAAAAGGACCATGACGACACTCGCGAGTGAAGCTATAGACCACGGAGTGTTTTGTGCCTAATTTGTGGATTGTGGACCGGCGCGCGCTGCGCTGGCCACGCTGGCCACGCTGCCATTGCGCACACCGACCTCTGGACGCTGGATTGGTATGTACATTCTGCATAACTTTGTACTGAGAACAGGAACCCGGCCTTCAGATTCTCTCCGTCTTCCCTCGCACCCGCAGAATCATATCCGCTCCCGCACATATGAAAATACAAGAAAATATCCGGGAACCACCGCACCCCGCCGGTGTTGAGAAAACTAGATATAAAGCCTTTCTCTCCGCCAATTATTATTTTAATTAATTAATTATTTATATATGTCGGAGAGATAAGAAGACGAAGCAGAACGACATCATGGATGGTTACTGGGTTACTGGGTTACTGGGTTACTGGGTTACTGGGTTACTGGGCGAGGGTGCATGGTGATAAGGTACTTTCTAGTACTCGGCTGGCTAGCTACCACCCTCAAGTTGAAAATCTGCCGCCAAGCATCTAACGGTGTGTTCCGGCAGCCTCACTTGAGAGCCAGTCCCATTCCAAACTAGGTGTGCTTTACCATCTTCGACCACACCTTCACTTAACATCAGGTGAGCTGTGGTCAAACAACTAGCTTGCCAAGCATTTAAAAAAAAAAAAAAAAAAAAGGTGTAGCGGGCGCGGAGACCAACCACACAATTCAGTTCTCTTGTGAGACCCATATTTTGTCAGATAAACAATAAAAACCATTTGTAGTTTCAAGATACCGGGCGTGGGACAAGGGTTGCAACCCCACAAACTTGGATTTAAATAAATAAGTATTCCGGAACGGGAACTACGCGGGTGAAACCGCGAGGCGTCCGCTAGTTATAAATAGCCTTGTATAAAAGTTAGTATATTTAAAGTTTTTTCTGCTATATTGTGTATTTGCTTTTAACACTTGTCGAGTGCGAGACACGTTGCGGTCAATCGCTAACAAAAAATAACGTGCGGGCAACTTTGATTAATGAGCATACTGTATTATTAATATTTCTATATAATTATAATAATATGAAAGCGCAAAAACTCGTGCTGTTTTTAGGGTTCCGTACCCGAAGCGTGAAACTGGACCCTATTACTAGGACTCCGCTGTCCGTCTGTCGCCAGGCTGTATCTCATGAACGGTGATCGTTAGACAGTTGACATTTTCACAGATGATGTATTTCTGCTGCCGCTATAACAACGAATACTAAAAAACAGAATTAAATAAATATTTAAAGGGGCTCCCATACAACAAACGTGATTTTTTGCCGTTTTTAGGGTTCCGTACCCAAAGGGTAAAAACGGGACCCTATTACTGAGACTTCGCTGTCCGTCCGTCTGTCGCCAGGTTGTATCTCAAGAACGGTGATAGTTAGACAGTTGAAATTTTCACAGATGATGTATTTCTATTGCCGCTATAACAACAAATGACAGCCCCGTTGGCTCATTGGTAGTATATCTGCCTTGAGAGCTGTAGGGTGTGGGTTCAATTCCCACTCAGGGCAAACATTTTGTGAATAAATAAATGTTTGTTCTGTGTCTGTATGTATTATAAGTATGTATTTAAAAAAAAAAGTATTTCGATTCTATCAGTTATCTGACTTCCATCACACAAGCTTTGCTTAGCTTGGGGTGAGATGGCGCTGTGTGTATAGTCCTACGATATTTATTTATTTAAATACTACAAAACAGAATAAAATAAATATTTAATGCCATTTTTTTTTAGACAATAGTACGGAACCTTTCGTGCGTGAGGCCGACTCACACTTGGCTGGTTTTTTTTTTCATAACTTTAGGGTTGGTCTTAATTACATTACCACCTGGCCACCACCTTGGCCGCTGGTATATACTAATGATTTTTATAAGAATATAAAGAAAAGAAAGAATACCGTTTACTTTTGTAACAAGCATAAAAACAAAAACAAACAAACAGACAGACAAAAGTTACAAAATAGGTGCTCAGCTCAGCATAATGCTGGTCATAATATCCGTCGGGGGTTGCCATCACTATTTTAAAATTTCATCGTAAATTAAAAGAAGTATCATCAGTTTGTAGCGATGATAGCTCAGTGGTAAGCGCGGTAGGCTCGCATGCCGAAGGGCGTGGGTTCAAACCCCAACAATGGGCTTGAGCTGCCGGTGAAGGAAAACATCGTGAGGAAACCACAGCATGGTGGTAGCGTACTCTCTAGTACTCGGCTGGCTAGCTACCACGCGAGAGTTGAAAATCTGCCGCCAAGCATCTAACGGTGTGTTCCGGCAGCCTCACTTGAGAGCCAGTTGCATTCCAGGCTAGGTGTGCTTTACCATCTTCGACCACACCTTCACTTAACATCAGGTGAGCTGTGGTCAAACACCTGGCCTGTCAACCATTACAAAATAAAAAAAATTATCAACTTCTAAAGGTTCCCACTGTAGGGGCGCGGCCTACACGTCGTTTTTCAAAATTTTTAATTTGGCTTTTTTGCACCTTAGTTTTGTTTTCACAAATTTTGTTACAAGGTTATAAGCTTAGGATGTATTAAGCCGAATACAGGGTTATTGATAATCATTGTGAAAAAAACAACCTAACCGATACGCGTAACCCTGTATAGGTGTGTGTATACGGGCAATAGGTGGACTTTAATTTTTTTTATCATGTTTTGAACAAATTTTGTTTCAAGGCTAATAGCTTAGGGTGTACTAAGCCGAAAAGGGGTTATTGCGCCCATTAATTATTATTATTATTAACGAACAGTAACAAACCGGAATACGTGAAAAAAATCAGTTGTTCTACAGTAAAAGTTTAATGAATTAAATTTATGAATCAGCTGGTTTTTTTGCAGTTCTGCCCAGTAATACGAGTGTAATAACCTCCTTTCGGTTAAATACGCCCTCATAATCCCGTATACTCGAAAAAATATATAAAAAACTGACCAACTGGATATATGCATTTGCATATTGAAATCAAATTCAAATTTTACCGCAGAAACCGTGACATCACCGTCCCGACTTTGTTTACAAACACTGTGTCAAATTAAAAATAAAACGTCAAGTGCGTGTCGCGGCTCGTTCGTTGTAGGGTCCCGTAGCTATGTTGGTCGACGGCATTACCTCCTGCTAAGAATATATACCACAACCAATATTCTTTACGTGTATTAGTGTGTTCTACGATGAAAATATATTTTTTCATCCCCGCCATCTCGGAAAGAGTATTTTTGCTCTTCGATATCTGAGTGCAAAAGTCGTTTTTATCCGCTAGAGGATAAAGTAAATTTGAATTTAGAACATCGCGTGCACTAAGTTTGTGAATTCAAAACATCATTAAACCTATTTACTTCTACCTCCATGTGACGAATTTATCATACAACTGTTTTTAATTTGTTAAAAACTCAAGACTCGGAACCTCAATAGTAGCAATGATAGCTCAGTGGTTAGCGCGGTAGGTTCGCATGCCGAAGGGCGTGGGTTCAAACCCCAACAATGAGCTTGAGCTGCCGGTGAAGGAAAACATCGTGAGGAAACCATAGCATGGTGGTAGGGTACTTTCTAGTACTCGGCTGGCTAGCTACCACCCTCAAGTAGAAAATCTGCCGCCAAGCATCTAACGGTGTGTTCCGGCAGCCTCACTTGAGAGCCAGTTCCATTCCAGGCTAGGTGTGCTTCACCATCTTCGACCACACCTTCACTTAACATCAGGTGAGCTGTGGTCAAACACCTGGCCTGTCAACAAAAAAAAAAACCTCCTTGGTGCACGTTTTTTTTATGTGCTTTGCGCGCGCATTTTTCTTTTCACGTCATATTGTTAATGTAGTAGTTAATACCTAAACTGAAATAAAAGTATCTTGTGATTGTAGAAGAGTTCTTTGCATTGAGTCATTTCCTCGCTGAGGCGGGAGACAAGTCACGTGCTGCACTCGCGTGCAGAGATTGTTCGCCTCGTGCTGTTTTGCTTCCCGCGCTAACGCTCAGGATTATAATTTGAGAATCCTTCGCTCGCTCGCTCATCGACATTGAGAGATTTCCACCTTGTAGAGATTTCCAAGTTTATGACGGACCCCTAAAAAATAAATACAACAAACATTTCGTGTGTTTCTTATTGCATTCCAATAAATTGGTGCTCGTTTTAGTCGATACTGACTTAAAACAGGTTTTATATATAACTGTATGCTTTTATTCTTATCAAGTTATATGTTTAATGTTTATTTATTTATTAGCCGCGCCCCGCGGTGTTACCCGCCACATGTTTTCCGGATAAAAAGTAGCATATGTGTGGTTTGAACCCAGGCCCTCCGGCATGCGAACCTACCGCGCTAACCACTGAGTTGTCATCGCTACAAAATTATGCTAATAATCTACTGTTTTATTAAAGTAATTGTGATTTACCAATGCAAAAGAGCAAAATAAATGCCAGCAGCTGTGATTTCACTGTAAAATTATGCTCCATTTGTTCATAAATGGCAAAAAAAAGATTTGTATGGAAATCGAACCACCTTAAAGTGTTTTTACACGATAAAAATATATTTTGGTCAATTTATTAATAGTAAGGATGTTTACTATTATATTTATGTTTGGAAGCAACAAAACATGTTTTTTTAAGATCTAAAATCTAAGGAAACCACAATACCATTGGATCATACATATATTTGCATATATTATTTCCAAATAGTAATTCATGGTAAATGATTTACGATAGTCGAGATCGATGTCGGCGTCAAGTGGAAGTAACCTACAGGCAACGCCCTGCGGTAATTTTTTTTATGGTTAACAGGTTTGATGTTTGACTACAGCTCACCTGATGTTAGGTGACTGTGTGGTCGGAAATGGTAAAGCAGACCAAGCCTGGAATGGAAAAGGCTGCCGGAACACACCGTTAGATGCTTGGCGGCAGATTTTCAACTTGAGGGTGGTAGCTAGCCAGCCGAGTACTAGAGAGTGCGCTACCACCATGCTGTGGTTTCCTCACGACGTTTTCCTTCACCGGCAGCTCAAGATTATTGTGGTTTGAACCCACGCCCTTCGGCATGCGAACCTACCGCGCTAACCACTGAGGTATCATCGCTACATCGGTAATGAGACGTACGAAACCCTCTCCAGATGGTAAGAGATAACGCATGTCCATGACCATTGTAGCGATACACAGAACTTTGAGTAACAAAACAATGCTAACCACTGAGTTATCATCATCGTGTGTGTGTGTGTGTGTGTATGTGCGCGTCTGTTTAATAATGCTCATCTCTTCGTTAGTACGGTTATAGTTATAAATATAAGTTTTCTAAGTCTTTATAATCAAATTTTTGTAATCAAAGTTGGGATAATACTTTTTATTTCGTCATAACTGTACTTTTTAGAGTTATATTCGAATATATATAACATTGTTTAATGTATCTATCTATACTTTTATAAAGAGGAAAGATTTGTTTGTATTGAACAGGCTCCGAAACTACTGGACCGATTTCAAAAATTTTTTCACCGTTGGGAAGCAACACTATCCCCGGGTGACATAAGCTACTTTTTATACCTGTATTCCTACGGGAACGGGAACTACGCGGGTGTTTATTTATTTATAAAGTCCGCCAACACAGTGTACACCAATACATTCAAAATGAAATTACTAAATTACAAATGTCCAGATAAGTTTCACAGCAGTGACAGCAGTGGCAGCGTGTGTGTGTGTGTGTGTCAGTGTGTATGCGTAAGTATGCGTCCGGTAGTTTATAATTTACATTAAAAAGTCTAAGTTTCATTCAACTTCAACTTCAACTCTTGATGAATGGCCTTTGCGGAGATGCTCCACAATTCTGCCATAAGTTTCATTATATTGACAATATTTTTCTATTGACATGTATATGACATACCTTATTTTGACATTTTTCTGTTGACATGTATTAAGTGTTTTAAAACTCATTTAATGACATACATAAATGAAATTTTGAAGTAAAATAAATATTGGAGGACCTTTAGCACAGCACCATCTAGCCCATAACTAAGCAAAGCTTGTACTATGGGAACCGGACGGTAACATCAATGTTATCAATAAAATATTTGTATTTGTTTGTTGGGTGACATTGAATTCAGCGAAGCAATGCTTTATTAAAATTAGTGCGCTTTTGCAAACATTTGCTTATTAATTGTCTCCCCTGAAGGTCGTGACGTATCTGCGCAGCTACACTACTCTACGTTAGTGTTTTATCTGATTCGCTCTCACTTACGATTATACAGGTGTACAACCTTTGGGTATACTAAGCGCAAAGGGGTTTTTTTTTTCTTTTTATGGTTGACAGGCCAGGTGTTTGACCACAGCTCACCTGATGTTAAGTGTAGGCGTGGTCGAAGATGGTAAAGCACACCTAGCCTGGAATGAAACTGGCTCTCAAGTGAGGGGTCATTGTACTACACTACCAAAGGGGCGGGATATGGCGTGCTATGTTTTTAATTTCCACCAACTGTATTTTACCCATATACGCAAACAAATAAATGATTATGTACTTATCATATCATTATGCATATTGAAATTTTATTAAAGATATGATTTTTTTTTTATGTAAAAAGTAATGCGACGAACGAGACGCTCTCCTGATGGTAAGAGATAACGCGTGTCCATGACCATTGCAGCGATACACAGAACTTTGAGTAACAAAACAAAGTCCAGGCATCGCTGCTTTGGCGCTCATTACTTTGAGACTTTTCGATGGTTAGTCTCAACAGCCCAGTAATTTCGCTGTAGTACCCTTCGAACTGGAACACAGTAATGCTTACACACTACTGCTTGGCGGTAGAATATCTTGTACTGCGGTGGTAGTTATTGATTTTTAATCGACTCAAAAAATGAGGAGGTTCTAAATTTGACTGTGTTTATTTTTGTATACATGTATGTTACGCGAAAATTCCGCCAATCCGCAAAAAAAGATTATTAAAATAATAAGGAACGAATTCATGCGATATTCATCGCTATTTATTTTTCTTAAACAAACATTACGTCACATGTGTAATTTTGTAAGTTATGTTCATATTTAACCAATGGCTCGTGTGGCGGTGAGGTTTTTAAATTAATTGTTTCGGGAAACGTATTTAAAAAATAGTAAATATCGTTGGACATTACACACAGCGCCATCTGACCCCAAACTAAGCAAAGCGTGTGCTATGGAAGTCAGATAACTGATAGAATACTTAAATACTATTTTTTTGTAAATACATACAGAACACCCAGACACAGAACAAACATTTTGTTGATACCACAAAATGCTTGTCCCGGGTGGGAATCGAACCCACGCTCTTCAGCTCTTGGAGCAGACATACTACCAATGGACCAACAGGGCTGTCAATGTATATCATGATCGATGATCCATCGTGATATCCGTGTGATCGAAGATGGTAAAGCACACCTAGCCTGGAATGGAACTGGCTCTCAAGTGAGGCTGCCGGAACACACCGTTAGATGCTTGGCGGCAGATTTTCAACTCCCGCGTGGTAGCTAGCCAGCCGAGTACTAGAGAGTACGCTACCACCATGTTAAGGTTTCCTCACGATGTTTTCCTTCACCGGCAGCTCAAGCTCATAGTTGGGGTTTGAACCCACGCCCTTCGGCGTGAACCGAACTCTCTAAATACCGACCTATCATCGCTGTTTCTTTTAGGCGAACGTGCTCCATCGTAGACCGCGTCTTCTCTTAACATCAGGCGAGGCGTTGGTCAAACGCAAGCTTATTGACATAAAACATAACAAAACCTTTGTTTTATATAGAAAATAATGTGACGAACGAGACGCTCTCGCGACGGTTAGAGATAACGCGTGTCCATGACCATTGCAGCGATACACAGAACTTTGAGTAACAAAACAAAGTCCAGGGCATCGCTGCTTTGGCGCTCATTACTTTGAGACTAGATGGTTAGTCTCAACAGCCCAGTAATTTCGCTAGCTGCAATACCCTTCAAACCGGAACACAGTAATGTTTGCACACTACCGCTTAGCGGCAGAATATCTAGTACTGCGGTGGTACCTACCTAGACGACCTCCTGCTACTTTAAGTAATTATGATTTTTTTGTCATATCATTTTAATATATTGACGTAATTTGTTTTGACAATTTTGTGTTGACATGTGATCAGTGTTTTAAAACTCATTTTATGACATGTTTAAAATTTTGAAGTGACTTTTAACATTGGTGTTATCAATAAAAATTTTGTATTTGCTAAGGAGATCTACCACCAACAAATCCTCTGTGGTTAACGGCAAGAATTTAGTAAACAAAGCCGACTGACAAACTTTAAGCAGATATTTCTCAACTTAGAGAAAAAAAACAACATTGCACACACTCATTGCGGGTTTTCTAATCGTTACTTAGAATTAGGTAAGTACAGCTTTTGAAAGCACAAAGTTACTTAACACCAACTTACTTTTGATTTAACACAAAAACAAATCACTCGCAAACAAAAGCCACTGCCACAAGAATGTCGCTCACGTGAAATAACGAACGTTTCAAAAAAATAAATAAAACACTTGCGATGTCTGTTCCGAATTTGAAAATGGTGCCGGACGTCGTGCTCTCGCGACGGTCAACCGCGGACTGGTGTCGGCTCGTGCGCAGGTGTTCTTTATGTCATAGATCAAATTGGGTCCGCCTCGTACAACATTTGCATTCGACGGCATCGAGGTAAAGCGAGACAATTGTTTTATTTGATTTTTACTGAAGCGTTTTTTTTTTTTGTTTAGTTTATTTATTTAGTGAGCGTTAGCGTATGTATTTACACAAAAAAAATGCAAATACAAATCTTTTATTAATTGAATTAAATACCAAAGTTACAGGTCATTTTTCCATTCATATGTAGAAGTGTCAAAATTTTCACATAATTATGTCAATACAATGAAAATGTCAATGAAATAATATGTCACATCTGTATACTATGATAAAGAGGAAAGATTTGATTGTTTGTTTCTTTGTATTGAATAGGCTCTAAAACTACTGGACCGATTTCAAAAATTCTTTCACCGTTGGGAAGCTACACTATCCCCGGGTGACATAGGCTACTTTTTATCCCTGTATTCCCACGGGAACGGGAACTACGCGGCTGAAACCGCGAGGCGTCCGCTTGGATAAAATAATAATGTCTTTATCTAATCCAAATCTATATTTTTTTTGTATGTAAAACGTAATGAGACGAACAGTAACGCCTGTCTATGACCATTGCAGCGATACACAGAACTTTGAGTAACAAAACAAAGTCCGGGGCATTGCTCTTTTGACGCTCATTACTTTGAGACTTTCGATGGTTAGTCTCAGCAGCCCAGTAATGTCGCTGCAGTACCCTTCACAGTAATGTTTACACACTACCGCTTAGCGGCAGAATATCTGGTACTGCGGTGGTGCCTAGACGACCTCCTGCTAAGGAGATCTACCACCAAGTATTCTATCAGTTATGTGACTAGCACAAGGTTTGCTTTGTTTGGGGTCAGATGGCGCTGTGTGTAAATGTCCTACGATATTTATTTATTTTCAGTAATATTTATTAATGTTAACGTTTCAACACTTTAGCGAACGTGTCGCTATATTTTTTTAAGCAATTTTAAATTCGTCGTCGTTTTAAAAAGTGGATTGTTTTGGCTATTGTAATTTATAGTTTTATTTTTATATTATGATTCAATTAGTTTTTCGTCGATAAGTTTATGATAAAGTAAAAACAGAAGGAGCGATAAATACGTTTCTTTAATGGGTTTTTGTCTTTTGTGTTTCTTTTTATTAATTAGCAAATTTGCTATAATAACATGTATTGTCGAATTTAGAATCTGTTATGCTTTTTTTGTTTGAACATGTTGAAAATTTAAAACTACAAGATTATTAATATTAATTAATATCGTAGGACTAGACACGCAGCGCCGTCTGGCCCCAAACTAAGCAGAGTTTGTGTGATGGAAGTCAGATAACTGATAGAATACTTAAATACTTTTTTTTTTTTAAATAAATACTTATAATACATACAGAACACCCAGACACAGAACAAACATTTGTTTATTCACAAAATATTTGCCCTGAGTGGGAATCGAACCCACGCCCTACAGCTCTTAAAACAGATATTCTACCAATGAGCTAACGGGGCTGTCTAATTACTTGTAAGTAATTATTAATTATGTTGACGTTGTTGTTTTATACTGATATTGTGACATTTTTAATGAAACTAAAACTTGTTCGCTTTGTATCACCGTTTTTATTTTACTTGGTGGTAGATCTCCTTAGCAGGAGGTCGTCTAGGTAGGTACCACCGCAGTACCAGATATTCTGCCGCCAAGCAGTAGTGTGTAAACATTACAGGGCTGTTGAGACTAACCATCGCAAGTCTCAAAGTAATGAGCGCCAAAGCGGCGTTGCCCTGGACTTTGTTTTGCAACTCAAAGTATTGATGCAATGGTCATGGGCATGCGTTATCTCTTACTCTTGATAAGTCCGCGTTTCGCCACCATCTCGCCTGATGGTAAGCGATGATGTGGCTGAGGATAAAACAATCTGATTTAGAAAATACCTATTCACTCTGATCTTGGAAAGAATCTAGATTACATCTCTCAGGAAACAAGGAAGTTGGCAGCTTGTTCTATTCCTTGGCCGTACGGATGAAACGTTTGATACGTTCTCGAGTAAATTCCCCTATGTATGTTTGGTGGTGGGCCATCATATTTTATATAATTATGACATATTATTACATGACATATATGTTACAGTGATGACTTATGGCGCTAAAACGTTGTCTCTGGCTGTGTGTCTTCTTGGAAAGCTCAAAGTAGCATAACGAACTATGTTCGGGGTTTCCCTACGAGATCGAATCAGAAATGAAGAGATCCGTAGATGAACCAAAGTTACCGGCAAAGCCCAACGGATTAGCGAGTTGAAGTGGCACTGGGACATAGCACGCAGAACTGATGGCCGATGGGGCTGCAAAGTTCTGGAGTGGAGACCACGGCCCGGCTAGCGCAGCGTAGAACGTCCACGCACAAGGTGGACAGACGACTTAATAAAGACCGCAGGAACGCGCTGGACGCGAGCCGCTTCCAACCGGTCTTTATGGAAGTCCTATGTCCAGCAGTGGACGTCATACGGCTGAAATGATGATGATGATGATGATTATTACATTGACATTTTTAATATATTTGACATGTAGCTTTGGTGTTATCGATAAAATATTTATATTTCTATCCGGTAAACGAGCGTGTTTTAAAAAGGTTAAAAGTCATTGAAACTAGATAGAGGATAAAATTAGCAAACAATAAGAGTTTGAAGGCTTTATTTGACAGTTTTAAATTAATTAGCGTAGCGATGATAGCTCAGTGGTTAGCGCGGTAGGTTCGCATGCCGAAGGGCGTGGGTTCAAACCCCAACAATGAGCTTGAGCTGCCGGTGAAGGAAAACATCGTGAGGAAACCATAGCATGGTGGTAGGGTACTTTCTAGTACTCGGCTGGCTAGCTACCACCCTCAAGTTGAAAATCTTTCGCCAAGCATCTAACGGTGTGTTCCGGCAGCCTCACTTGAGAGCCAGTTCCATTCCAGGCTAGGTGTGCTTTACCATCTTCGACCACACCTTCACTTAACATCAGGTGAGCTGTGGTCAAACACCTAGCCTGTCAATCATTAAAAAAAAAAAAAAAAAATTAAAAATTTTGCTGTACTCGTCCAATGAACAACAATTTAAAAGAATGTTATATTTTTATGTAATAGTTTAGATTCAAAGTGGCAACTATCCTGTTGGCTCATTGGTGGCATGTCTGCTTCAAGAGCTGTGGGGCGTGGGTTCGATTCCCACCCAGGACAAGCATTTTGTGACATAAAACCAAATGTTTGATCTGTGTCTGGGTGTACTGTATGTATTATAAGTATGTATTTACAAAAAAAATATATTTAAGTATTCTATCAGTTATCTGACTTCCATAGTACAAGCTCTGCTTAGTTTGGGGTCAGATGGCGCTGTGTGTAATGTCCTACGATATTTACGATGTACGATTTAGACCATTGTAACGATCGATTCCGTATGTTTTTGATTTGTTTTTCCTCAAATTCAACTTATCTCTCATTTGCCAAAATGTATTATTATTGTACAAGACGCTTACGCGTTTAAACGGAAATTACATTTCCTTATAGATAAGGCTTGTTATGGAGTTAGTAAAATATCTTAAAACAAATTTGAAAATTAATTATAATTTTGACATATATTATTTTCTTCTTCTGTTTGACATGTTTTTTTTATTTTGTGTCCTTTTTGACAATACAATAATTAACCATGACATATTTAATATTGTACTAATTAATCTGATTGACATTTTTCTATAATTCTAATTTAATATGCAAATGTATTTAGTCATTGATAGTTGTTGTTAGATAGATAGATATAACTCTTTATTGTTCACACCATAAACAGAAAAGAGTACAGAGAACAAAGAACCTTATGAACTGGTGCCACTAGTGGCTGCCTTATCGCTAACAGCGATCTCTTCCAGGCAACCAAGAAAAGAAAAATACGATAGAAAACATAAGAAACAGACGGGAGATGTAACACTAATAAGAAAAAATAAAAATGAAACATATAGTAATTATATAAAAATAATCATATAATAATGTATTTAAATAAAACGAAAGTTCACACATTACACAAGACTAAGTAGGAACAGTATTCCGAGCGTTATTAAACGATTTGCCAAAGATTCGTGAGAGAGATGTCAATGGACAACTCCTCACTGCCGTAAAACACAAAAATATGCAGAAGATACAGACAGAGAAACAGCTAAATCTCTCCGACAGATTGCTGTGTTGTTTTTAAAAAATATATATATAGGCTATAATATATATATATATAAACATTAATATAAAAACAAAAGTAAAATAAAAAAGTTAGTAGTAGTTTTAGTACTTTTGCATGCCGTGAGGTAAAATATGGAGGTCTATTTTATTTTTCTTTACCGTCTATGTATTTGTATACGTACTCATATTTATGCAATAAATAAATTATGAATTATTTATCTATACTAATTATAATTGGCGGGCGGGGCGGTTTGTTTTAGTTTAATAAGATATTTGATTGATTGACATTATTATTAAAATAAAATAAAAATAAATAAATATCGTAGGACTATACACACAGCGCTATCTGACCCCAAACTAAGCAGAGCTTGTGTGATGGAAGTCAGATAACTGATAGAATACTTAAATACTTTTTTTTTGTAAACACATACTTATAATACATACAGTACACCCAGACACAGAACAAACATCGATGTTAGTCACACAAATGTTAGTCCTGAGTGGGAATCGAACCCACGCCCTTCATCTCTCGAAGCAGACATGCTACCAATGAACCAACAGGGCTGTCAAAAATTATTGAAAATTTAATTTAATTAATTTTGACATTTTCAGGTGACCAGAATGCTGGTATCTACTTTGGTGAAAAGCTAAGCATTGCCATCCAGCGTGGCAATGTTGCCAGCATTCTGGCCCCATATCCCTCCTCTGACGGACTTTTAGACTAAGTTGTTTTTTATTTTGACATTTTGGTTCTTTTATTTATTATATTTACATATTTAACTTCAAATATTCACAAATTCGGTCGTCCAGCCGCAAGATGGGTCGACGATATCGTCACCGTCGCGGGTCGAACCTGCACCAGATTGGCACAGGACCGAGGCAGATGGCATGTAAAGAGAGAGGCCTATACCCAGCAGTGGGATAAAGAAGGCTGTGGATGATGATGATGATGATTCACAAATTATAATTAGGAAAGATTTGATTGTTTTGTTTGTAACTTTTGTTAACTTTGTATGAAATCGTGTTTTTTTTTTTTGTCCTTGCAAACTTTGAATTTGATGCTTTACGCCCTTTTGCACCTTCGTCGTAGAATTAGTCATTTTTCGTAGCTTTCCGTTCTAAATCTTTTTATCTGTTTGCGAAGCGATTGTGGCGAAAAGTCTTCGTGGAAAATGAAAAGCGTTTGTTGGGGCAAGGCTTGTAGATAGTACAGGAATGTGCGTTGTACGGTAACACTCAAGTTGTTTCTAGTTGCGGCCAACTTAGAAAACTATAAATTAGTTGCCGAGACGAACTTATATAAGGAGTGTTTGTTTGATCTTTTATGACGCAGCAGTGAAACTACGGATTGGTATAAATAAATAAAAAATAATTTAATTAATTAAAGTAATTAAATTAATTATTAAATGTCGTAGGACATTACACACAGCGCCATCTGACCCCAAACTAAACAAAGTTTGTACAATGGAAGTCAGATAACTGATACAATACATAAATAATGAATGAATTGATTCCCTGTGTGAAGTGAACTGGCTCTCAAATGAGGCTCCCGGAACACACCGTTAGATGCTTGGCGGCAGATTTCCAACTCTCGTGTGGTAGCTAGCCAGCCGAGTACTAGAGAGTACGCTACCACCATGCTGTGGTTTCCTCACGATGTTTTCCTTCACCGGCAGCTCGAGCTCATTGTTGGGGTTTGAACCCAAGCCCATCGGCATGCGAACCGACCGGGCTAACCACTGAGCTATCATCGCTACGAACCTGCCACATCATATAACATCACTGATCTGTGATCAAACACCTAGCCTGTCATCTATTAAAAAAAAAAACAAATTTTTTTTTTAGATATCAGAATTACACAATAATCAAAAATGAGTGTGTAGTGTAGCACCATAGGTAAAAATAATAAGAGCTAGTTCCACTTCAGATCACGTGTCATCAAAGCCGTGTCTCTCTGTACATGCGATGCTACATTTTGTAAGATCTTGCGGGAGTTTTGGCGGGAACGCAGGAAGGGTCGTGTCGCTCTGTTGTATTTTTTACCAAAACTAGTGTTTTGTCGAGTGTTTATGCATAAAAATGGTGGTGTTTTATTCATAAAGTCCCGAATTACAAGCGCGAGTGTGCGAAAATGATATAATGTGGAGAAACATGAGTTTTCGTGTTGCTTCCAAAACTCCATCGAAGCTTTATAGTAAAGTCGCCACTACTTTACTAAAGCATGACTGGACTTGACTGACACAGACTGGACTTGACTAAGACTGGACTTTGACTATAACTAGCTACGAGGACGCTTATATAACTTTTGAAACTTGAAAATATATAAATACTTGACACTGGCAATATGCTAAAACGCGGCGCCAAAACTAAAGAAAAAAAAAAAGAAAAAGATCTTGCGACAGTGGCGCCGCGCGGAACTGTATTGATAACTTGGTCGTACGTTATGCACATAAATGATGACATATCCGGTCGATTCCTAACCGTCAGTAGGCATGCAGTTTAGGTGATACCCCATAACGATACTGGTAATTTCTCAAGGACAAAATCGAACAGTAATTTTTAAATCACATTTTAAGTGTGTCACGGATAATGCAGCAGTCTAATAATGAAAGAATTATTCAGATCGGTCCAGTAGTTTCGGAGCCTATTCAATACAAACAAACAAACAAATATTTTTTTTTACAATAGATAGGCTTGCGTTTGACCGCCATCCCGCCTGATGTTAAGCGAAGATGCGGTCTACGGTGGAGCACGCTCGCCTAGAAGGAACCGATTCACTCGCGACTTGAAAGTACCCAGACTATATTCATTGGGGAAATAATTAGTTCCCCAATGAATATAATTTCCTCTTTATATTTTGTGTAGATCTAGATGACAACTGTACCAGTTAGACATATGATATCGCGGACTTACTCGCAGCTGTCACTTTGCTATAAAACGTCACTTTATTCTGTTGTCAATAGTTTTCGCTGCGCATGATAAGTAAGGGTTTTTTTCGAATTTTTCACAGCTCGGCTTACATTATTGAAGTTTTCATACGGATCCCTAACTGTTTTTTAAATAAAATATACCCTATGTCCATCACGGATAATGTAGCATTCTAATGATGAAAGAATTATTCAGATCGGTCCAGTAGTTTCGGAGTCTATTCCCAGGGGAACGGGAACTACGCGGGTGAAACCGCGAAGCGTTCGCTAGTCAGGTAATAATTTAAGATAATCAAGATTATATCTACATCTATCTATATATCGCAATTTAACTAGAAAAACAACATGACAATATTAATAATTCCACAAGTTTTGAGAGAAAATCATTGTTAACACGTATGATTGGCAAAGCGATATTTATATCGATATAAACGTGATTTATAAACGTTTTACTTATAAATGAATGATTGCTAAACACAATTTTATTACCTCTTAAATCATAATGAGCGGATAAAATTTTGTACATTATGAATTTGTTTTTTTTTTTTTTTTTATGGTTGACAGGCTAGTTGTTTGACCACAGCTCACCTGATGTTAAGTGAAGGTGTGGTCGAAGATGGTAAAGCACACCTAGGCTGTAATGGAACTGGCTCTCAAGTGAGGCTGCCGGAACACACCGTTAGGTGCTTGGCGGCAGTTTTTCAACTTGAGGGTGGTAGCTAGCCAGCCGAGTACTAGAAAGTACGCTACCACCATGCTATGGTTTCCTCACGATGTTTTCCTTCACCGGCAGCTCAAGCTCATTGTTGGGGTTTGAACCCACGCCCTTCGGCATGCGAACCTACCGCGCTAACCACTGAGCTATCATCGCTACGAAATGTGTTGTATAAAATTAGCAAGCAGCTGTTGTTTCAAGTTGAACTGGCCCAGTTCAAAGTCAAGTCGGCTCGCGCCTGTGACCGTGCGTCAGGTCAAACCAAACGCTTGGTCAATCTGGCTCAATTTCAAAAATTCTTGCACCGTTGGGATGTTTTTTTTTTTTTTTTTAATGTAGAAAGTATTAAGCCGAACGAGACGCTCTACTGATGGTAAGAGATAACGCATGTCCATGACCATTGCAGCGATACACAGAACTTTGAGTAACAAAACAAAATCCAGGGCATCACTGCTTTGGCGCTCATTACTTTGAGACTTTTGATAGAGTTAGTCTCAACAGCCCAGTAATTTCGCTAGCTGCAGTACCCTTCAAACTGGAACACAGTAATGTTTACACACTACTGCTTAGCGGCAGAATAACTGGTACTGCGGTGGTACCTACCTAGATCTACTCTATATCCGGGTGGCATAGGCTACTTTTTATCCCTATATTCCCACGGGAACGGGAACTACGCGGGTGTTGTCCGCTCGTGTTAAGGTGGTTCGATTTCCATACAAAGAAATTTTTGCCATTTATGGACAAATAGAGCATAATTTTACAGTGAAATCACAGCTACTGGCGTTTATTTTGGTCCTTATTTGCGGTAAATCACAATTACTTGAATAAAACACTAGATTATTAGCAGAAAATCAAATTTCTGAATTATGTATGAATTTATAATTTTTGAGTAAAACAGTAAATTATGCTAATGATCTACTGTTTTATTTAAGCAATTGTGATTTACCGCAAATAAAGACCAAAATAAATGCCAGTAGCTGTGATTTCACTGTAAAATTATGCTCCATTTGTTCATAAATGGCAAAAATTTATTTGTATGGAAATCGTACCACCTTAACTTCCGAAAAGTAACGCCTGAATCTATCGACAGACAACATTTTATATGCGACATAAAACAAAATGAATGGATAAAAAACTTTCATCATCATCATGATGATGATGAAAGTATTTCCCTTGTGTAATTAAAATTATTGGTGTTCAGTTGATGACTTCATAATATGATTAGATATGATGCTATCACCCATGGTTCATTGTGCGATACCCTTGCAAAAGCAAGAGGAAAAACGCATCGACCTCCAGCGACGAAACAAGAGGAAGACAAGTAATTCAGCGTCTAACTCAACCTTTACGCGCTTTTTATGCCGGCCAAAGATCTCAAATGCAAGGACACGATCTACCCCGACCATGCCACTAATATTATAAATGTGAAAGTTCGGATGGATGGATGGATGTTTGTTACTCTTTCACGCAAAAATTACTCAACGCTTTGGATGAAACTTGGTATGGAGGTAGCTGAAACTCTTGATTAACACATAGGCTTTTTATCCCTGTATTCACACGGGTACGGGAACTACGCGGGTGAAACCGCGAGGCGTCCGCTAGTAAAAAATAAATCCAAAAAAAATTTTTTTCTTCCCTCCATCTCCGAAAACTATTTTTGCTCTTCGATATCTGAGTGCAAAAGTCGTTTTTATCCGCTAGAGGATAAAGTAAATTTGAATTTAGAACATCGCGTGCACTAAGTTTGCGAATTCAAAACGTCATTAAACCTATTTACTTCTACCTCCATGTGACGAATTTATCATACAACTGTTTTTAATTTGTTAAAAACTCAGACTCGGAACCTCCTTGGTGTACGTTTTTTCAATTTGCTTTGCGCGCGAGAGGGTTTTGGCGGGAACGCGGGAAGAGTCGTGTCGCTCCGTTGTATTTTTTTCCAAAACTAGTGTTTTGTCGAGTGTTTATGCATAAAAATGGTGGTGTTTTATTCATAAAGTGCCGAATTACAAGCGCGAGTGTGGGAAAATGATATAATGTGGTGAAACATGAGTTTTCGTGTTGCTTCCAAAACTCCATCGAAGCTTTATAGTAAAGTCGCCACTACTTTACTAAAGCATGACTGGAATTAACTGACACGAACTGGACTTGACAAAGACGACTTTGACGATAATTATAGCTAAGATACAGCAGAAATAGCACTTAAGACAAGGCAGTATGGCTTTATAGCTTTAGCCTGCCCGAAGGGGCAAATTATTAAAAAAAAATAAAAAAAAATTGCTTTGCGCGCGCAATTTTCTTTTCACGTCATATTGTTAATGCAGTAGTTAATACCTTAACTGAAATAAAAGTATCTTGTGATTGTAGAAGATTTCTTTGCATTTAGTCATTTCCCCGCTGAGGCGGGACACAAGTCACGTGCTGCACTCGAGTGCAGAGATTGTTCGCATCGTGCTGTTTTGCTTCCCGCGCTAACGCTCAGGATTGTAATTTTGGAATTCTTCGCTCGCTCGCTCATCGACATTGAGCGCGCGGTTAAAAAGCAACTTTGCACTCTTGTATAACAAATAACTATTTAAAGTAGGGTAGCTCTAAAACAAATTTTACGCTACTTTGAGTAGTAGTACTACCTACCGGCCGCCATCGCCAAAAGTGCCCACAAATCACAGATGCCTGGAAGTCTCGTACCGCTCGGTTTAATCGGCTGTTTCTTCCGCGCACCTGGCTTATATGGAATGGCTTACCACCTTCGGTTTCCCCGCCGAGTTCCAATCTACAGAGCTTCAAACGAAGGGTGAGTAGAATCCTTAAAGGTAGGCAACGCACCGGCAATACCCCGGGTATTGCAGGTCCATAGGCGACGTACCACTTACCATCAGGTGGCCCGTCGCTTGTTTACCACTTTTTTCACATAATAAAAAAACTACTTGGGGATAGTGTAGCTTCCCAACGGTGGTGAGGTGGTAGCTTCTTATTATGTTCTGTGTATAGCTGCAACGAAAGTCTTGTGTGTTACTCTTTACATAAAAAAAGTTCAATACGCCATATCCTTATAAGAAAATGATATAAGTTGATGACGTCGGCGTTATTTTTGCAAGGCAAGAGTCATTACTGCGACTTGTAAGGGCTGCCCGTCTAGTATGTCTTGTACAAGTTTACAGAAAATCGTTGGTTGCTTTTCAATGTTAATCTATTGGCACGCCTTGGCAGCAAACCCGACTCGTATGCCGTGACGGCAAACAGCCTGACGCCACTTCTCTCGATAAAACCGACTCGTATGCCGTGACGGCAAACGGCCTAACGCCACCTCTACGCCACTTCTCTCGATTCCTCTGTTTATGTGTATACTTCAAGTGGCACGCCTTGGCAACATAACAGACTCATATGCCGTGACGGCAAACGGCCTGACGCCACCTCTACGCCACTTCTCTCGATTCCTCTGTTTATGTGTATACTTCAAGTGGCACGCCTTGGCAACATAACAGACTCATATGCCGTGACGGCAAACGGCTTGACGCCACCTCTACGCCACTTCTCTCGATTCCTCTGTTTATGTGTATACTTCAAGTGGCACGCCTTGGCAACATAACAGACTCATATGCCGTGACGGCAAACGGCCTGACGCCACCTCTACGCCACTTCTCTCGATTCCTCTGTTTATGTGTATACTTCAAGTGGCACGCCTTGGCAACATAACAGACTCATATGCCGTGACGGCAAACGGCTTGACGCCACCTCTACGCCACTTCTCTCGATTCCTCTGTTTATGTGTATACTTCAACTGGCACGCCTTGGCAACATAACAGACTCATATGCCGTGACGGCAAACGGCCTGACGCCACCTCTACGCCACTTCTCTCGATTCCTCTGGGTGTGTATATTTCTAGTGGCACGCCTTGGCGGCATAACCGACTTGTATGCCGTGACGGCAAACGGTCTGACGCCACCACTACGCCACTTCTCTCGATTCCTCTGTTTGTGTGTATACTTCGTTGCTTTTTCTGTATCAGCTGCGCAAGAGAGCTTCACAGTTGCCGGGCGTCACGTGACTGTTAACGTTTTGGAAATTGACTTCAAAACCAAAAGACCAGGAAAACAGAATCAGTGATCAGGTCAAAGGGTCTGTAACGCTTGTCTCCCTAGCGGTACCCGGCCTGAGTATGAATTAGCACCGGTAGAAAGTGGTCCAGTCAATCACGCGCTATGCCTACATAGTTTCACTTTTCTTATGATGACGGTAAAAATGTATTTGTTAACGTGTTCCATTTGAAAGCGGGTGGATGGGTACTAAAACAAAATCAAATAATATCATAGAAAGATTTCCAAAGAGAAGAAAAATAAACCTTGCGGTTGGGTAAGAACGACTTTTGTAGCGATGATAGCTCAGTGGTTAGCGCGGTAGGTTCGCATGCCGAAGGGCGTGGGTTCAAACCCCAACAATGAGCTTGAGCTGCCGGTGAAGGAAAACATCGTGAGGAAACCATAGCATGGTGGTAGGGTACTTTCTAGTACTCGGCTGGCTAGCTACCACCCTCAAGTTGAAAATCTGCCGCCAAGCATCTAACGGTGTGTTCCGGCAGCCTCACTTGAGAGCCAGTTCCATTGCAGGCTAGGTGTGCTTTACCATCTTCGACCACACCTTCACTTAACATCAGGTGAGCTGTGGTCAAACAACTAGCCTGTACCAACCATAAAACAACTTTGAGAAAGAGGCCAATTTCGTAAAATCATTTCAAATATCGAAATATCATTTTTAAAAAGTTATGAAATATTGATTACATTGCACCCGTACGTACATGGTGGTCGTACTGGTCGTCCAGCCGCAAGATGGGTCGACGATATTGTCACCGTCGCGGGTCGAACCTCCACCAGATTGGTACAGGACAAGAGAAAGGCCTATACCCAGCAGAGGGATAAAGAATGCTGTGGATGATGATGATGATGATGGTGGACGTTCCCCATGTGCGCACTAGGCGCTTTGAGTCCACATTCTTTATTCGCGCAGAGAGGATGTGGAACTCTTTGCCGGAGTCCGTGTTTCCCGAAAAGAGCGGCGCAGCCAGTGTTATAAATGTGAAAGTTTGGATGGATGTTTGTTACTCTTTCACGCAAAAACTACTGAACGGATTTGGTTGAAATTTGGTATGGAGGTAGCTGAGACCCTGGATTAACACATAGGCTACTTTTTATCTCGAAAAAATGCAGCGGGTAACACCGCGGGGCGCAGCTAGTCTCATAAATGTCAAAGTTTGAATGGATGTTTGTTACTCTTTCACGCAAAAACTACTGAACGGATTTGGATGAAATTTGGTATGGAGGTAGCTGAGACCCTGGATTTATATATAGGCCACTTTTTATCCCGAAAACACGTAGCGGGTAACACCGCGTGGCGCAGCTAGTAATAAACGACAGCACAAGTAGGTACTCCTTTTAAGGTGTGATGTTTTATCTAATCGTTATACAAAATGAGTTTCAAGTGTTATCTTAACTATGAGCAACATGCCAGTTATGTTGATGAGTGGTCGCCGCGGGCGGGGCGCGGCGAGTGGTGACACTTGTGGCATCTTTATGATGGTCTTCCGCTGGCCGGCCGATTAGTGTGAAAACCTAATTAACCGTAACAGGCAATTAACAACAAATGTAACTTAAATAAACTATGTTTCCATTTATACAAAAATGAGTTTTCCGTAATATTCATTGTCATGTATTCATTTAAATAGTAAAATGGGTTGATTTCAAAGAAATGTCTTAGTGTCTGTTTAAATGTTTTAAAATTCAATTCAGTAATACAAGTAGGTAATTTGTTGTACAAGCTTTGCTTAGTTTGGGGTCAGATGGCGCTGTGTGTAATGTCCTACGATATTTTTATTTTAATTTTTTTCTATATACCTTACATATTTTACTTGGTGGTAGATCTCCTTAGCGGGAGGTCGTCTAGGTAGCTACCACCGCAGTACCAGGATATTCTGCCGCTAAGCAGTAGTGTGTAAACATTACCTACTGTGTTCCGGTTTTTTTTTTTATTTAAAAAGTAATGAGACGAACGAGACGCTTTCCTGATGGTAAGAGATAACGCCTGTCCATGACCATCGCAGCGATGCACAGAACTTTAAGTAACAAAACAAAGTCCAGGGCATCGCTGCTTTGACGCTCATTACTTTGAGACTTGAAGGGTACTACTGCAGCGACATTACTGGCCTGTTGAGACTAACCATCTAGTCTCAAAGTAATGAGCGCCAAAGCAGCGATGCCCTGGACTTTGGTTTGCTACTCAAAGTTCTGTGTATCGCTGCAATGGTCATGGACAGGCGTTATCTCTTACCATCAGGAGAGCGTCTCGTACGTGTCATTACTTTTTACATAAAAAAAAAAGAATATGTAGACTTAGATAAAAACATAATTATTTTTTATGTGACATATTGTATATTATTATTTAATTGACATTGACATTTCGTGTATCAGCAAATGTTTGTTCTGTGTCTGGGTGTTCTGTATGCATTATAAGTATGTATTTACAAAAAAAAAAGTATTTATGTATTCTATCAGTTATCTGACTTCCATCACACAAGCTTAGCTTAGTTCAGGGCTAGATGGCGCTGTGTATTTATTGTAATTTTCATGATATTGACATATGTTATGATTTTGATATTTCATATAGCCATAAATGATCGGTCAGTTTATACTTAATAAAGCAATCAGCCTTGTAATAGATACATACGACATATATACTTTAAAAGGAAACATGAATATTTACAAAGAGGTTCAGATTAGAGCCAAACCTTAGCAAATACACAAGTTAAACTGGAAGTAGGTTACATAAACAAACACGACCATCTTTAGACGATCAAAACATTATGGTAAACGATGACCACATTTGACGTTGTTTGACAGCTCACCTGATGTTAAGTGAAGGTGTGGTCGAACATGATAAAGCACACCTAGCCTGGAATGGAACTGGCTCTCAAGGAAGGCTGCCGGAACACACCGTTAGATGCTTGGCGGCAGATTTTCAATTTGATACAAATAAATACAAATCTTTTATTAATAACACCACAGTTACAGGTCATTCTTCCATTCATATTTAAAAATATCAAAATCATAACATATGTCAATACAATGAAAATGTCAATGAAATGATATGTCACATATAAAATAATTATGTCAATATGATTAAATATCAATCAAACAAAAATATTGTAATTACTTACTAGTAATTCAATAATCTCTTATTTTTAAACAATAGTCAAAGTCGTAGGTTCAAAGGTTTGTTTGTTGAGGGTGGTATGTATCTATCGCTTATAATAAAAATAAATATACTAAAACAGAATTTTGAATTTGAGTGATAAAAAGTCCAGCTTTGCTAAATTATTTTTAATTTAATTATTGCCAAAACACCTTCTGAAGTTATTTTTCCTTTGTTTCAGATCAACAACAAGGGTCCCAAGCTCGCACCCTGGCGCACCATAAACATGAAACCTCCTCTTTCCCTTCTGGCGACGCATTTCCAAACATTAGTATATCAAACGCCCCTCAAAACACAAACGTTATAGATAGCAAAAACTTAAAATTAGAAGACAAACGCAATACTCAAAACGTCAAAGCATCGGCCAAATCCGATGACGATTTCGATGTAAACGAATATATAGCACGTTTGCAAGGAACCAGGTACGTTAGCGCTCCTCTACATAGCCATCTGAAGGAAGACCAAAATGCAAACTTGGAGACTGCAGATGAGAATCTAGAAGAGATTAACTTGAACGAAACCATTCCAGCTGAAACAACACAGCAGAGTTTGACGGCAGACATTGCACAGAACTTCTCTCAACTGCCGACTGTGCTACCTCATGTGGCAAGCGCTGTCTTCAGCTCCTTCTCTAATATGTTGAGTTATAAGAGTAGAGAGCAAACACCTGATCATCCTAGAGGTACTGATCAGAGTAAGGCTGCTTACGATGAAGTGCAGTTTCAAAGGCTCGATGTTGGGGTTCCTTTGGTCGGAGTAGAAGAGTATAGAGCTCCGAAAGAAGTGGCGCCACCGCCCAAGGAAATGCCGATTGGTGGTAAGTGTTGCTTTTTATGTTTTACTACTGATCCGCTCCGGTTTCACTCGGTGCAATTTGATTTGGCGACTTGTTTTCAAAACATTGAATTTCTCAACGTGTACAAAGAAAAAAATACCCATCATTTCCGGGAATTCCCGAAATCGGGTTTGTTTTTTTATATAAAATCCTTGGGTTCTTGAGTTTTTTACTAAAATACAACAAATCATAATTTTAAAAATGATCATTTTTATAATTTGTAAAAAGTCTTAATTTTCTAGTCACATAGCATCTTATCAGTCAGAATATCATCATCATCAGCCTTTTGTAGTCCACTGCTGGACATAGGCTTCTCCCAAGACACGCCACTCAGCTCGATCTTCGGCTTTTCGCTTCCATTCACCGCCAGCTGTCCTACGTATATCGTCACTCCATCGAAAAGTCAGAATATATGTAGTTTAAAATCAAAATTACGTGGAATTCTAAATTTTAGCAAGTTACTTAACTTTCAGTTTATAGTTTTTAGTCATTATTTTTTATCTCCATTACAAAACAGTGCTTTTAGAATAGCCAAAGCAAGACTTATCATTAAGTCTACTGCAAATTTTAGTCACGAAATTTCCTGCTATGTATAAGGAACGTTTGTTATTCGCTCCGCTGCAATTTGCTGTCACTGTGTCATTGATATTTGTAGCGATGATAGTTTAGTGGTTAGCGCGGTCGGTTTGCATTTTTTTTTTATGTTTGACAGGCTAGGTGTTTGACCACAGCTCAGCTGACGTCAAGTGAAGGTGTGGTCGAAGATGGTAAAGCACACCTAGCCTGGAATGCAACTGGCTCTCAAGTGAGGCTGCCGGAACACACCGTTAGATGCTTGGCGGCAGATTGCATGCCGAAGGGCGTGGGTTCAAACCCCAACAATGAGCTTGAGCTGCCGGTGAAGGAAAACATCGTGAGGAAACTTTAGCATGGTGGTAGCGTACTCTCTAGTACTCGGCTGGCTAGCTACCACGCGAGAGTTGAAAATCTGCCGCCAAGCATCTAACGGTGTGTTCCGGCAGCCTCACTAGAGAGCCAGTTCCATTCCAGACTAGGTGTGTTTACCATCTTAGACCACACCGTCACTTAAAATCAGGTGAGCTGTGGTCAGACAACTAGCTTGTCAACCAATAAAATAAAAAACATGGAAGCGTTCCGTTCGTGCTATAACATTTGCTTTTTTTTATTAATGTACGTTACATGGCTGGCATGCGCAGTACAACTATAAAATCTTTTCCGGAGAAAATGAAACCTTATTAAAGTTGACATTACCAGAGATTCGCTTTAAAATGTTATCAAGAAGTTGTGCATCAGGTTCCATTATAATTATCATAATGTAGTGGTGGTTGTTGTGTACGGCTTTGATGTTAGGACGCGGGGGTTTGTTTCCATGGTGACACGGGTCCCTTATCATCGTCAGCCTACCGGAGTCGTCTGCTGGACAAACCGCTTACGAAAATGCTTAACATGTATTTTATCAAGTAACTAGCTGCGCCCCACTGTGTTACCCGTTTCATGTTTTAGGGATATAAAGTAGCCTATGTGTTAATCCAGGGTGTCAGCTACCTCCATACCAAATTTCATCCAAATCTGTTCAGTAGTTTTTGTGTGAAATAGTAACAAACATCCATCTATACTCATAAACTTTTTTCGGCGAAGAATTTTTCTTAAGAAGGCTTGAGAAAAATGCGCTAAAAATCTATTTCACAAACTTTGAAAAACCCTTTAAAAAACAGGGTTCCTATATGTTATCCCATAGGAACCGTGTATTTTACCGGGATATAAAGTAGCCTCTGTGTTAATCCAGGGTGTCAGCTATCTCCATACCAAATTTCATCCAAATCCGTTCAGTAGTTTTTGCGTGAAAGAGTAACAAACATCCATCCATACTCATAAACGTTTCTCGTTTTTTTGTTGCATTTCGCTTAAAATCTATTTCATAGACTTTTAAAACCCCTTTTTAAGAATAAGATATTATTAAATTACTAGTAAAAAATTATAATATTTTTGTTTTTGATTGACATTATTCTTTTATATGTGACATATTATTTCATTGACATTTACATTGTATTGACATAATTATGTTATGATTTTGATATTTTTAAATATGAATGGAAAAATTACATGTAACTTTGGTGTTATTAATAAAAGATTTGTATTTGTTAAATTAGACCTAGCCGCATCAAATTTGATCATTAAAAAACATGAGGATGACTGTAGGGTTGGATACCAATGGAAACAGTGTTATACCGGTCTCGGGCATAACTGGCGGCGTAAGCGGTCTCATTTCTGTAATTGCTAACCAATGGCCCAGTGGAAAATCCCTGCGAGACAGACTTGAAGGCTGCTTCTAACTTGTAGCGATCAGAATATAACAACCCACCCAGGACAAGCATTTTGTGGTACTCGGTGTTCTGTATTTATTATAAGTATGTATGTACAAAAGAAAGAGTATTTAAGTATTCTATCAGTTATCTGACTTCCATAGTACAAGCTTTGCTTAGTTTGGGGTCAGATGGCGCTGTGTGTAATGTCCTACGATATTTATTTATAACCGAGTGGTTTGCGATATCGCTGCATATCCCAGTATGGATTTTGAGCTGCCGGTGAAGGAAAATATTTTTTTTAATGTATTGCAAAAAAAAAAAAATATTACTGAACTATTAACTCACCTTTGTTTACAAAAATAGATCCAGTTTCTTCCGCTGAACTAGGTTATAAAACCTGTATTTCAGCTGCAGTGCCCCTCCCCACAGTTGTTTCATTTAAAACTATAAACAAAACTAGTATTTGCGTGGGTGCGCGGGAAGGTCGTCTCGGTGGGGAGGGGCGGGAGTTGAGGTTCGACTTTACTTTAAAAAATAAGAAAGCAGTAGGATAAATGGGGCAGGAATGGCATTCGGTTGGATATTGGCTGATTATGATGATGATTTTGACACTTCCATGAGATAAACTCTCGATGCTTAGTTGAACTTTCCAAACGAAATTCATATTAAACGAAAGGAAAGGAAACTTTACTTGGTGGTAGATCTCCTTAGCAGGAGGTCGTCTAGGTAGGTACCACCGCAGTACCAGTTATTCTGCAGCTAAGCAGTAGTGTGTAAACATTACTGTGTTCAGGTTTGAAGGGTTCTGCAGCGAAATTACTGGGCTGTTGAGACTAACCATCGAAAGTCTCAAAGTAATGAGCGCCAAAGCAGCGATGCCTGGACTTTGGTTTGTTACTCAAAGTTCTGTGTATCGCTGCAATGGTCGTGGACAGGCGTTATCTCTTACCATCAGGAGAGCGTCTCGTTCGTCTCATTACTATTCGAGTTAAAAAAAATCGCGATGCATTTGAATATCGCCTGATTATGATGATGATTACGATTTGTAAATAAAATAAAATAAATAAATAAATATCGTAGGACTATACACACAGCGCCATCTGGCCCAAAACTAAGCAAAGCTTGTGTGATGGAAGTCAGATAACTGATAGAATACATAAGTAATTTTTTTTTTTTTAGTAAATGCTTACTTATAATGCATACAGAACGCCCAGACACAGAACAAACATTTGTTGATACATAAAACTGTTGTCCTGAGCGGGAATCGAACCCACGCCCTTCAGCTCTCAAGGCAGATATGCTACCAATGAGCCAACAGGGCTGTCAGGGGCAGGAATATATAAACGTTTATACATGCACATTATGTTATATATGTTAATACACCTGCTCTTAATTTCGACTAAGCACCCATCGCGCCGCGATGTCTACTAACCTCCGTTATAATCCGAGAGATAAAATCTTGCTATTCACGCATGAAACGATGTTTTTTACTACCGAGATGGACAGATAACAAAGGCCGAAAAAAAACTGACAATGACCTCCCGTGACCTCACACTGTAAACACAAACATAGAATTTGTTAAACATGTACATTCGCATTATAATAATAACTTACTAACTCGCAGATCAGGAAAGGACAGATGGGTGAGTACGCGATGTCACCTGTCGGTCTCGACGGGAGACCACGAACACGAAAATTTATCGAGTTCGTTTCGTAAAAGTCCTCGATGGCATACAACGCTGTGCAAACTCTTACAATTTTTTGTCCATGTCGATAAAGATAAGATCAAAATAGATAAAAAAGAGTTAGGCACATACACAAAGAAAAGAAAACAGTGAAGTTAATACAAACATAATGGACAATTATAAGTGAATAATACATAAGTGTTGGACGTTACAATTTTTGTTTCGGTGTATACACTTGTTATCGTTGGACCCCAAACTAAGCACAAGGCTTGTATCTTGGGGACCGAGTGCATTTTACAAGAAAGATAATTCTGGGATAACATTTTATTTTGGTTTACTTTTAAGAAAGATTTCAATTCAGCACTTGAAGAGTGTGATAGCGTATGGCATTACAAAAAAACACTAAGCATTGTACAGACTAATTATAAGACTTTCAGTCGCGCTAAAGTTTAAGGCAAGCAACCAGTCTCTGACGTTTCTCCTAAAGACGAAATTGACTAGATATGGGTTTTGAGGGATTTTCTTACTAATATTATTGTAAACGCAAGGAAGAGAGTAGGCTGGACTGCGTCGGGCGATTGAAGAATGAGCTCGTGGGACCGGTAATCGGCAGGAAAAGGCGCAACGAATACTTTTCGCAAGTCGTTGTCGCTGAGTTCAAACTTATATATGTCGGCGTGTAGCTTTAATGTTGATTTAGTTTAGCGCCATCTTGCGTAATTTTGGTGGACTAGAGGTGGAATGGCGACACCTCTGACGTCACACTGGTTCCGTGCTCTGCTTGTCGTTATTCGTGTAAAGTATTTTGATTTCAACCAATGAGAGAAGGTGAAGTTGCGGATGTCGGCCGGTAGGGGCGCTGTGTGAAGCGAGCCGGCCGTGCGTTGAATGTTGAGGGGGAGAGATCATTCGTGCTTTGGTTGAGGAGAGAGGAACATTGATTCTTGCTTTAAGAGGAGATTGAGTTGGTCGGTTGCAGAGTGCGAAGCTAAGCGGAACGTTTTGTCCCCAACCTATGTAATAGTGTCTATAATGTTCTAATCGTTCTTAAAGTAAAGTCGTTGTGAAGTGCTGATTAAACTTTGTACAAGATAACTGAATTGTGTGGTTTGTCTCCTCGCCCGCTACACCATCGCCCACCCGTTGTCGTTCCTTCTTCTTTCTTCTTCTCTCCGACATAAATAAATTTAAAATAAAATGAAACCCACTCCATGACCCTTAGGCCAACTAAACGCGCTGCTCCAATGAAACAGCGAGGTTTGCGACCAAACGAAAATATCATCGATGTATACAATTTTATTTTTATTTTACTTGGAAAACAAACAGCTGCTAACTTTATAAATAAATAGAAAATAAATTAACATTCAAAAGCCTAAAAAGTTTTCACTTATGTTAACTAATCTAAGTTAAAGTGCCCCGAGCGCACACCGGCCGGGGGCAGATGCAAGAATTATAATATAAAATAAATATCATAGGACATTACACACAGCGCCATCTGACCCCAAACTAAGCAGAGCTTGTGCTATGGAAGACACATAACTGATAGAATACTTAAATACTTTTTTTTTTTGTAAATACATACTTATAATACATACAGCACACCCAGACACAGAACAAACATCGATGTTAGTCACACAAATGTTAGTCCTGAGTGGGAATCGAACCCACGCCCTTCAGCTCTCGAAGCAGACACACTACCAATGAACCAACGGGGCTGTCAATACCTATATACCTACAATAAATACAATTTCAAAACTTAGACAAAGTAACAATAAACTAAAAACAAATAAATTAATTAATTAATTCACGGTACGTGCGAGCCACATAAAAGTTTTACAAAGTTTTCTTGGGCAACTTTTTCTTCTTGGATTTTTTCGCGATAAAATTTTTAGTATTGTCGTATTTAACTTTAGTGTGTTTGAAAAATTGCCTTGAAATAGCATTCCTAAAAGTGTTTTGCCTCATCACAAACAAATCGACGTCCTTTGAATAGTTATAATTAAAATTAAGCAATGTACGAATAAAAAATGAGTTTTTACGATAGTTAGTTTCGTAGCGCGGAATGTACAGCTGGAGGTTGGGTCGCCGTGGATTTTTAGATTTCTGATGATTTTTTAGAAACCGCTCGATCGAAATCGATACAACTTTCATATTTATAATATTAGTAGGATAGAATGATGTCATTATTATTACAAGAGTTGGGTCTCTGTGTATATCTTCATCTGCGTTCGTAATTTGCTCATTGTATGTTGCATTATGTGGTTGCTTGAACAAACAGTTTCTTTTTTGCCGTCAAATATTACTTAACTACGCTTAACTGTTACTACACAATCGGAAAACTGTTGCGTCCTCGCCCGGATTCTGTAGGTACAAAGTGTAGCTATGACTTACGTATATGACAGCCCTGTTGGCTCATTGGTAGTATATCTGCCTTGAGAGCTGTAGGGCGTGGGTTCCATTCCCACTCAGGGCAAACATTTTGTGAATAAACAAATGTTTGTTCTGTGTCTGGGTGTTCTGTATGTATTTACAAAAAAAAAGTATATATGTATTCTATCAGTTATCTGACTTCCATCACACAAGCTCTGCTTTGTTTGGGGCCAGATGGCGCTGTGTGTATAGTCCTACGATATTTATTTATTTATTTATATATACATACAAATATTGCAGGTAGGAAACATTCGATTATTTGTTTGTGTTGAAACTCCGAAACTACGGGACTGATTTCAAAAATTCTTTCACCGTTGGGAAGCTACACTATCCCCGGGTGACATAGGAACTACGCGGGTAAAACCGCTAGGCGCCAGCTAGTACTATATACAAATGTATTGTGAGTGTATAAATTTATATATGTATATACTTAATATGATGGGGGCTTAAATTTAAGTAATTTGATAACAACTTATTAACTAAAAACCTAATCTTACTTAATATCTAGAACTAATTTGACAAAAACTTTAAAAATATACTTTAACAAAAATCTAATTAAAGTAACCACAAGTCTTAAAATCCTCTTCTCGCTGCAGTGACCACTTGCCGACACGTGTGTCGCCTCTACACGAGGCATCCTCGGGACGTGTTGACTCTTCGAGCGCTTGCTCGAGACTGAGTCCAAACCAAAACCACCAAATCATCACCAAGCCATTTTCGTTTTACCAAATAAATTTTGTAAAACGAAAATCTTCTTTATTTTCTGTGGTGGATCTGTGGAAACACATAGCAGGCCGCATGAATATAAACAGCGGGCCGCATGCTGCCCGCGGGCCGTGTTTTGGTCAGCCCTGAATTGGATTATGGCATAATTGTGTATTCCCACGGTGTGTGACCTTTGACGACGGCACCGCCGTCGAAACGGAAGGTCAACTAGAATTATGGTGTTTACTTTAAAGCTTTCGTTGGTTAGTCTTGGACTTTGATTTCGTACTCAAAGTTCTATGTTTCGCTGCAATAGGGATGGCGTTATCTCTTACTATCAGGACAGCGTCTCGTTTATCTCATCACTTTCACATTAAAAAAAAGATCAACGTACGTTTCGTATGTTCTATAGACGCGATTAACACTAAAAATAGGCTGAAAGTTATCTCAGCACCGTTTTTCCAATAAAATATTTATTAATAACCCTACAGATACAGGTCATTCTTCCATTCATATTTAAAAATATTAAATCATAACAACTACAAAAGTTTGTCTGGAAGATCTCGCTCTAGGCGATAAGACCGCCCTTATACATCAAATATCTATTATATTGTTTTGTTATGTCATATATCTTCTTTTGTTTCATATTTGTATTTCATTGTGATCTGTGTGTTCATTGTAATTTGTTTTTGGTGTATGATAAAGTTATATTCGATTCTATTCTATTCTAACATATGTCAATACAATGAAAATGTGAAATAAAATAATATATATGTCACATAAAAATTAATTATGTCAATATGATTAAATAATATGTAATATGTTTAATAATATGTACCGTATAGCATCGTTGCATAATCAAGAAAGGTTAGGTTAAACGTAAACTTATTTAACATAGATTTAAATACAATATGAGTGTCTTCAAATCAAGAGTAAACAGGTTCCTCCTAGGTAAGCGTGTTCCATCCTAGACCATCAGGCAGAATGTGGTCAAACGCGAACCCATTCTATATGAAAAAAATAATCTTTTAAATCATTTATTTATTTTGTATATATCAGTTTTATTTTGAAATGTTTGTTGTTATTTTCATGTTAACTAGTAATGTATTAAAACAATATTTTTTTTTTTCTTTTCCAGGGGCAAGCAATTTCCGGATAGCGAGTAAGAAGAAATACGCTCAAATACCAGGATTAAGTTCTGGGGACCCTCCGCAAACTATGAACTATCCACCAGTTCAGAATATTCCACCTATGGGCCACAATATGCCAATAACAGGGCAGAATATGCCATTTACTGTGCAAAATATGCCATTTATGGGGCAAAATATGCCACCTATAGGACAGAATATTCCGCCAATGGCACAAAATGTACCATTTTTTGAACAGAATGCGCCACCTAAAAGTCAAATGCCAGCTTTTGGGCAGGATACGCAGTCTTTAAGTCAAAATGTACCATCTTTAAGTCAAAATATGGCACCTGTAAGTCAAAATATGCCACTAAGAAGGGAAAATGTACCTACGGGTCAGAATACTCCCTATCACCAAGCTTCACTCTTTCAACATACGCAATATGGCCAGAACATGCCTCCATTAGCTCAAAACGTTACACCGATTGGGATTGCTGCTGGCCAAAATATGGAAAACATCGGCACTAATATGCCTTCATTTGGGCAAAGTGAAACATGTATCATAAAAAGTACGCCATCTGTTGAACCAAATTTAGACCCAAAAGTGGATCTAAACCTCAAAACTACCGAGGTAGAAATGACAAATCAAGAAAATAATCTGAATAGAAAAAACGAAAATCAGTCGATGTACAATATATTTAATCCAGCTGATGAAAACAAACCTCTAGAGTTCGCAAGTAGTAAACCAGATTTACTAACTAATACAAACTATTTTACTCCAGTCGAACATAAGGAACAAAAAGTTCCGTCTATTCCAGGTGTTGCTGCAATTATACCACCGCCTCCGATGTTCTCAAACATACCGCGAAGAGACAGTCAGTCTTCAGTAGAAAAATCGATTTTACCACCGTCTTTAGCAAGGCGTATTTCTGCAAATCAACCCATTATCAAACCTGCTGTTTCGGTGCCATCATTCACAGAGAATATTTTTGTACCACCCATGCCAGATATTACAGAAAGTGGACAGGCTGATAATAATTTCTCATCTGGATTCTCGTCAGCATTCGTGCCAGCATATAATTTATCTTTTAAATCAGAGCCAATAGAACCAAAAAGTAATATGCCGCTATTGCCATCGCAAACGAACGTACCTTCTATTACACCATCAGTAGCGTCTACTACTTCTGCTACATATTTTATTCCGTCGAATGTCGAAGCTAAGCCGTCAAATTTCTTTACTCCTACAGAAACAACATCTGTAGATAATACATCTATCCCTCTACCTATCGTTCCTGCAACAGATATTCTTAATTCACCACATGTGATGCCAACAACGTTTCCACCTGTATTCTCAAAGGAATCACACTCGACTGTTACAAGTTTCGCAGCTGTGACGCCAGCTTCTTCCATATTTACACCAGACAATAGCACAAAACCGATAAATGCGCCACAGTCTATGTTCCAATCTTCATTAGAAAACGTACCACCAACGTTATTCAATCCTTTACACACAGAATCTTCATCTATCAATGCACCGTACGCTGTTACTCATATGCCTGCAACAGAACAATCTGAGCCGCTGAAAAATGTCGCTGAACCGCCAAAAGCAATTGGTAATATCAATTTTAGAATGACCAAGAAGCGTCCTCAATATTATGCTGGACCAATCGAAGGTGTTGGCGCTATTAGCAACAATGTTAAGCCTGTAATTGCTCCAATTACGTCTGTTGAAACAACTAATATTCAAGGTGCGCTGTTCACTCCGACACAGCCAATGCAACCGGCTATGGAAGCATACTCACCTCCCAATATCGAACAAGCTTCAGTTCCTTTTGACATAAGCAGGCCAGCGGAACAACAGAGCTCACAATATGCATCATTTGATATAAGTAAACCTCAAGAATACGTTTATGGAACATCTTTCAATATGAATCACCCCGAGAGTCAAAATTATGAGCACGAGTATAATACGCCATTCGATATGAGCAGAGACCAAACGGACCCTTATAATCAACCTAAAAAAGAATTTAAAGGGTTCGGAATTATCGGATCTCTAAAATCAAAGCTTGGTTCAATTGATATAAATAAGATTCAAAGCACTGTGACTACGTTCTTCGATCCCGCTTATAATGATTCTAAAGTTACTGAACCAGTTGGGCAGGATAATGCACTTTATCAACAGCACTCGCTTGGACAGACATTACAAGAACAGAGTAATTTTGATATATTTGTACCGAAAATCGAACCGAATCAGCACAGCCAGTTGCCGCACGGGTTTGATTATAGCCATAACAGTCAACATCTTCAAAATCAAGGGTACACTCAAAATGCGACAGGTCATTCCACGTCTGGTTATTTCTCAGATCCAAACCATTCAACGGAACAAGGGTACACTAACAATCCGTTGTACGAAAATACTCAGGCGGGCTGTCCAGATACGTCTAATTATGATCTTCCGAAAAACATTCCAGAGAAAAGTGAAGAATTGAGGGTAGAAACTTCAAATACTGCTAATACTATATTTTATGATCCTAATGCATTTACGCAAAAAGCCATGATACATTCTTCTTTTCAAAACACTTCATTTGATGTTACATACCAAAATAAAGATCAAGGCCACACAACGAATAAATCCAAAGTAGTGCAGCAAAACGTTGATTATTTTGATCCTAATGTAGAAAACCTTTCGCCAAATCTGAATAAAAGTCAACAACACAAAAGTTGTGCTAGTGGCTCTGAAGACTCTTCCAATATGACTTACTACAATCCTAACGCTTTTGTACAAGAAAACAGACAAATATGGGAGCCGCAACAGTCTCAAGATGAATTCGCAAGTTTTTCTCAATCATCTGACCAGCATCAAAAAATCACTGATTCTACTTCCGTATCAGAGAAACGCGAACCAGTATTCTATAATCCTAATGTGTTTACTGTTGAAGACCAAGAAATAATAAAATCGCAGCAAAAACTCGTTGAATCGTCAGATGCTCACAAGATATCAGATTCAAAAGCACCTTTTGATTCTGCTCTAAACACTTCTAAGTACAATATCGCAAGTATACAAGCACAAACAGTTCAACAAAGTATACCTACGAATGTACCACTTTTACCAGCTGCCAGTTTCTTTGACAGCTCTATATCTACATATCTTCCACAAAATTATGAAACTGACATTACAACTGCTCGTTCTTCGACAAAAAATACTCAACCTGAAGAGCTACTAAATAAACATATTGAATCAAAATATTCGGAAATAAACAAAACGGTATCTTATATACCTGCTGGTACTGGTAGTAAAACTGACAAGGATGATAAAGACATAAAATATGAAAAAGAACAGCAAGTTATAGAAGGAAATTTAATTGATTCTCTTTCTAAAGATGATATCCCTGTACTCGGTGTATCGACTGTACCACTATTTGGTCTCTCAGCGATAATTGCTGACAAATCAAAAGAAGTTCCTAAATCAGAAAAGTCTCTTTTATGCGACATCACTCACCGATCGGAGAGTCTATTCGAAAACAAAATATCTGCAAGCTTTTTTGAAAATAAGGAACCAGATAATAAAATAATTAGTGAAAGTCAAATAAAAGAAACGCCGTTAGACATCACCGGGTTAAGAATTGACGATGTGAAAAACGTATTAGTTATTGAACCCCCGCAGGAAAATATTGGAGAATTGTTGAAAAAAAACGCTAGTTCTAATAAATTTGAAAATCTACTTGAAAAAACACCTCAACATTTTAAACAACAAATCGATGACTGTGCAATTGAAGCATTTCGAGACGATTCTAATATGACATGTAATGAAAATACATCTAAAAAATATATCTCGCATTCAAATGAAAGCGAGATAAAAGAAGGTAGCGAAAATGAAGATAATGCGAAATTTAATATTTGTGAAACATCTAAAGAACCTGATCATGAACAAAAACATAAAGAAACAGAAGATTTGACTTCGCAATTGGTAGAAAATATAACGTCACGGATACAGCTGTCGCACCCATTAACAGTTCCATTTAAAGATAGTGACCTACCTATCGATGAGAGATCCGCGTACGATGCTCAACAACTAGATGATATAATACAGGTAGCGGAAGAAACATTTACAACATTGCAAGCGCAATCAGCAATTGAGCTTTTGGACAATCGAACTACCAGTGAAATCAGAGATTATGGATGGACCACACAAGAAAATGTTTACCCTGTGGCACCTCACTTAAATCACAGCTATGACAAAAAAGACGATTCTGATTCACTAGCAACAAAACATGACGATGACCTTGGATTAGTTGCAATATCTCCAAATCTTGAAAGTGATTATGTATTTAAACTCGATCCAAATAATATTGGATTTTCTGGTAATAATTCACTGTTTTTTGATAACTTACCAGTACCGACTAATGCCAGCGATGAAATAAAAGCCGAAATTAAGCATTCTCAAGAAGATGTTGTGCTCCCAAGGCAGATGAGCATTCCGACTGCGCCTCCAGAAGAAGAAGACTCGAAGTCAGATGAACCCGGCATTCTTGATGTGCATTCTATAGAACAAGATGCGAAAAAAGATTTTCCTCTTGAAGAAGAATTTATAATAGAACCTTCAACAGACGAATTTCTATCAACTGATGATGATAAGATTGAATTCCGAGAAAGAAAAAGAAGTTCGGAAGATTCTGCTTCCAACGATACTTTTACCAACAGAATTGAAAACTTCAAAAAGAAAATTGATACTTCAAATGATGGTGCTTTCGAACAGAAATCATACGTTAGCCCCCCAATATCTATGGCATCTTATTTTGATACTGGAAATTACGCTGTAGAATCACATTTTAGAAATTCTCTAATCTCTATGAGGATCCCACCAGGTTTCGAAGAAGAATATGCTAGAAAATTAAGCCGCGTATCTCTTGGCTCAGAAAATTCATCCGAGTCTTTTATTCCCGACACATCAACACAAACACGACCAATAAATACGCCAACTTACTCGAGCCCTAACGATGCAAAAGAAAACATAATTGGTTCTGAAATGCGTAGAATAGAGCTAACCGAAGCTATGACCCAAGCTTTTGTTGAACGCCAGATTGACGTAATTACTAAACAAACTATAGATAATGCTGTCGTGATTGACGATCCTACACAAACAGCTCCTGTGTTAGCTGATATAACTAAGCGGTCAGATGTAGTTCCACAAAACGTGCATTCCTTGTCAGATCCAATAAATTTCTTCTCACCAAATGTAGAAGAGCCTAAACCTGCTGAACCTTCAGCTCCCGAAAGCTTTAGCAGATTAGCTAGTTATTTTTCAATGCCCGCAGCGCAGCCCGACCATTCCAAATCTTTTTTTGAACTAAGTCAAAGTCAAAACCATTACAGACACGATCCCAAATCAAAAGACAGTGAAATCCATAAGTATTTTTTTGAATTGAGCCAAAGCGAAAATCACTACATAGATGATGATACAAAAAATAACATTAAAGAATTAATGAAAGACCTAACTTCGCCTCAAAACATTCAAACAAAAGATCACAACGTTAAAACTGTAAATTATTTTAATATAGAACTTGACAATGATGTTACTCGGGGCAATAATGCTGTTCCAATAAATATTAAAATAGACGAAATAAATCTACTTAAAAGCGAATCAAATGTAACTAAACCGATAGACAATGATTCTAAAGATAAAAACAACGATAACAATGATATAATGAAATGTGAAAATTGTCGTAGACACATACCTGGGATTAATACTAAAGTGTTCATAGTTAAGACTGCTGTGAATGAGCCTACTGAACCTAGTTCCGACGCGAAAATGTCCTCTCAAAAGGAAAATAATGGTGAAAAAATAGGAAATGTCACCCATTTTGCTGATTTCGATGTGGAAAAACAAGCTGAAGATGAGGTCACTGTGCTCAATGAGGTATTTGATATTTATTTCTTTATTGAGAAAATTAGGTAAAGGTAAACCATTAGGCGTCTTAAAAAAGACTTCGTCGCTGAGTTTCCCTTAGAATTGTATAAAAGATGACATGCGTGTGGCGAGTGAATGTAGAGATAAGGAGATGAGATAAAGAGGAGAAAGAGTTAACAAAATTTCACTAATTATGATGCAGATACTGTCTAAACCAGTATAGATTCTTACACATTTTGATACATCATGTGTATATGTTACAGCTAAAGATGGACGTGAAAGTAAACTTAAGTTTAGCCGGCTAATCTTAAGTTTATTTTCGAGAAGAATTTACTTTATTATTTTATTCTATTCATTTATTCATTAATTTATCACTACATTTTGATTTTTATTACTTTTATATTAATCTGTGAATGCGCACGAATATCTAGGAGGCATTTCTTATATCTGTGCCCACTGCTATATTATATATTACTTTTTTTTATTTTTTTATTCCTTATATTTAAACCACTAATTTTGACACTTTATCGGCATTTCATTCACTGGATAATGCTTGTCGATTCATTCACATAATCTTGAGATTGATCTATCAGTGCCCGCTATTGTTTGTCAAGTATTGGAATCAGCACACAGGGCCCGCTATCGCTTGTCACATATTGACTTTGTTGGCATACAGGGCGTGCTCTCACTTGTCAAGTATTGACTTTGTTGACATACAGAGCGAGCTCTCGCTTGTCAGGTATTGACTTTGTTGGCATACAGGGCCTGCTCTCGCTTGTCAGGTATTGATTTTGTTGGCATACAGGGCCTGTTCTAGCTTGTCAAGTATTAACGTTTTTGGCGCACAGGACCCGCTATCGCTTGTCAAGTATTGACTTTGTTGGCATACAGGGCCTGCTCTCGCTTGCCAAGTATTAATATTTTTGGCGCGCAAGACGCGCTATCGCTTGTCAAGTATTGATATTGTTGGCGCACAGGGCTCGCTATCGCTTATCAAACATTAACTTGGTTGGCATACAACGCCTGCTCTCGCTTGTCAAGTATTGACTTTGTTGGCATACAAGGCCTGCTCTCGCTTGTCTACTATTGACATCGTTGGCGCACAGGGTCCGCTATCGCTTGTCAAGTGTTGTCAATTCTAGCAGTCACTATTATTAAACATTTAATAAATTTTATGACATTTCCAGAATCGTGGTTGTTCCGAGTACTCTGTAGTGAAACATCACTGGTTCTATCGGCTGGACGTCGAAGAGAAATCGGTATGGCGCGGTTTCTCCAACACTGACTCCATGGCACTCGAAGAAGCGTACCACAGCTGTGAGTAGTGATAGTAGTATCTTTATTTATTACTTGGAGGTATTTGTCCTAACGTAAGGTATTTTAAAACTCGATTTGTAGCGATGACAGCTCAGTGGTTAGCGCGGTAGGTTCGCATGCCGAAGGGCGTGGGTTCAAACCCCAACAATGAGCTTGAGCTGCCGGTGAAGGAAAACATCGTGAGGAAACCATAGCATGGTGGTAGGGTACTTTCTAGTACTCGGCTGGCTAGCTGCCACCCTCAAGTTGAAAATCTGCCGCCAAACATCTAACGGTGTGTTCCGGCAGCCTCACTTGAGAGCCAGTTCCATTCCAGGCTAGGTGTGCTTTACCATCTTCGACCACGCCTTCACTTAACATCATGTAAGCTGTGGTCAAACACCTGGCCTGTCAACCATAAAAAAAAAAAGTCGCCCTGAGTCTCGATGGAGTGAAGATATACGTAGCGGCTGGCGGTGGGTGGAAGTGAAAAGCCAAATATCGAGCGTAACAGATTATAGGTATATGTCGACGGATACATGACACATGTATATAATTATGTGTCGTGTGGTTATCTTAAAATAAGTTGAACATAATGTCTGTTTGTAACACAATTATTTCAAATGTATTAGTTTGGTTAAATAATGTAAAAGACTTGATTTGACTAAATTACTGTTGTGAGTCACGTGTTCTGTGAATATAGAGCGCCGCTCTGGCGTGAACACGGGATTCGGTTGCGAACCGTCGTACTGAACAGATCAAGAGACACTTAAGCTAAGTAACCTATATATTATGTTGGTTGATATTGTGATACCTATTATGGGATAAATATTAATGCTTTATGTTAAATAACGTGTTATCATTATCTTGGTGTCTTTTAATGACTATTGCTTAGTGAATCAATATACGTTGCTTATAGTAACAGTTTCTGGTCTTCATTTCTACCTACTTTTGTCTTACATAACGTATGATGGTTGGTTAATGACGTATGTGGTACATTCAGTTCTTATCCTTATTTCTTATTGATGCCTCTAGTAAAAACGAATTCTAACAAACGCGTGTCGTGTTTTGGGAGAGGCCTGTGCCCAGTGGACTTCGATGGGCTGGTGATGGTGTAGTACCACCGCAGTACCAGATATTCTGCCGCCAAGCAGTAGTGTGTAAACATTACTGTGTTCCGGTTTGAAGGGTACTGCAGCTAGCGAAATTACTGGGCTATTAGACTAACCATCGAAAGTCCCAAAGTAATGAGCACTAAAGCAGCGATGCCCTGGACTTTGTTTTGTTACTCAAAGTTCTGTGTATCGCTGTAATGGTCATGGACAGGCGTTATCTCTTACCATCAGGAGAGCGTGTCGTTCGTCTCATTATTTGGCACATTAAAAAAAAAAAAAAAAATGTACTGCCGGTAGTGTGTAAACGTTACTGTGTTCTGGTTTGAAGGGCACTCTATTCTAGGAGTCGGTCAGAAACAGAATGCTAACTAATGATGAGAACTAACCTTTTTTGTCGCACTGGACCCTACAGCCACAGCTTTCTATTATTATTATGTGAAAGCATTGTCACTAAGAATTTGACGGACAAATTTTAATATTAATTAAGTTGACATTTCGCCATCACATATATCTTTGACATAGCTATAATGTGCATGATTTATTTTGATGAAAATGATTATTTGAGATAAGGTGACTTTGTAATAACAAACATGACATTTATTTTAATAATTTTGCTCTTGATATTGAATATTATTGATATTGTATTTTGTAATTTTTATTTTTAATTGATTTTACGATATTAATTTTTGCATGCCGAAAGGCGGGATATGGCGTGCTATGTACCAACTGTATTTTACCCATTTACGCAAATTTATGGTTATGATTATGATTATGATTCCAGTTATATATTTCTTTTCTGATTTTTTAATTTTTTTTACATTACATATACATATATAAAACATAAATAATATAAAAAAACTTACAAACTAGGGTGCCGCCGGCAGCGGGGCAGGGCTCGCTGCCGGAGGTTAGGGCTGCAGAGTGAGGAACCCCCTCACAATGCGCGCCGTGTCAAGGATCACTGCCTTTTGAAGCTGACCCTTGACCCAACCGTCTAGCGAGAGTCTCTTGAGATGTCGGTCGAGACTCTTTGCTATAAGATCGTTTACCGTGACGACTATCGGGACAATGATCGTCGAATCAACATCCCACATGGCGGTTAACTCGTGAGCCAAGTCAAGGTACTTGCTGAGCGTGTCCTTCTCGGCCTTCACGAGATTCTTATTGTTATAACTTTTGTCGGTTTTTTTATCATTTATTTGTAGTGTGTCAAAATAAATGTTTTCTTTCTTTCTTTCAAAAACGTACTCGTATTTCATACTTAATTAACAATAACAAACATGCTTCTATTTTCAGTGTAGACTTTGTTTATGTGTTTAATCGTTCTATTTCAGCGGATTTGAACGAGAACACGCTGGTGGCGACCGACGGTGGTCGCTACGATGTCAACGTGATGGGGAGGCTGCGGGTCGCCGTCTACTGGAAAGAGAAACCCACCAACGTTAGGAGGTAAAGACATAAATCTATGCAAAATATCGATATATAACTTTTTTTTTATAGCAGATAGGCTTGCGTTTGACCGCCATCCCGCCTGATGTTAAGCGAAGATGCGGACTACGGTGGAGCACGCTCGCCTCGAAGAAACCGATTCGACTTGAAAGTACCCAGACTATATTCATTGGGGAACACCCCAACTGCCCTAAAACAAAAAACAGCCCAACTGCCCTAACCTTAACCTTGCCTTAACTGCCCTATTCAATAAATAAATAAATATCGTAGGACATTACACACAGACCACACACCATCTGACCCCAAACTAAGCAGAGCTTGTACTGTGGAAGTCAGTTAACTGATAGAATACATATATTTAGTAAATGCATACTTACAATACGTACATAACACACAGACACAGAACAAACATTTGTTGATACACAACAAATACACAATACTACTATTTTATTCAAGCAATTGTGATTTGCCGCAAATAAAGAGCAAAATAAATGCCAGTAGCTGTGAATTCACTGTAAAATTATGCTCCATTTGCCCATAATTTTTTTTTTTTTTTATTCCTTCTAATGATGTTTCTGTTTGTTGTTAGATACCTCATTGTTATTACAATCTAGCCTGGTTGAGACTAATAAGTAATTTTAATATAACTTAAATTGCTAAGTAGAGTATATTCTAAGAATGCGTCCATCGACACTTTTCTTACTGTCTCTATTAAGGGGAAGACACTTTGTTCATGTGTTCTATAATATGCACACTCACTCACTGCACTGACATTACTAACATAATACACAAACTCAAAAGGTTTTGTCCTTTTTAGTCTTCTTACTATATCCGTGTTGTCGAGGAGCTGGATAGCCTCGACATTCACATGTTGGTGAAGTCTATTTTCATGAGCTTCAGCGTATTTGAATAATGGCAATAAATGGCAAAAAATTATTTGTATGGAAATGGAACCACCTTAAAAGTTCGTTCCCTTTCTTTCAGCTCTTTAGTACAGTGTTCATTATAGTACTTAGAACAGTTGCGGTGACACAACGTATTCTCTTAGGAAATTGGACTTTAACGTGTAGAGATACTGCATCATTTTGCAGGAACATTGTTAATAGTACAATTAAACTAGTAAAATTGTGCTCGGGGAATAGTTCGTTGCCGTTCAGTAGTGTGAATTCATTTCTAACAATTCTTAGCTCTTCAACTACACAAGCCTATCTACCACCAAGTTTTTTTTTTGTTTTTTTCCTTCTAAGGATGTATCTGTTTGTTGTTAGATACCTCATTGTTATTACAATCTAGCCTAGTTGAGGCTAATAAGTAATTTTAATATAACTTAAACTGCTAAGTAGAGTATAATCGAAGAATGCGTCCATCGACACTTTTCTTACTGTCTATGAAGGTTACCACCAAGTGAAATAATAATTTAGAATCTAAGTTTTTTTTTAATGATTGACCGTCTAGGTGTTTGACTACTACTCACCTGATGTTAAGTGAAGGTGTGGTGGAAGACAGTAAAGCACATCTAGCCTGGAATGGAACTGGTTCTCAAGTGAGGCTGCCGGAACACACCGTTAGATGCTTGGCGGCAGATTTTCAACTCTCGCGTGGTAGCTAGCCAGCCGAGTACTAGAAAGTACCCTACCACCATGCTGTGGTTTCCTCACGATGTGAGATGTTCCTTCACCGGCACCTCAAGCTCATTGTTGGGGTTTGAACCCACGCCCTTCGGCATGCGAACCTACCGCGCTAACCACTGAGCTATCATCGCTACAAAGTTAAAACTTTTCTATTTCAGATGCAGTTGGTTTTACAAAGGCACCACTGACGCCCGTTACGTGCCTTACACAGAGCCTGTCGCTGAAAAACTTGAGGTAACTTTGTAACATACTATTTTTTTAAGGTTCCGTACCCAAAGAGAAAAACGGGACCTTATTACTAAGACTCCGCTGTCCGTCCGTCACCAGGCTGTATCTCATGAACCGTGATAGTTAGACAGTTGAAATTTTCACAGATGATGTATTTCTATTGCCGCTATAACAACAAATACTATTAAACAGAATAAAATAAATATTCAAGGTGGCTCCCATACAAGAGACGTGATTTTTTTTGCCGTTTCACAAGCTGCGCCCCGCGGTGTTACACGCTACATAATTTCAGCTACCTCCATACCAAATTTCATCTAAATCCGCTCAGTAGTCTTTGCGTGAAAAAGTAACACACATCCATCCATCCATTCAAACTTTCACATTTATAATATTAGTGGGATGATACGGAACCCTTCATGCGCGAGTTCGACTCTCACTTGGCCGGTTATTTCTACACAAAAACGATCTTGAAATCAGTGAAAAAAATTATTACTATAACATATTTATTGATTTATTTTACATTATTATTATAATAATTATATTGACATATAATAATAATATCTTATATCAGAAGACAGTAGATCAATACAAGAAGTGGAGGTTGTTATCAAAGCTTGAAAGTGAAATGTTTGTAGCAAATGTAAGTAAGTGTACTAATACAATTTGTAATGATGTTCCAGGAGGAGTACCGCCATGGTGTGACAACAGGCGAATGGCATCGCAAAATGGTGCTTCCTAACAGTGAGATGGTGATAATGCACGGCCCCTCAGTAATGGTGCACTTTTTGCACTCTGGTGCTACAGACGCTTTTAGCACGCCACCTGTAAGTAACGCTCAGATTAACTCTTACTCCCCACCTTGGTCTTACATCCTATCTCGGACTTACTCCCTATCTCATTCTTATACCCCACCTCGCTCTTACACCCTGAGTTTCTATTACATCCTACCTCACTCTTACGATCTGATGGCACACAACAAAATACGACATAAACTTAAAATCACATTAACTTAGATACTAAGGAATATTTCGGATAAATATTTAAAAAATTTAAACTTAGACCAGAGAAACTAATTAATTTCTTGTATACATATACGGTGCTGTTTAATGGAACTGCGCCCGCCCTAAATTATCGCAGATAAGATCTGATTATGGCTCATAGCCGATTGCAGATAAATAAAAAAAAAAAAAAAAATTAAAAAAATTGTTCAGGTTAGATTAAAATATATAATCATATTTAAAATTATATTCAGATTGAATTAATTGTTGTCATTGAATTGATTGAATTAATTAATCACCGTTGGAACAAAAACTACTCTTAAATGGAAATACACTAAAAATATGACTAACATAACAATTATTCAACTCAAATTATTTTTCGTTTTATTATTAACATAATAATTATTTAACTCAGTCTTACGCTTAGATTTGCTCTTACACCTTATTTCAGTCTTACGCCCTACCTTGTACTTACATCTTTACGCTCTCTTATATTAAATTGAAATTAGAGATATCCATGGACACGTCTTATACCCGGTTTCATATTATTTATATCAATCTTACATGTAATCTTATGCTTACACTCGACCTCTTACCTCGTATGCCATCCTAAGCTGTCCCTTCCAAACGTCCAAATCCTGTGAAATCTTCGCAGGCACTTCTCGGCAAGAAAATGTACAGAAACCCACCGAAGATTCGAGTGGCGCGCGATCAAGAACCCAAAATAGATCACCTTATATTGCTAGTCCATGGCGCTGGAGAATACAAGCGGATGCGTTTCTTGGACGTTAGTTGCAGTATTCGACAAATGCAATTGAATCTCGTGTTGTTAATTATGTCGGCGGAGTTTTGGCGGGAACGCTAGAAGAGTCGTGTCGCTCCGTTGTATTTTTTTCCAAAACTAGTGTTTTATCGAGTGTTTATGCATAAAAATGGTGGTGTTTTATTCATAAAGTGCCGAATTACAAGCGCGAGTGTGGGAAAATGATACAATGTGGTGAAACATGACTTTTCGTGTTGCTTCCAAAACTCCATCGAAGCTTTATAGTAAAGTCGCCACTACTTTACTAAAGCATGACTGGACTTGACTGACACGAACTGGGCTTGACTAAGACTGGACTTTGACTAAAACTAGCTACGATGACACTTATTTAACTTTTGAAACTTGAAAATATATAATTACTTGACACTGGCAAATGCTAAAATGCGACGCCAAAACAAAAGAAAAAAAAAAAAAATTATGTCGGCTACTCTGAATATATGTTTAATCGGTTTTATTTAGCTTGCCCTGTTTGTTGTTGTTATTTTTGGGTCAAATTTAGTAATTGACACTTTACCCCCTTCCTATTGACAGATTGATCTGATATTTGGTACACACCTTTAGTTCTGATGATACAATAGTGAAACTTGGTTAAGTGGGACCTGGATAAGTGAGAAACTTCCATAACTGTGCGATGTAGCGATGATAGCTCAGCGGTTAGCGCGGTAGGTTCGCATGCCGAAGGGCGTGGGTTCAAACCCCAACAATGAACTTGAGCTGCCGGTGAAGGAAAATATCGTGAGGAAACCATAGCATGGTGGTAGCGTACTCTCTAGTACTCGGCTGGCTAGCTACCACGCGAGAGTTGAAAATCTGCCGCCAAGCATCTAACGGTGTGTGTCCGGCAGCCTCACTTGAAAGGCAATTCCATTGCAGTGTAAGTGTGTTTATTATCTTCGGCTACACCTTCACTTGACATCAGGTGAGCTGTGGTCAAACACCTAGCCTGTCAATCATAAAAAAAAGTATTTATGTATTCTATCAGTTATCTGACTTCCATAGTACAAGCTCTGCTTAGTTTGGGGTCAGATGGCGCTGTGTGTAATGTCCTACGATATTTATTTATTTATCTCTCGTCTGTTTTTTATGCTTTGTATAGTATTTTTCTTTTCTCGGTTGCCTGGAAGAGATCGCTGTTAGCGATAAGGCCGCCACTTGTGGCACTAGTTCATAAGGTTCTTTGTTCTCTGTACTTTATATTTATGGTGTGCACAATAAAGAGTTATCTATCTATGTACAATTTAACACCAGGCGAGCTGTGGTCAAACACTTAACCTGTCAACGAAAATTAATAATATTAAGGGTATCTGAGTATGCGAAACTTACTTCTAATAGCCAATAGTGTACAGAGTCGGAACGATTTCTAAAATTTGTAATATTTTTTTTCATGCTAACCCTTAGCTCGATTTGTACGTAAGTATTTTGATTTGTCTAAAATGAAAATTGATCAAGATTGATGATTGATTTTAGTGAACCAAAGACCGGTATCGTGATCAAAAGACTGTTGATTTGACTTACTTCAAGAGCTGAAGGGGAAAGTTCGATTTCCATCCAAGATAAACATTTGTGATATGAATTTTACAAATAAGTGTTTTATATAAGTGTGTCTTCAAGTCGCGAGTGAACCGGTTTCTTCTAGGCGAGCGTGCTCCATCGTAGACCGCATCTTCGCTTGACATCGGACGAGATGGCGGTCAAACGCAAGCCTATCAGGAGTTAAAAAAAATTATACCCATTAGCTACGAACGATCGAAACCTGACCGTTGCTAATGGGTGTCTTTTTTTCTTAGTACTGAAGTATTCGGATTTGGTGACCGTGAATAGCATTTCTTTAAGAGCGCTACCGTGTGTGACGCATTAAATTGTAGGTCCTGAATTAATGTTTTTCGGAAAATAACGTTTTTTTATTTTCTTTTTTTTTTAATGTACATATAATGAGACGACCGAAACGCTCTCCTGATGGTAAGAGATAACGCCTGTCCATGACCATTGCAACGATCTGATAGCGACAAAACTTTGAGTAACAATACAAAGTCTGGGGCATCACTGCTTTGGCGCTCATTACTTTGATGGTTATTCTCAACAGCCCTGTAATTTCGCTTCAGTACCCTTTAAACCGGAACACTCACTTGTTGACTCATTGGTAGTATATCTGCCTTGAGATCTGTAGGGCGTGTGTTCGATTCCCACTCAGGGCAAACATTTTGTGAATAAACAAATGTTTCTGTGTCTGGGTGTTCTGTATGTATTATAAGTATGTATTTACAAAAAAAAAGTATTTATGTATTCTATCAGTTATCGGACTTCCATCACACGAGCTCTGCTTAGTTTGGGGCCAGATGGTGCTGTGTGTATAGTCCTATAGATTTTTATTTTTTACTGTTTGGTGGCGGAATATCTGATACTGCGGTGGTACCTACCAAGCAGACATAAATTTTTACATCTTAATTGCAAGCTTGTATAAACTTGATGAGTGCCAAAGCAGCGATGCCCTGGACGTTGTTTTGTTACTCAAAGTTCTGTGTATCGCTGCAATGGTCATGGACAGGCGTTATCTCTTAACATCAGGAGAGCGCCTCGATCGTCTCATTACTTTTAAATTAAAAAAAAAAAAAAAAAAAAAACTTTTCTCCTGTAAATCTTACCATGATAACCTATTTTCTAGCAAGCGGCGTCCCGTCCCCGCGTCGTTCGCCGCAGTCACGAGGAGTCCGAAATCGAAGACTCGGAGCCTTCCAAGATCGATCACCTCTTACTGCTTTGCCATGGCGTCGGCTCAGCGTGCGACATGCGTTTCAGATCGGTAGAGGAAGTAGGTAAGGCTAACCCTGATAAGTACACACTGAGACATAATAATTTACGGAATGTTTTTTTTATCTAAATAGTAATGAGGCGAACGAGACGCTCTCCTGATGGTGAGAGACAACGCCTGTCCATGACCATTGCAGCGATACACAGAACTTTGAGTAACAAAACAAAGTCCAGGGCATCGCTGCTTTGGCGCTCATTACTTTGAGACTTTCGATGGTTAGTCTCAACAGCCGTGTGCTTGACGACAGAATAACTGGTACTGTGGTGGCATCTACCTAAACGACGACGATCTCGTCTCTGTCTCTGAAAATTCTTAGCAGTGTCCAGGACTTGCGACACCACGTGTCGGTTGTTTATTTTTACAATAAGCTTGTGTTCGACAGCTATCTTGTTTAGATCCGTGGAGGAAGCAGGTAAGTGAAACGTTGTATTTTTGTGTTTCGTTTTGAAAATAATTTCTGTATGTTTTAATTTAGATGGTGTATTAGTAGATAAGTAAGACTAATAAAAAAAATTTAGGTTGGCTATTTACAGCTATCGCGTTTAAAATACATAAAAGGATAGATTAAAAGTCGTCGATAATATATTTTGAAAATAAGCTTGCGTTTTGACGCAGTCTTGGCTAGATTAATTTAGGAAGTGGATGAATACACCGATAACTAATTTTATTTGAATATTTATTCGCACGTGACTTATATTTCACCGCCGCCACTTTTAGATCGTTTTAGGAAGTTGACGAAAATTGGCCTCGTTTTACCGCCATCTCGTCTAGATCCGTTTAGGAAGTAAAAATAATGTGACATCGACGAATTTTTATTCAAATATTTATTTGTTTAAGCCCTTTTATTGCATCGTCTGCTCTTTTAGATCAGTTTAGGAAGTCGATTAGTTTATTTAAAAATAGGCTTGCGTTATACCGCTGCGTCGTTGATATCCGTTTCGGAACTATAAATGAATCTGACATAATTATACGATTTATTTAAATACTAACGGCGCCCGGCGGTATTACCCGCTGCATGTTTTAGGGATAAAAAAGTAGCCTATGTGTTAATCTTCAGCTACCTCCATACCAAATTTCATCAAAACCCATTCAGTAGTTTTTGCGTGAAAGTGTAACAAACATCCACCTACACTTTCACATTTATAATACTACATTAGTGGGATTTATTTGACTTTTTTGAGGCAAGGGAAGCGGAGCGTCGGTCGTTCACCCGCAAGATGGGTCGACGATATCGTCACCGTCGCGGGTCGAACCTGCACCAGATTGGCACAGGACCGAGGCAGATGGCATGCAAAGAGAGAGGCCTATACCCAGTAGTGGGATAAAAAAGGCTGTGGATGATGATGGAATTACGCAGAAGTAACGTAAAATTTGTAGCGATGATAGCTGAGTGGTTAGCGAAGGGCGTGGGTTCAAACCCCAACAATGAGCTTGAGCTGCCGGTGAAGGAAAACATCGCGAGGAAACCATAGCATGGTGGTAGCGTACTCTCTAGTACTCGGCTGGCTAACTACCACACGAGAGTTGAAAATCTGCCGCCAAGCATCTAACGGTGTGTTCCGGCAGCCTCACTTAAGAGCCAGTTCCATTCCAGGCTAGGTGTGCTTTACCATCTTTGACCACACCTTCACTTAACATCAGGTGAGCTGTGGTGAAACAAAAAAATAAAATAGTAATAAAATGGAAACGGTTGGGTCAAGGGTCAGCTTCAAAAGGCAGTGATGCTTGACACGGCGCGCATTCTGAGGAGGTTCCTTACTCTGCAGCCCTAACCACCGGCAGCTGGAGCCCTGCCCCGCTGCCGGCGGCACCCTAGTTTTTAAGTTTTTTATATTATTTATGTTTTATACTTATTTAATGTAAAAAAAATTAAGAATTAAAAATTAAAAATTAAGACAAAATAAATACCTGAAATAATAATAATAGAAATTTGTCGCTGTAGTGTCCAGTGCGACAAAAAGGGTTAGTTTTTTTATTTTTTTTTTAAATGTAAAAAGTAATAGACGAACGAGACGCTCAATAATAATAATAATCATCATCATCATCATCATCATTTCAGCCGTAGGACGTCCACTGCTGGACATAGGCCTCCCCCATTGACTTCCATAAAGACCGGTTGGAAGCGGCTCGTATCCAGCGCGTTCCTGCGGTCTTTACTAGGTCGTCTGTACACCTTGTGGGTGGACGTCCTACGCTGCGCTTGCCGGTCCGTGGTCTCCACTCCAGAACTTTGCAGCCCCACCGGCCATCAGTTCTGCGCGCTATGTGCCCTGCCCACTGCCACTTCAACTCGCTAATCCGTTGGGCTATGTCGGTAACTTTGGTTCGTCTACGGATCTCCTCATCCCTGATTCGATCTCGTAGGGAAACTCCGAGCATAGCCCTCTCCATAGCGCGTTGTGCTACTTTGAGCTTACCAAGAAGGCACACAGTCAGAGACCACGTTTCAGCGCCATAAGTCATCACTGGTAACACACACTGGTCGAAGACTTTCGACTTGAGGCACTGAGGTAATTCGGACGAGAAGACGTCGCGCAGTTTTCCGAACGCTGCCCAGCCGAGCCCAGCTGAGTTAATAATAATAACAAAATGTTGGGTAAAGTAAACATAATATATTCGCATTGTATGAACGGCGTGCATCTTCTGCGACATCGGCGGATGCTTGTTACACGAAATATTTGTTTGGTATTCCGCCGATCATCTGTGTCTTGGGTCGGAACCTGTAATGCTTCTTATGTCTTTGCTTCGGAATCTCTTTCGGTTGACGCTGTATCGCAGTCCCGTTGCAAAATTCTTTATTGACGCTTAAGAAAACTGAAATTTTGGAAAATATGTTATAACCAGCTGACGCCCGCGACTTCGTCCACGTTAACTTTGGAATTAGGGAATTTTGGAATTAAAAATGAAACATGTAGAAAACAAATGAGCATGAATCTGACACGTCAATCTGACATCTTAGACAATAGACAACACTTTATTTGCGACAAAAAACACATAGCCCTGTTGGCTCATTGGCAGCATATCTGCATTAAAATCTGAAGGGCGTGAGTTGATTCCCGCTCAGGACAAACATTTAGTGTATCAACAAATGTTTGTTCTGTGTCTGGGTGTTCCGTATGTATTTACAAAAAAAAAAGTATTTATGTATTCTATCAGTTATCTGACTTCCATTACACAAGCTCTGCTTAGTTTGGGGCCAGATGGCGCTGTGTGCAATGTACTACGATTTCTATGTAACTAGCTGACGCCCGCGACTTTGTCCACGTTGACTTTGAAATTAGGTTAAGAGAAAAATGAAACAACAAATTAAATGTAAGAAACAAATGAGCAATAGTCGTGCATCTAACTCGTCAGTCTGACATCTGTCCATCTGAGAAACTGACATCTGTCAATCGCACTAATATTATAAATGTGAAAGTTTGGATGGATGTTTGTTACTCTTTCACGCAAAAACTACTGAACGGATTTGTATGAAATTTGGTATGAAGGTAGCTGATACCCTGGATTTACATATAGGCTACTTTATATCCCGCGGGGCGCAGCTAGTATTATAAATGTGAAAGTTTGTATGTCTGGATATTTGCTTTATTCTTTCATCATTAGAATGCTACATTATCACTGAAAGGCTATATTTATGTTGATAATCGAATTTTGTTTTCCCGTGCGAAGCCGGGGCGAGCTGCTAGTCAATCATAAAAATAGAAATCTTATTAACACTTTCATTGTCACCACTATTTTCGAGTAGTTATCGGACAGCCAGGAGCTTTAAAAAGCGTCACCGCTTCGTGGTTGATGTTTCAAAAGCTCGAACTAAGCGGTTTGATTCCACCTTCTTCATACGCACCGCTAGACATTGGAATCAGCTGCCCGAGTGGGTGTTCCCCGATGAATACAGTCTGGATGCCTTCAAGTCGCGGGTGAATCGGTTTCTTTTAGGCGAGCGTGCTCCATCGTAGACCGCATCTTCGCTTCACGTCAGGCGGGATGGCGGTCAAACGCAAGCCTATCTATTATTTTTAAAAAAAGTTCCCAGCGATGCCGCCCGATATAAAACGCAAGCGCGCCAGGCGTGCTCACGGCACTGCGAGATGAAAAGACATGGGCACGCTAGGCGTGTTCACTGCCACTGTATAAAGTTGAAATCGTAAAAAGCTGTATTTTGTCTTCAGATAGACAATATGCCCAAATCCATAAAAAATCGAGAGCACGGCTGGCGTGCTCGCAGCATCGCGATAGGGATTCGTGAGGACACGCTAGCCGTGACGGCGGCACTGAATGTGTTAACTCACAAGTCGATCGTTGACAATTGAACGTGTACATCGAACATTCGTTATCGAACTCCTTGACCACCGGCTTTATCTGAGAATCCATGTCTATTCCGCACACTTTCACAATATCTTGTTTGCAGTAAGTACTAGTCGTCTTCCAGCATTGATTTTTCCTAAACTCTTCTTGCATTTTGTGTACAAGCTGGGACAAAAAAATCGTCTCATTAATTTTTACACAAAAAAAAGTACTCCCAGGTTGCTCTCATAGAAATTACATGAAAATTAGATAAGGTAGTTCGATTTCCATACAAATAAATTTTTGCTATTTGTGTACAAACGGACGATAATATTACAGTGAAATCACAGCTACTGGCATTTACTTTGGTCTTTATTTGCGGTAAATCACAATTGCTTGAATAATACAGTAGATTATGCTAATAATGTACTTTTTAAAAAAAAAATACCGCAAATAAAGACCAAAATAAATGCCAGTAGCTGTGATTTCACTGTAAAATTAAGCTCCATTTGTCCATAAATGGGAAAAAATGTTTGTATGGAAATCGAACCACCTTAAGTAGTTCGATTTTTAAAGTAAAATAATTAAAGCCGTGTTTGGCTTAGCTTTTTTTAAAAAAAAAATCTTTTCTGTTTCCCAAAATATATAATTGGTTTCTTTTTTTATGGTTGCAAAGCTAAGTGACGGTGTGATCGAAAATGGTAAAGCACACCTAGCCTGGAATGGAACTGGCTCTCGAGTGAGGCTGCCGGAACACACCGTTAGATGCTTGGCGGCAGATTTTCAACTCTCGCGTGGTAGCTAGCCAGCCGAGTACTAGAGAGTACGCTACCACCATGCTGTGGTTTCCTCACGATGTTTTCCTTCACCGGCAACTCAAGCTCATTGTTGGGGTTTGCACCCACGCCCTTCGGTATGGGAACCACTGATCGCAACAGAATAATCAGTAGCCATGCTGGGATAAGCCCCTAATCAGACCTGTTTTTTTTGTAACTGTCTCAGTGCTGGGCGCGTGCCTTTTCTCATTGTAAGAAGGGTAGGGCTATAGTCCATCATCATCGTTTCAGCCGTAGGACGTTCACTGCTGGACATAGGCCTCCCCCATCGACTTCTACAGAGACCGGTTGGAAGCGGCTCGCGTCCAGCGTGTTCCTGCGGTCTTTACTAGGTCGTCTGTGCACCTAGTGGGGGGGCGTGCTATGCTGCGCTTGCCGGCCCGTGGTCTCCACTCCAGAACTTTGCAGCCCCATCGGCCGTCAGTTCTGCGTGGTATGTGCTGTTGTTGGGATTCAAAGCTTAAGCTGCCGGTGAGGGAAAACATCGAGAGGAAACCATAGCATGGTGGTAGCGTACTTTCTTGTTTTAAACATACAACTGACAGGAAAGAAAGTGAAACTTGAATAAAACTGAAAGAGTCCTGACGCCTTTAAAAAAAAAAATACATTTCTCGTACCTCTAAATCGAATTTTTTTTCTGGTTCTGGTTTAGGATAGTTATCATAATAGTATGCGACATCCGAATATACACTACTTGATGGTATTATTATAAGTGCTAAAAGAAATAAAAAATAAATTTTAGTTTATTTAAACAAATACTAGCTACGCCCCGCGGTGTTACCCGCTACACGTTTTCGGGATAAAAAGCAGCCTATGTGCTAATCCAGGGTCTCGGCTACCTCCATACCAAATTTCATCTAAGTCTGTTCAGTAGTTTTTGCGTAAAAAAGTAACAAACATCCATCCAAACTTTCACATTTATAATGTTAGTGGGATTTGCAGGTGTTGACCGCCGCTGCGTCTGAGAAACCGATTTACTCGCGACTTGAAGACACCCAGATTGTATCTATCAGGGAACACCCACTCGGGCAGTAAATTACATTGTTTCGCGGTTCGTACAATGAAGGTGGATTCGAACCGTTTAGTATATTTTTTAATTTAATCATTCTTGTCTAAATAAATTATACTATCGATAACCAATAGACAATAGACAACACTTTATTTGGGTCATAAAACACATTTCAACATAATTTACAATACATACATACAAAAAAATAAATAATAAACATAAAACATAGAAAAAAACTTAAAGGTATAGATTAAACAAAAAACAAAAAGTTTGAAACATATTTTATGTCACAAACCGGCCTCGACTCAGCATAATGCCGACTGCAGCCAGCCGGCGCTGGTCTTCCGTCGAGGCCGGCAGGTGGCGTCACGCACGAGTGTGCCGACCTAAAATACATAAGTACAGCGAAAACTTAGCGATGATAGCTCAGTGGTTAGCGCGGTAGGTTCGCATGCCGAAGGGCGTGGGTTCAAACCCCAACAATGAGCTTGAGCTGCCGGTGAAGGAAAACATCGTGAGGAAACCATAGCATGGTGGTAGGGTACTTTCTAGTACTCGGCTGGCTAGCTACCACCCTCAAGTTGAAAATCTGCCGCCAAGCATCTAACGGTGTGTTCCGGCAGCCTCACTTGAGAGCCAGTTCCATTCCAGGCTAGGTGTGCTTTACCATCTTCGACCACACCTTCACTTAACATCAGGTGAGCTGTGGTCAAATAACTAGCCTGTCAACCATAAAAAAAAAAAAAAAAACTTTCTACTTATTTTATTGTATACATGGATATTTTATTTTTCTTAATTTTTTACATTAAATACATAAAAAACTAGGGTGCCGCCGGCAGCGGGGCAGGGCTCCAGCTGCCGGTGGTTAGGGCTGCAGAGTGAGGAACCTCCTCACAATGCGCGCCGTGTCAAGGATCACTGCCTTTTGAAGCTGAGTCTTGACCCAACCGTCTAGCGAGAGTCTCTTAAGATGTATCTTGTTATTATTTTTTTTTTTTTTTAATCTTTTATTTGTATTATATTTTTGTTGTAGTCAAAATAAATGATTTCTTTCTGTCTTTCGAAATGAATAAAAGTCCTTAATATAGATTATGACAGCCCCGTTGGCTCATTGGTAGTATGTCTGCCTTGAGAGCTGTAGGGCGTGGGTTCGATTCCCACTCAGGGCAAACATTTTGTAAATAAACAAATGTTTGTTCTGTGTCTGGGTGTTCTGTATGTATTATAAGTATGTATTTATAAAAAAAAAACTATTTATGTATTCTATCAGTTATCTGACTTCCATCACACAAGCTCTGCCTAGTTTGGGGCCAGATGGCGCTGTGTGTATAGTCCTACGATATTTATTTATTTTTTATTTATAGATATCAATATGTCAAATACAATTTTCAATCTCGGAATTCATTCATAGAATTTAAAATTACAAAAAAATACAATTCATATCAAAAATTATAAAAAAAAAAATGTCAAAAAAAAAATTCAATTAAATAGATAAAAATGTCATAATTTAAAAAGTTTCGAAATTAAAAAATATCTTACCTATTATACCAAAAAAATAAAACATTTTGAACGAAATAATATTTAACGGTAAACAACTGATCATAAACACTATTAAGGGACCTTTTAAAAATTAATTAATGAGCAAATAAATTAGCATTTTACATTGAGAAATAAAATATTTTATACGACTACTCAAAGAGGAGGGGTTTACTTGTAATCATATTACCCTTGTATTTTCCAAACTACTTGTAGGTACATGTGACATTAAATGTTGTTTTCTGTATCTAGGTGTTCCGTATGTATTTACAAAAAAAAAAGAGTAAATAAATAAAACTATTCTATCAGCTATCGTCCCGTAGTACACAAGCTTTGCTTACTTTGGGGTTGGATGGCACTGTAAAATTTTCTTCGATATGTTTATAATGAGGAAAGATTTGATTGTTTGTATTGAACAGGCTCCGAAACTACTGGACCGATCTTAATAAATCTTTCATTATTAGAATGCTACATTATCCGTGATGGACATAGGCTATATTTTATTTAAAAAACAATTAGGGATCCGTATGGAAAATTCAATAATGTAACCCAAGCTGTGAAAAATTTGAAAAAAACCCTTGCTTAGCATGCGCAGCGAAAACTATTGACAACAGAATAAACGACGTTTGACGTTTTATAGCAAAGTGACAGCTGCAAGTAAGCCCGCGATATCATATGTCTAACTGTTACAGTTGTCATCTACATCTCCACTAATTATAAAGAGGAAAGATTTATTTTATTTCAAAAATTCTTTCACCGTTTGTAGAACCCTTCAGAAGTATTTTAGTTAAAGTTAAAGTATTTTTGTAGCGATGATAGCTCAGTGGTTAGCGCGGTAGGTTCGCATGCCGAAGGGCGTGGGTTCAAACCCCAACAATGAGCTTGAGCTGCCGGTGAAGGAAAACATCGTGAGGAAACCACAGCATGGTGGTAGCGTACTCTCTAGTAGGTACTCGGTTGGCTAGCTACCACGCGAGAGTTGAAAATCTGCCGCCAAGCATCTAACGGTGTGTTCCGGCAGCCTCACTCGAGAGCCAGTTCCATTCCAGGCTAGGTGTGCTTTACCATCTTCGACCACACCTTCACTTAACATCAGGTGAGCTGTGTGGTCAAACAACTAGCCTGTCAACCATAAAAAAAAAATACGAAATCATACGAAAATGAGATAAAATTAATTGAATTTTTGAATCGTGTAATAAAATTGGATAATTGATCAGTGACCATTTATTACATTTTCACGTCTGCGTCGTTAGTTACCGAGTCATTTGTTTGGACAAAGTCTTCCGGTCTTCTCGTCTGTGGACTTGAATTGTTTGATACTGAATCTACAGATAATTTAGCGGTACTTGTGGATGCGCGACTGATATGTTCCCAAGCGAAGACGTCGCCGTATTCTTGTTGAAATTTGGTTTTCATATCGCAAATCTCTTTGTTCACTTGGAAAAATTCTGAAATAGATTCAAGGCAGGCTTCCTTTATAAAAATTCCATGTTAGCTACGCTCAAACGCTATTTTTTAATGATATAGGGATGAAAATGGAATCTACTCAATCGTTTTGTTGCTCGGAAGTACGCTAACATAACTCGCAAATTTAATGGCATCCCCGTTGTCTCATTGGTAGTATATCTGCCTTGAGAGCTGTAGGGCGTGGGTTCGACTCCCACTCAGGGCAAACATTTTGTGAATAAACAAATGTTTGTTCTGTATGTATTTATGTATTCTTTTTTTTTATGGTTGACAGGCTAGTTGTTTGACCACAGCTCACCTGATGTTAAGTGAAGGTGTGGTCGAAGATGGTAAAGCACGCCTAGCCTGGAATGGAACTGGCTCTCAAGTGAGGCTGCCGGAACACACCGTTAGATGCTTGGCGGCAGATTTTCAACTTGAGGGTGGTAGCTAGCCAGCCGAGTACTAAAGTACCCTACCACCATGCTTTGGTTTCCTCACGATGTTTTCCTTCACCGGCAGCTCAAGCTCATTGTTGGGGTTTGAACCCACGCCTTTCGGCATGCGAACCGACCGCGCTAACCACTGAGCTATCATCGCTACTAATTCTATCAGTTATCCGACTTCCATCACATAAGCTCTGCTTAGTTTGGGGTCAGATAACGCTGTGTGTAATGTCCTACGATATTTATTTATTATTATTTCAGTTATTTATTTCCTTTCTTAGATTTTAATTTTATTTTACATTAAAAAAACAAATAATTTAAAAAAAACTTAAATCCGCCGGCAGCGATACAAGGCTCAAGCTGCCGGTGGTTAGGGCTGCAGAGTGAGGAACCTCCTCACAATGCGCGCCTTGTCAAGGATCACTGCCTTTTGAAGCTGACCCTTGACCCAACCGTCTAGCGAGAGTCTCTTGAGATGTTGGTCGAGACTCTTCGCTATAAGACCGTTTACCGTGACAACTATCGGGACAATGATCGTCGAACCAACATCCCACATGGCGGTTATCTCGTGAGCCAAGTCGAGGTACTTTCTAAGTTAGTCCTTCTCGGTCGTATTATTATTAGTAAGTAAATCTATCTAACTTATTAATAAGAACTAACTAGTGCCCATTTTGCAGTTGCCTTTATAAAGAGTGCATAGATCTTCGAACGTGGCAACTTCTGCTTCAAACTCTTCGTACCCGCACACGGCACCTCCGCCGTGTGTGCAGTACTGATACTTCCAACATTGGAAGAGTGTGAACTTGTCAGTTTGGTTTCTCGCATCATCCTGTGAAAATATCTCGAATAAAAATTTTTAAAAAAATCGTAGGACTATACACACAGCGCCATCTAGCCCCAAACAAGCAAAGCTTGTACTATGGGAACCAGACAGTTGACAGAATACTTAAATACATACTTATTTTATTTTTTATTTATTTATTGAGATAAAAACGACAATAACAATCAATTACATCTATCTCACAATTAAATAATAAACAATTATCCAATCTGATATGAAGTATTTTTCCGAATCAAATGTCAAAATAATTTTGGTTTTGTTACTCAAAGTTCTGTGTATCACTGCAATGGTCATGGACACGCGTTATCACTTCCCATCAGGAGAGCGTCTCGTTCGTCTCATTACTTTTAACATTAAAAAAAACATATTTTAATAATTTTATTTTACCCATTCAAGTACTACGATGCAGAATTAAGTAATTTTTATGTTCTCCCGTTGTTAGCTACAAGTAAGCAAAACGCTTATTCCATCCTCCTACGCTTACGTAAGCATTGGTGTAACTAGTGGCGTTATCGCTAAAAGTGATCTCATCCGGGCAACCGAGATAGAGAGGTATTGAGAAGAAAATGATCGAGAGGATTCAAGGACAAGTAGAAAACGTGGTCTGCCAATGAAAAGGGCATTGCTTTCGCTATCAACGTTCATATCCCCCTATACCCCATGTCATCAAAAATAAGCAAAGCAACGACCTCCTCCTTTGGTGCTTGCGTAATACTTGAAACGTCCCGTACATATGTAAAGTCTTACCACAATTCTCCTGAAATCATTTTCAGATTCTGAAAAAACGTTGGACAGCAAAGATGTTAAGAAAACTGAAAACAAACGACATAATTAATTTACAATTAAATAAACCGACTCCATGCCCATTGCTCCACTCCATTGTAGCGATGATAGCTCAGTGGTTAGCGCGGTAGGTTCGCATGCCGAAGGGCGTGGGTTCAAACGCCAACAATGAGCTAAAGCTGCCGGTGAAGGAAACCATCGTGAGGAAACCATAGCATGGTGGTAGCGTACTCTCTAGTACTCGGCTGGCTAGCTACCACCCTCAAGTTGAAAATCTGCCGCCAAGCATCTAACGGTGTGGTCCGGCAGCCTCACTTGAGAGCCAGTTCCATTCCAGGCTAGGTGTGCTTTACCATCTTCGACCACACCTTCACTTAACATCAGGTGAGCTGTGCTCAAACAACTAGTCTGTTAACCATAATAAAAATATATATATATATATATATATATATACATATATGCCCTTTAGGCCAACTAAACGCGCTGCTCCAATGAAACTTTGTATTCCCTGTTAGATATAATATCGCACACCTAGATCTAAAGGGAGCTAACTCGAAAATCTCGTTTTTGTAGTTAAGCACACCATCGAATTTATATCTACCGACCAATAAAACAGATTTAAAAATATCTTCACTACTCGACGCCAGATGACGCCAGATTGATTGATTGATTGATGTCAGTACTTCTAGTGTTTTCTTGGTAATTCATCGCCCAATATACCCCTACTGTTGGTCACAGACTGCTCCATGAATGGGAACTAATTTTAAATAACACAAAATGTTATAACATTTTAAGTTATATAAGTTTGTTGCCCCTTCAAAAGAGAGCCAACTAAAAACTTTTTTTTGTATGTATGTAATATTTTTTTTTTTATGTGAATAATAATGAGACGAACGAGACGCCCTCCTGATGGTAAGAGATAACGCCTGTCCATGACCATTGCAGCGATACACAGAACTCTGAGTAACAAAACAAAGTCCAGGCATCGCTGCTTTGGCGCTCATTACTTTGAGACTTTCGATGGTTAGTCTCAACAGCCCAGTAATTTAGCTGCAGTACCCTTCATACCGGAACACAGTCTACACACTACTGCTTAGCGGTAGAATAACTGGTACTGCGGTGGTACCTACCTAGACGATCTCCTGCTAAGGAAATCTACCACCAAGTAAATATGTAGAAATGTGTTTGTCCCAAATAAAGTGTTGTCTATTGTCTAACCATAGAAAAAAAACTGGCTGTCAAGCGAGAGCCATCTGAAACCTTACATACCTGAAATGATACAGCGGCTGGCGAACATTTTTTATAAAAGATTGTTCAAATTATAAAATTAATTTCATGCTATTTGCCGATTAATATTTCTTTTATATGAATTTTAATGCGGTTTTTAATTATTTCGTAAAACGCGTTATTGATGGGTCTCCGCGCGACCTAGACACCGGAGGCGTACTTGTGAAATGCGGGAACAGATACTACGCCGAAGTCGGCGTACCCGAGCCAGTCTCGTCGCAAGCGACGAGCGCCGAGTGTTTTGATTTTTTCTCGTCATAATCTTAAGTAAAATTCCAGTTTGCGTAGTACATCAAATGAGCTGTGGTGCAAACAAATGTGACAGATTTTGACAGCCCCGTTGGCTCATTGGTAGCAAATCCTTGCCTTAAGAACTGAAGGGTGTGGGTTCGATTCCCGCTCAGGTCAAACATTTTATGCATCAACAAATGTTTGTTCTGTGTCTGGGTGTTCTGTATGTATTATATTTATTTATGTTTTGGTTGTATAAACTACAAGGGCTCGCCGGAAGACCAGCGCTGGTCATACCACTTAGTATGACCAGCATTATGCTGAGGTGAGCCCCTATTTTGTAACTTTTGTCTGTCTCTGTTTGTTTGTTTTTGTTTTTGTGCTTGTTACAGAATTAAACGTTTTTCTTTCTCTTCTTTCATTTATAAAAAAAAAGTATTTATGTATTCTATCAGTTATCTGACTTCCATCATACAAGCTCTGCTTAGTTTAAAAAAAAAATCATTATAGCAATAAAATAAATGTTTTTATCTTGGTTTTAGCGTCAGATGTGAGATGTCAGCCAGTTTGCATGTTTGCCGGCAAGAACTTGATTGTTCTCGGAGGGTCCAGATAGTCTTCGTCTATATGTTTGTATACCGGTGGATCCGCCCTCTCGCACAACGCACGTCTCTTGTGAAAAAACACTGAAAACGAGCTAAAAGTTTAAAAAAATCTGTACCATCCATAAATTACGTCACACGTTAAGGGGGAGCGAGGGGGTCGACGGAGTGTGACAAGGGGCTGGGAGGGGTCCCAAATTTTGTGACATTTAAACAACAGTTAAACTTGTAACAGGGCGCCCAAGGTACAGGCTTATTTACAGGGTAAATTGTAATGTACCAATAACCATGTAACTATTTGTCTGTATGTTTTTTAAAAATATATTTATATCTTATTTCATAGATTTCTAAACAGGAATACATCATCTGTGAAAAATTCAACTGCATTAACTATCACGGCTCATGAGACGGGCAGACAGACATACGAACGGACAGAGTCTTAGTAATAGGGTCCCGTTTTACCCTTTGGGTACCCTAAAAATAGGGTGCAGCGGGGCAGGGCTCAAGCTACCGGAGGTTAGGGCTGCAGAGTGAGGAACCTCCTAACAATGCACAATTATATGTATAGTTTTGTCTCTTTTGGCCTTGATATACGCTGTGATATTATTTGATAGAAAGAAAGAAAACAAACATTTATTTTAACACACACAACAAAAAAAAACACTACAAATAAAAGATTAAAAAAAAGAAACGGTAACGGTATTTAAATGGTTATTATTATTATTATTAAAAAAAATAATGCTGCCAGTTGATAAAGAGGTAGCTATACTCACTGCCTAGGCCTTTGCAGTTTGTTACCCACAAGGAACACTTGTGGTCGAACCAAACCAGGTCCCTGCTAAGGTAGTCCCTGCCGCATACCTTGGTAGGTTCCCTTTCGAAGTACAAGTGGTCGTTGGTGCATTCCGTATACTTCATGCAGTAAAACTTTTGAAACTTTCGCAGGAATAGCAACCATTGCTGAACATGGAAAAGTCATTTGTAACAACGAAATATTGTTAACTTAAGGTATAAGGGAGAAAATGGCAAGTAATGATGAAGATGAGAGCTAAGAGATAAAACGGTAGGTAATAGAGAAGATAATAGATAAGAGAGAATGCATAAGATGATAGAGAAATAAGAGAGAAGATGGTAGGAGAGGAGAGGAGAGGAGAAGATGATAGATAAGAGAGAATGCATAAGATGATAGAGAAATAAGAGAGAAGATGGTAGGAGAGGAGAGGAGAGGAGAAGATGATAGATAAGAGAGAATGCATAAGATGATAGAGAAATAAGAGAGAAGATGGTAGGAGAGGAGAGGAGAAGATGATAGATAAGAGAGAATGCATATGATGATAGAGAAATAAGAGAGAAGATGGTAGGAGAGGAGAAGTGACGTAGGTAAGAGATAATGTGTAATATAATAGAGAAGATTTTAGGTAAAAGAGAAGATGGCAGGTAACAGAAACGACGGTAGGTAAGAGAGAATGTGTAATTTAATAGAGAAGATGGTGGGTAAGAGAAACGACGGTAGATAAGAGAGAATGTGTAATTTAATAGAGAAGAGGGTGGGTAAGAGAAACGACGGTAGATAAGAGAGAATGCGTAATATAATAGAGAAGATGGTAGATAAGAGAGAATGCATAAGATAATAGAGAAAATGGCAAATGAGAGAGAAGGTCGGTTGATAAGTAAGTTTTAGTCTTACATCGAGCCCTTCAGTTATATTAAATACATAAGGTTCTCTTGTCACGATTCGTTTCAAAGTTGTCGTAATTTTGGGCGACCTTCTTACTTTCGTCTTCTTGCGTCTGGGTTTTCTTGTGGTCGTAGTTCTACATTTATTGAACAAAGTAAATAATCTTAAATTAATACTATTTATAAATTTCTACAAAAAACTTAGTCTAAAAATCCGTCAGAAGAGGTATATGTGGCCAGAATGCTAGCAGCATTGCCACGCTGGATGGCAATGCTAAGCTTTTGACCAAAGCAGATGCCAGCATTCTGGTCACCTTAAGCCTCCTCCGTTTGGCCAGGTCCCGATAGATCTATCCATAATGTAATTAACAATATAAGTTAACATAACATTAATAATTAATAATAACAATCCCATCCCACTAATATAATAAACGTGAAAGTTTGGATTGGGATGAATGTTTGTTACTCTTTCACGTAAAAACTATTAAACGGTTTTGGATGAAATTTGGTATGGAAGTAGCTGAGACACTTTTTCCCCCAGGGAAATTCTTAGTGAATCCACCGGCACGGTAGTTATGTGGGACTCTCCGCCATTGTGGCGGCCTACCCACTAAAAACCCTGGGGTGTTTCCGCCTGGCGCCTGTGTGTCGGGGCTACGGGAACGCTTTCGCACTCGTCGGCAGCCGCGACGGCGCTGGTCCCCTGGGACCCTTCCCTGTTAGGGATGGAGCTGTAGTGCCTCCATCCCTCTTTCCTTGAGGGGCGCGCATAAACACCGCGCGCGCCACCTCAGGGGCTACTCTTGTCGGGCGATGGACCCCCCGAGCCCATCGCCCAAAGCCCCTGTTATGGAGGTTGGAGGAGGGCGTGGATTCTCCTCCGGGGGCGCATTAGGAGATCTGTTGTGATCTCCTGTACCTATATGTATAGATAGCTGAGACCCTGGATTAACACATAGGCTACTTTTTATGGCGAAAACATGTAGCGGGTAGCACCGCGGGTGTAGCTAGTATTTGTATCTAATCATATTGATTTGCAAAAATGTAGTTTGCAGGAAAGTCCATTATTATACAGTAGCAGTACTTGTACCGTTCTATTAAATCAATAAAATATGTAAAAATTATATGACGACAACAACCATCCCCCGCCCCCCTAAACGCCTTACGTAATTAATGAACATCATCGAAATGATGATGTTCATAGGACGTCCGCTGCTGGGCATAGGCCTCCCCCATTGACTTCCACAAAGACCGGTTGGAAGCGGCCCGCATCCAGCGCGTTCCTGCGCTCTTTACTAGGTCGTCTGTCCACCTTGTGGGCGGACGTGCTACGCTGCGCTTGCCGGCCCGTGGTCTCCACTGCAGAACTGTGCAGCCCCATCGGCCATCAGTTCTGCGTGCTATGTGCCCTGCCCACTGCCACTTCAACTTGCTGATCCTTCGGTTGACGTCGGTTACTTAATGAACGCACCCCTATAATTTGTTACCTCAATGTAAAATTTAGTACTGTCTCTGCTGGGGTGGTCATGTTGAAAGGGAATGGCTGTGAATCACTTTCCCGGATTATCCATGGTTGGACGATCAGTGTAACTGCAAACATTCTGTTAATTATCGCACTAATTTTATACAGAGCCAAAGTACGAGTAAGTGGAACATTTACTCTACTAGCGTTGACTCTCGCGGGTTTAGCGCGAGGCGCGTGTAGGCATGTTGTCATCGCATCCTAGAACGAATCTTCCATCGATCTTTTTTATTCGTAGCTTCGCCAACATCAAATCTATAAGACACACGTAAGCTTCTGTGACTTTTTAATACCTTTTTATTAAAAACAGAAAACAATGACATTGAGTTTTGGCGCGAACGCGGGAAGAGTCGTGTCGCTCCGTTGTATTTTTTTCCAAAACTTGTGTTTTGTCGAGTGTTTATGCATAAAAATTCATAATGAATCACAAGCGCGAGTGTAGGAAAATGATATAATGTGGTGAAACATGAGTTTTCGTGTTGCTTCCAAAACTCCATCGAAACTTTATAGTAAAGTCACCGCTACTTTACTAAAGCATGATTGGACTTGACTGTCACGGACTGTACTAGACCAAGACTGGGCTTTGACTATAACTATAGCTTCGAGGCGACTTATTTAACTTTTAAACCATATACCGGAAAGTTTCAAGGAACAAGACATGCATCACTTTAAAAGAAAATTGAAAAAGTTTTTGACTACAAAATGTTATTATAAGATTGACGACTTTCTGAAGGAAACATTTAAATAATTTTATTTGACATTAATAATATTGACATCTATTCTAATTATTATTTATTAATACTATTATTACTTTGACATTGATTAAATCTATTATTATTTTTTTGACATTAAATTACATAAATTGAATTATTTAAAAAAAAAAAGCTGTGACAACATTTGTACGCCCATTGAGGCAAGAACATTATGAGACTTCGGTAATATAAGATCAGTACTATGCAACCACTCATGTTTATGCAAATAAATATTTCTTTATCTTTCTTTATCTTTATCTTTAAAACTTGAAAATGTAAAACACTTGACACTGACAATTGCCCAAAATGCGACGCCCAAACAATGACTTTGCCGTGCTAGCCCCGCCTGCTCCGGCACTCGCGCAGTGATCGCCGGCAAGCGTTCCTGCCCCCGGCGCGCCGCCTCTTCCCACTCGTGTCGCCTATTTATCACGAACATATTCTACTTACAGATATTTCACTTACTTTGCTATAGGCACATCTCAGAAATCGGGAAAAAAAATTCGTTGCGCCTTGACAAAATGGGAGTGGGTAGATTTTTTTGCCATTTCAGTTTTTTTTTTTTGTAAAAGTAAAGACGAACGAGACGTGCTCATGATGGTAAGAGATAGCGCATGTCCGCGTGTCCAATCAAACCCGAACCCATAACTGAAAACTGCATCAAAATCGTACTTGTAGTTTTGGAGAAAAATGGCAACATGTATTTGCACAAACAAACATCCTCTCACCCCAAACGCATATACCGCTCCGTTACGTCGTGGATAAAAAAAAATCTTTCTTTCAAAAGAAACATCATTAGTACTTACCTAAAATGGCGTTTAAGCTTTTTGAATTCATATTTGCTTGTGAATTTTGTTTGATGCTAAATGTAATATATTTATGGTCTATGACAAGATTTTCTTGTGGTGTTCTGTCATGAAGACTTTCTCTACCTCGTTCGTATTTAATTTAATAGGAAGTCGATAGGTTCTCTCGGACTCGGTCTCGGACAGTTTCGCGACAATCGAGTCTAATGAAGGAGTCCTTATCGGATGTCATAAACGAATCAAAAGACATTAATTAAACATCGTGAGGAAACCATGTGGTAGGGTACTCGGCTGGCTAGCTACCACGCGAGCAGAAAATCTGCCGTCAAGCATCTAACGGTGTGTTGGTACTCGGCTGGCTAGCTACCACGCGAGCAGAAAATCTGCCGTCAAGCATCTAACGGTGTGTTGGTACTCGCCTGGCTAGCTACCACGCGAGCAGAAAATCTGCCGTCAAGCATCTAACATGTGTTGGTACTCGGCTGGCTAGCTACCACGCGAGCAGAAAATCTGCCGTCAAGCATCTAACGGTGTGTTGGTACTCGGCTGGCTAGCTACCACGCGAGCAGAAAATCTGCCGTCAAGCATCTAACGGTGTGTTCCGGTAGCCTCACTTGAAAGCCAGTTCCATTCCAGACTAGGTGTGCTTTACCATCTTCGACCACACTGTCATTTAATATCAGGTGAGCTGTGGTCAAACACCTAGTCTGTCTAAAAAAAATAATTATGTAAATGCTTATGTTTTATAATTTTCAAGTTGTAGACACATTTGTATATGTATGTAATTTAAAATAAAACCATTTTGTAATTTATATTATGCTGATGTGAACATTATATACTGTATTGTGTATCAAAATAAAAAAAAAATCGGAGCAGTTTCGCATAATGTCCCTTTCCTAAAAAGTAATTTAGGAAAAACGTCCTTTTTTTCAAAATGACGTCGTAAAAATTTGATCAGTTTTGCATAATGTCACTTTAGCAAAACGTCATTTCGTATATTTCGCTTAACGTTTAAATTTAACGTTAAATTTGTGTGCGACTGTTAAGTACTTTAATAAAATAATAATTAAAAATATCAAAAACCCGACTACAAAAAATGCAGTTTAAAAGTAATGCACTAAATATACCGAAATGAGTCAAAAAATTATGAGCTGACAGCCTAAGTTTAATCATTAAGTTTCCTTCCTTGGCAGTCGGGTAAAAAAGGGATATGAATAAATAAATAAATTTTTGTTTATTGCCATAACACGAATTACATTAAGGTGGTTCGATTTCCATAAAAATATTTTTTTCCATTTATGGACAAATGGAGCATAATTTTACAGTGTAATCACAGCTGCTGGCATTTATTTTGGTGTTTATTGGCGGTAAATCACAATTACTTAAATAAAACAGTAGATTATTAGCATAATCTACTGTTTTATAAAAAAAACATATATTCATAAATTTGATTTTATATTAATAATCTACTGTTTTATTCAAGCAATTGTGATTTACCGGAAATTAAGACCAAAATAAATGCCAGTAGCAGTGATTGCACTGTAAAATTAAGCTCCATTTGTCCATAAATGGCAAAAAATTATTTGTATGGAAATCGAACCACCTTAGCATAAATTAATTAAACCTTATAATTAGCAAACTAGATTCTGTAGCGTAACTTGTGCGCTTACTTACTGCGCTAAGTAAGAACTTGTGTCGCAGGGAAAATGAAAATATGAAAACTTTTTTAGGTTTGAATAGGTTTGAGATAAAATTTAGTTTAAACATAGAAAAAAGACAAATTATACATATTATATAAAATTAAATATTTGTGCTGTATATATAGTGTGTGTGTGTGCGTGTGAGTGTGTGTATGTCTGATATAAAAGTCATTCTTCCTTATTACGTAAGTCGGTTAACGCGCTGACAACCCTAGCCATGTTTCATTTCATTATCAAACAAGATACCATGAAATTAATTCAAATTGCTGCAAGATCTTATCACAGAGATGACTTAGTTGTTGAGTGTTTGCTTTGCGATTTAGGTTCGATTCTCGACACGGGGTCGCATTACGACATATTGACATTTTTTTTTAAATAGACTTAATAAACTCTTTATCGATAAAGTATATTATTCTATAAGTGAGTTTTTAAATGACAAATTTGTGACAAAATAAAATGCAGTTAATGACCAAATTTTTTTTAAGCTATTGCATAGCTTCTATCGCTGGCCTTGAGCGTGGAGACCGAATCCAGAAATGCCGTAACGAAAATAACCTAACACCCCCCACTCCCACCGGCACAGCGGTGATACTTTTTAGTTTTGCCATCTGTCGATGAATAGCAGAACCTTTAATGACTTTTTTGAAATATCACACTTGTCTCTTTAGTTCAGCAACTCGCCTCTAGGTGGCATTGGTTGTAATGCTATGCAATAGCTTTACCGCGGCAGTCCCCGAGTGCCACACGTCTTTTTTTTTTAATTCTTATTTTTACTAGTGGCAGCCCCGTATTACATAAAAACTCATAATTACTATTAATTCGATGGGCTAGTACGTCCGAGATGCCGGCATATAAGGCCTTCGCCGCATCACAAGTGGGTGCGGCCAAGATACCTTGAAACATGACAACATCTCGGGGGACCAAATTTTTGTAATGATATTTTTACAATTCAATTGAAATAATTAATTAATTAAACTTAAGTATTCATAAATGTTTGCATGCCGTGGTGCTAGAGCATAGCGATTCTATACAACCTAGGACTTTTATCTTTGTAACCCATGTCTTTGCAAAATAAACAATTTGAATACGAAGTGACCGAAATATCACTCTGATATAACCACCATTTGATTTTACTAAAATATTATTCAATACAGAATTAAAAAACTTAATTATAGGTGTAACAACTGGCGACCTTATCGCTAAAGGCGATCTCTTCCCGGCAACCTTATGATGGAAAGGATTAGAAAAATAAAAAGACGGTGTCAATAACGACGCAAATCACAATAGATTTAATAAAACAGTATATTATTAGCATAATCTACTGTTTTATTCAAGCAATTGTGATTTACCGCAAATAAAGACCAAAGTAAATGCCAGTTGCTGTGATTTCACTGTAATATCCGCTCCATTCTGTCGACCCAGATATAACTAAGAAAAGAAATCCCTACTCTGTAATCAAACAACCAACCTTAAGAACCCTTTTTGCTAAGCAACAATTTTCGGCCCATTCTATTTCAATTTACAACAAAATAAACCGATTAAAAAATATTTACTCAATAATGTATTTCAACATGGCTTATCCAACTTAACTACGAGCAAACAGAGCATTTAATTAGTCACGAATACAACATTAATAAACAAATAAAATACCCATTATAAATTATAAATAAATGCTTCGACTTAATTTCATTTAACACAGTAGAAAACCATACAGAAATTATGTCTTTGGTAAATTTCTTAATAAATAAATATTGTTATTATGTTTGTAAATATATCAAAAATAGTGTATTTGAAGGAGCGGTCTCTCCTAATACAGGTTTATGTAAACTTAAAAAAAGAGGTCAAACCCATGTTTTAAAACAATATGCATAAATAAAGATTATTTGTATTTGTTCTGTGTTCTGTCTGCTCCATTTGTCTATAAATGGCAAAAACTTATTTGTATGGAAATCGAACCACCTTAAACAAAAAACAAAATGGAGAAATATATAATATCGGTATAGATTATTATATTGTTAGCCACTTTATACTTACACGATGTTTTGTCACGATTTATTGATTCATCAATATTTGTAGAAAATTGTTCACTATAATCCATACTTTTTTTTAGGAAATTTATAATATGGATTCGTATATCCCCACTGGGTGAACCTTGGCGGATCCACTAGTGGGTTGGTATAAACCATCAGTTTACCATTCGGATTAGCTAGTTTGTAATCTTCGCACATTGTGTTACTTTGCACTGTGAACACTGAAAATAAAAATTATGTTGATATATATATTTTTAATTCCCTTTTGTTATTTGTTATGTTTGTTTTGTTTGACCGACAAGGGAAGACCGGAAGACCAGCGCTGGTCATACTAATTAGTGTGATCAGTATTATGCTGAGGTGAGCCCCTATTTTGTAACTGTTTGTCTCTATTTGTTGTTATTTTTGTTTTTTTTTGTTTTGTTGCAAAATAAAATTATTTTCTTTCTTTCTTTCTTTCAAAAATAAAAGTATCTTGTGATCGTAAAATATTTTTTTGCATTTAGTCATTTCCTCGCTGAGGTGGGATGAAAAGTCACGTGCTGCACTCGAGTGCAAAGATTGTTCACCTCGTGCTCTTTCGATTCCCTCGCTAACGCTCAGGATTGTAATTTTAGAAACCTTCGCTCGCTCGCTCATCAAAATTGAGCGCGCAGTAAAAAAGCAACTTTGCACTCTTATATAACAAATAACTATTTTGTGTTGATATATTTGGCGACGGTAAAATGCCTATGAAATAGTACATTACTGAAGCAAATTAAAACTATAGTGAAGATTTACTTTCTTACTTCCTAGTTGAAAACAGTTATACTTCCACACCAAACATACGTTTATGAACAATGCGATGTCACCTTTGTACCAGTCACGGGCGCAAGATTGACTCTTTGGCACCACATTGCATTGTTTCAACAGTTCACAGTTGTACAGAGCAAATTTGTCCAGGAAGCTCATAGCTTGCTGCAACGTAAAAATATGTAGACATTTTTTTAAACTATAATAGAAAAATAATAATAAATATCGTAGGGCATTACACGCAGCGCCATCTGAGCCCAAACTAAACAAAGCTTGTGCTATGGACGTCAGATTTTGTTGATGCGTACAGCCCATGACTCTTGTTACGTCATCGACTTTGTTAGTGCGTACAGCCCATGACACTTTGTTACGTCATTGACTTTGTTGATGCGTACAGCCCATGACACTTTGTTTCGTCATCGACTGTGTTCATGCGTACAGCCCATGACACTTTGTTACGTCATCGACTTTGTTGATGCGTACAGCCCATGACACTTTGTTTCGTCATCGACTTTGGCGATGCGTACAGCCTATGAAGGGAACTCATTGCCGGCTTCTCTGTTTCCTATTCAAATTACAATTTGGACATTTAAAAGGCTAGAGTGAATAGATTTCTTCTAGATCAGCGTGCTCCAACCTTGGGCACGCCGTCGCTTTACATTAGGCGAGTTGGTGGCCAAACGTAGATCTATAAAAGTAAAAAAAATGTCTTGCATGTTGTGGGAGTGTAAAGTTCGGAAGAGGCTGTGTGGGGCGCGGTGTCCTTGTGGTGATGGTGGTGATGGTGGTTTCCTCAGGAGTCTCAGACTCAGTAGTCCACAGGATCGTGCCTGCATCCATGGTCTCTTCAGGTCCTCCGAGTGTTTCCTCTTCACTAATCATATTCGTTGCTATAGTAAATGTTTCAGGCTGTCGTGACAATAAAAAAATCATAGCTAAGGATTTGTTTTACTTAAGTTTATATATATCCGATATTCCCACTATCATTCCGACCGCATCAGGGTCTCAGCTACCTCCATACTAAATTTCATCCAAATCCGTTCAGTAGTTTTTGCGTGAAAGAGTAACAAACATCCATCCAAACTTTCACATTTATAATATTAGTGGGATAGTAGGATGTCAATATAATAGATAGATAGAACTCTTTGAATAAAAAAGAATCTCTTCTTCTTTTTTTCTCTTTCTTCTTTTCTTCAATATGATCAAATGTAATAAATAAAAAAATATGTTAATAGTTATTTGTTATACAAGAGTGCAAAGTTGCTTTTTAACCGCGCGCTCAATGTTGATGAGCGAGCGAGCGAAGGATTCTAAAATTACAATCCTGAGCGTTAGCGCGGGAAGCGAAACAGCACGAGGCGAACAATCTCTGCACGCGAGTGCAGCACGTGACTTGTCTCCCGCCTCAGCGAGGAAATTACTAAATGCAAAAAAACATACATCAAAGAGGTTCCGAGTCTGAGTTTTTAACAAATTAAAAACAGTTGTATGATAAATTCGTCACATGGAGGTAGAAGTAAATAGGTTTAATGATGTTTTGAATTCGCAAACTTAGTGCACGCGATGTTCTAAATTCAAATTTACTTTATCCTCTAGCGGATACGGAGTTTTGGCGGGAATGCGGGAAGAGTCGTGTCGCTCCGTTGTATTTTTTTTCCAAAACTAGTGTTTTGTCGAGTGTTTATGCATAAAAATGGTAGTGTTTTATTCATAAAGTGCCGAATTACAAGCGCGAGTGTGGGAAAATGATACAATGTGGTGAAACATGAGTTTTCGTGTTGCTTCCAAAACTCCATCGAAGCTTTGTAGTAAAGTTGCCACTACTTTACTAAAGCATGACTGGAATTAACTGACACGAACTGGACTTGACAAAGACGACTTTGACGATAACTATAGCTAAGATACAGCTGAAATAACACTTAAGACAAGGCAGTATGGCTCTATAGCTTTAGCCTGCCCGAAAGGGCAAATTATTAAAAAAAAAAAAAAAAATCTAGCGGATACAAACGACTTTTGCACTCAGATATCGAAGAGCAAAAATACTCTTTCCGAGAAAAATTAATTTAATAATGTCTTATTTTTTTATTTTTTTTTCAAAATAGTTTCGCGTTTGACCACACTCTGCCTGATGTTAAACAGTAGTGTGGTCTAAGATGGAGCACGCTTACCTAGAAGAAACCTATTTACCCTAGATTTGAAGACGCCAATATTGTTGTTGTTTGTTGTTGTGTTGTTGTATTGTTATTTTCTATTGTCTAAGTGTTTTAAGAACATTATAATACGCATACAAGTAGTACTTACTGTCGTGAATGTGTGGTTTGGGGGGAAGGTCTGAGGGGGGGGCATAGTGTAGGCAGGTAGCCCAGTATCGATCGGCAGTTCATCGGGACTGCCTATGTATTCCGATGATGGCTCACTTGCGTTCTAGACCAAATACAAAATACAAAAATAAATATAAGTATTTTATTGATAACACTTAAATTACAAGTAACAATTATATTATCAAGTTTTAAAATACTAATTACGTGTCAATGTTTGTTTGTTTACGTTTTCAATTTCGTTTTATTGTAATATGTCGGCGTGTAGCTTTAATGTTGATTTAGTTTAGCGCCATCTTGCGTAATTTTGGTGGACTAGAGGTGGAATGGCGCCACCTATTACTGGGTTATTGAGACTAACCATCTGGTCTCAAAGTAATGAGCGCCAAAGCAGCGATGCCCTGGACGTTGTTTTGTTACTCAAAGTTCTGTGTATCGCTGCAATGGTCATGGACAGGCGTTATCTCTTACCATCAGGAGGGCGTCTCGATCGTCTTATTACTTTTACATTAAAAAAAAAACCTCTGACGTAACACTGGTTCCGAGCACTGCTTGTCGTTAGTCGTGTGATGTATTTTGACTTCAACCAATGAGAGCGCGGTAGAAGTTGCGGATGTCGGCCGGTAGAGGCGCTGTAGGAAGCGAGCCGGCCGTGCGTTGAATGTTGAGGTGGAGAGATATTATTGATTCATTGAGGAAAGTTTGAGTTGGGCGGTTGCAGAGTGCGAAGTTAAGCGGAACGTGTTCTCCCCAAGCTATGTAATAGTGACTATACTATTCTAATCATTCTTAAACTAAAATCGTTGGTGGTAGCGTACTCTCTAGTACTCGGCTGGCTAGCTACCACACGAGAGTTGAAAATCTGCCGCCAAGCATCTAACGGTGTGTTCCGGCAGCCTCATTCAATAATTTGGTCCATATAACAAATACACTGTTAAAATGATAATCTTCCTTTATTGAGAAGTCGCTTAAAAATGATGGTGTGTTCCGGCAGCCTCACTTGAGAGCCAGTTCCATTCCAGGCTAGGTGTGCTTTACCATCTTCGACCACGCCTTCACTTAACATCAGGTGAGCTGTGGTCAAAACACCTAGCCTGTCAAACATAAAAAAAAAATAAAAAAAAATGGCAGACTAGCTGCGCCTCGCGGTGTTACCCGCTACGTGTTTTCGGGATGAAATGTAGCCTATGTGTTAATCCAGAGTCTCGGCTATCTCCATACCAAATTTCATCCAAATCCGTTCAGTAGTTTTTGCGTGAAAGAGTAACAAACATCCGTCCAAACTTTCACATTTATAATGTTAGTGGGATTGGGTGCTTACAACAACGTCACTTAAAATTAGGTAAGCTGTGTTAAAACGCCTATAGAAAAAAAAAAACAAAGAGGAAGAATTATCTCGTACAAAATACTTACAAAATATTCATTTGAATTCTGAGATGAACCAGAAGAAAACTGGGCGTTGTTTTGTCTAAAAATTTTCATTTTATTCTTTGTTGCGCTGTACTTTGACATTTTTGACGTTGTCACCTTTTTTTGAGTAGCTGGAGTAATGGATGCCGTGATAGGCCTGATACTCCTAGGCTGAAATAACCATTCAAAGAATACAACGTCATATGCGTAGGTATATAAGTTTCGATTTCTTCCAAACAAGTGCTTCATCGTAGATCATGTCTTAATACAGGAGAGATGACGGTCAAACGCGAACCTTATTTGTTTTGTAAAAAATGCCAATTTCGATTTATTTTGACAGCCCCGTTGGCTGGTAGTATGTCTGCCTTGAGAGCTGTAGGGCGTGGGTTCGATTCCCACTCAGGGCAATCATTTTGTGAATAAACAAATGTTTGTTCTGTGTCTGGGTGTTCTGTATGTATTATAAGTATGTATTTACAAAAAAAAAGTATTTATGTATTCTATCAGTTATCTGACTTCCATCACACAAGCTCTGCTTAGTTTGGGGCTAGATGGCGCTGTGTGTCTAGTCCTACGATATTGTTTTTTTTTTTACTTGTTTGGGATTAAAAGGTTTGTTTTATTTATTTTTTTGTTACGGCTAATAATTGCTATATGGCTACATCTAATATTAGTTGTATGGCTACGGCAAGTGTATGGCTACGCCTAATATGTGTCGTATGGCTACGGCTAATATTTGTCGTATGGTTACGACTAATGTTTGCCATATGGCTACATCTAATATTTGCCAAAAGACTACGCAAATATTTATGTACTAGGTAACGGATGAACAGAAATTATAATCTTCGATAATTCGAAAATAAAATACTTACATTATGGTGATAAGGAAATGTCTTACGATACTGGCTTATGATATTTTTTGTCGTAGTCAGTTTGGTTGTGGATACTGAGCTGAGGAGCGGCAGCCCAGAAGACTCTGGTAGATATCTTGCCTCAGTGGTTATGTAGAAAGATGTAAAAATGATAACGCCCACAGTCAAACCTACGAGCGGTCATAAAAAAAATATCACTGAAGACTGGATCTCCATCGTTGGAGATTTTGGAGGTAAACAGCTATCTCGTATGTATGTATATATAAGCCTTACCTATTAAAACACTGTTATAAAACATGTTTAAACAGTTGATAACGGTTAATAAAAATTAAAAAAAAAAAATAACTGCGAATTTAAACGCATTTATCAAAGAATAAACGTCCCATAAAAAAATAGTAATTATTTTTAACCGAATATCCTTAACTAGGAACCTGTCCCGGCTTCGCACGGCCGTCGTAATCTTGCGGATGAAATTAATTTAAGTAACACATGTCTATACGAATTTTAAGTCTGGGTTCTGTATGTTTTTTTTTATCTTGCCTTACTAATGTTAGAAGAAAAAAAAAATTATACGTGATATTTAGGGTTCTGTAAAACGGACCCCTATTACTAAGACTCCGCTGTCCGTCTGTCGCCAGGCTGTATCTCACGAACCGTGATAGTAAGACAGTTAAAATTTTCACAGATGATGTATTTCTGCTGCCGCTATAACAACAAATAGAACAGAACAAAATAGCATAAAATAAATACAGAATAAAATAAATATTTAAGGGGGCTCCCATACAACGAACGTGATTTAAAATACATCCATTCCAAACAAACAAATCCATCCATTTAACATAGATCTATATGGCTCTTTACGGCATGTAATTTAAATGAATATTTCCGAAGATATTACAGATTTAAAATGCAGGGACATAGCGGTGCGGCGGTACCTTCCAATTTAAACGCCTACAATTTCCGGTAAAGACATCTTTTGTAATGACCATTAATAAATCGCAGGGTCAAACTTTCAACGTTGCGGGCTTAGATTTGAGCGTTGAGTGTTTGTCTCGTGGTCAATTACATGTCGCTCTTTCAAGAGTAACCTCTGAACAAAACATGTTTGTATTGTCTAATGACAAAAAAGCTGTAAACGTTGTTTATAAGGGCATTCTGTAGTAGGTATGTTTAGTATCAGCATTGCACCCGTGCGAAGCCGGGGCGGGTCGCTAGTGATGTATTAAAATAAAACGAAATATTTACAAATATAAATATTTACACTCATAAATACATATGTAATATATATAAGAACAGATTAAGCACCCATCTGCAGTATGGAGCCGAGATATGGGCTAGAGGCGCGGACCGGGAGCGAGCCTTCATCTTGCAGAAACGTGCGGTGCGGTGCGTTGCAAAAATGCCCTGGGACACTCTGGCACGCCCTTACTTTAAAAAGCTGGGAATCCTGTCGCTGCCTGCTATTTTGATCTATCAAGTGGCGGTATACGCCAGGATAAACCTTGAGGCTTACGAGGAGCGCGGCTCCAGGCATAACCGCCCCACTCGTGATCGACATAAGCTGCTCACTGTTCCGCGCACGTCATGGCGCCAACGGTATATAATCATCTGCCGATGGTAGTTACTGCAGCCGTCGGGCTGCATTCGTTTAAAAAAAACATTGAAAAAATGGCTTGTCGAGCAATCTTTCTATAAATTCAATGAGTTTTACAAAATTGACAGTTAAATTGATAATTTTCATTGACATATAGATAGATAGATATAACTCTTTATTGTGCACATCATATATAGTAAAAAGTACAGAGAACAAAAAACCTTTTTAACTAGTGACACAAGTGGCGGCCTTATCGCTAACAGCGATCTCTTCCAGGCAACCAAAAATAATACATATACATATTTAATTTATTTACAATTATTTTATTATTATTATGAATTATTCCTCATGTAATTTTATGAATGTGCGTACGGTACGTACAATAAGTATGACATGTAAATTTTTATTTACCAATAAATATTAATATGACAGAATTAGACTTAAATCTTAGATTTAGATTAGAACAGAGACTAGATTATGAATATTGTCAAGAGACTATATTTTTTTTCTTGGGAAACGTATAGTAGGGGTTGTAGTTGAAATGAGTTAACTTCGGCGGATCGATCATGTCGTTGGTGAAATACCAGATCGTTTTGCCTGGGTATCTTAACTTGAAGTCTTCGCACATCGCCAACTGCTGAACGTAGAAATCTGTAAATAAATATCGCAGCACATTACACACAGCGCCATCTGACCCCAAACTGAGCAGAGCTTGTACTGTGGAAGTCAGATAACTGATAGAATACTTTCTTTTGTTTGTTAATACGTACAGACACAGAACAAACACTTTGTTTATACCACAAAATATACCTGGATGAGAATCGAAGCCACGCCCTTCAGCTCTTGGAGCAGACGTACTACCAATGAACCAACAGGGCTGTCCAATAAAATAAATAAATGGGTTGTTTAATGTAAAAAGTAATGAGACGAACGAGACGCTCTCCTGATGGTAAGAGATAACGCCTGTCCATGACCATTGCAGCGATACACAGAACTTTGAGTAACAAAACAACGTCCAGGCATCGCTGCTTTGGCGCTCATTACTTTGAGACTTTAGATGGTTAGTCTCAAGAGCCCAGTAATTTCGCTGCAGTAACCTTCGAACCGGGACACAGTAATGTCGCGATGATAGCTCAGTGGTTAGCACGGTCGGTTCGCATGCCAAAGGGCGTTGGTTCAAACCCCAACAATGAGCTTGAGCTGCCGGTTTTAAATGTCAGTAAGAGGATTATCACTGAATCAACTTTGGTTTTGTTTGAAATATTAATTAAAATCACCTTATATGACATGACACAATATACTTTTGTATACTACAAAATAGCATGTCAATATAATGGATAAAATTATTTAATAATAATAAATTCTTAATAAAAATTACGTAAGAACTATCTAGAGAAGTAAAAATAAGACATGGTTGACACCCCCACTCTCACTGTCTACGCAAAAACTACTGAACGGATTTGGATGAAATTTGGTACGGCGGTAGCTGAGATGCTGGATTAACACGTAGGGTATTTTTTATCCTGAAAACATGGAGCAGGTCGCAGCTAGTACGTAATAAATGAATGCCCTAACGAGTCAGACTTACGACCGAGCCTGAAGCAGTTGGTTTTCCACACGACGCAGATGTTCTCGAACCAAGCCACGGTCCCGTAGTACCAGTCACGGGCGCACGTGCGGGTTCTCGGTATATTGTTGCATTGCTTCATCATCTCGCAATTGTACAGCGCGAAGTGGTCCAAGTACACCTTCCCCTTCTGCAACACGGAACACTCCGGTGCAACTGCGCAGTCAGCTTAGTGTAGATTAGATATTCACTCACTTGCTCAGATTTCAACCTATAGGTGCCCACTCAGGGCAAGTCAGGTCCCCTTCGTCTGGCGACAGCCCAAGCCGAGGCCCGTACCACTTTGTAATGTAAAAGTAATGAGACGATCGAGACGCTCTCCTGATGGTAAGAGATAACGCCTGCCCATGACCATCGCAGCGATACACAGAACTTTGAGTAACAAAACAAAGGTCATGGACTTTTCGTTTTGTTACTCAAAGTTCGCCAAGCAGTAGTATGTAAACATTACTGTGAAGGGTACTGCAGCGACTTTACTGGACTGTTGAGACTAACCATCGAAAGTCTTGAAAGTAATGAGCGCAAAAGCAGCGATGCCTGGACTTTGTCCTAATAGTGTCCTATTACTGAGACTTCGCTGTCCGTCCGTCTGTCGCCAGGCTGTATCTCAAGAACGGTGATAGTTAGACAGTTGCAATTTTCACAGATGATGTATTTCTGTAGCCGCTATAACAACAAATACTAAAAATAAAATAAATATTTAAGGGGGGCTCCCATACAACAATTTGATTATTTTTTTATAGATAACGGTACGGAACCCTTCGTGCGCAAGTCAGACTCGCACTTAACCGATTTTTTATTTCACCGTTATACAGTGGCATTGAACACGCCTAGCGTGCCCATTCTTATTCTTATTCTTATTCGGAATGGGGGCGATGAGTCCTGCACTGACGTCCCGCTTGGGGTGTATTGTGCATTGCCCCCTGCCAGCGTCTACCCGAGCCAACCCAGCTCCTTGAAGTACCGGAGCGAGGCTCTGGGCCGCTGGCAAAGTAGCTCCAGTGCCCATGTCATTTTAATCTTGCAGTGCCGTGAGCACGCCTGGCGCGCTCGAGTTTTGTATAGGGCGGCATCGCTGGGAACTACTCGAAAATAGTGGTGACAATGAAAGTGTTAATTTAACTTCCGGGACTACTCACTGCGCCAGGGGGTAGTGTGAAGTCCGGAAGGGGTTGTGTCGGCCTCGGAGTTATCCTCGTCGTGGTCGTGGTGTCAGCAGTCATCTCTGTCTCGTCCGGGTCTTCTGTTTCTGGTGTCATCTCGTAGTACGCCATGTCGCTCGTTTCATTTGTAGAGTCCTCTGCCGATTCCCGTTGGGTTACTTCCGTCATTGTAACATAGGTCCGTGTCCATGTTTCCGTGGTCGGTGTCGGTGTTGCTGTTTCCTGTCCTACGATGAAGACTATGTGGAGCAGTATGGCGCTTAAAAGAACTGCAAATAAAATAAATAATTGATAGATTCAGGCGTTACTTTGCGGAAGTTCATTTGGAGTGTTGAAAGGGATATAATTATGTTTTTTAAGGGATTATTAACTTCGTGGTGCACAAGGTGGACAGACGACCTAGTAAAGACCGCAGGAACGCGCTGGATGCGAGCCGCTTCCGACCGGTCTTTGTGGAAGTCAATGGGGGAGGCCTATGTCCAGCAGTGGACGTCCTACGGCTGAAATGATGATGATGATGACGATTAACTTGGTGGTAGATCTCCTTAGCAGGAGGTACCACTAGGTAGACATTACTGTGTTCCGGTTTGAAGGGTACTGCAGCTAGCGGAAATACAGGGCTATTGTGACTAACCATCGAAAGTCTTAAAGAAATGAGCGCCAAAGCAGCGATGCCCTGGACTTTGTTTTGTTACTCAAAGGTCTGTGTATCGCTGCAATGGTCATGGACAGGCGTTATCTCTTACCATCAGGAGAGCGTCTCGTTCGTCTCATTACCTTTTACATTAAAAAAAAAAATGTATTTTGTGTGTTTCCAAATGATTGATAGATTCAGGCGTTACTTTGCAAAAGTTTGGATGGATGTTTGTTACTCTTTCACGCAAAAACTATTGAACGGATTTGGATGAAATTTGGTATGGAGGTAGCTGAGACCCTGGATTAACACACAGGCTACACCGCGGGGAGCAGCTAGTAAGTTATATATCAGAAAACAGTAGTATAGTAGTAGCAGCAGCTGTAATCCATCGTATGTTTGCCACATCCTGGCAAGAAGGCTGGTTGCGAAACATTATTGGTTGTCTGGAAGAAATCGCTCTAGGCGATAAGACCGCCCTTATACATCATCTATTCTATTGTTTTGTTATATTATTTTATTTTCTTTTTTTTTTGTTTGTTGTTTATTTCCTATTTGTATTAATTGTGATCTGTCTTTCTGGTGTATCATCATCATCATCATCATCATCCACAGCCTTCTTTATCCCACTGCTGGGTATAGGCCTCTCTCTTTGCATGCCATCTGCCTCGGTCCTGTGCCAATCTGGTGCAGGTTCGACCCGCGACGGTGACGATATCGTCGACCCATCTTGCGGCTGGACGCGCGACGCTCCGCTTCCCTTGGCTAGGCCACCACTCTGTTGCAACCTTACTCCACCTGTCATTCTGGTGTATAATAAAGTTATATTCTATTCTATTCTATTCTATTGCAACCAGGCGGGATGCTAAATGAAATATGAACGAATTCTTACCCAAAACATAGCAAAGCGGCCGCGGAATGTCGCTGATCATTTTAAAGTTTCATTTGTATTAATTGATCGTCAAATACTTACGATCGATTAAATTGAAATCATGAAGTCGTTTTACGGGTTAACATTAAGTGCCTTTTAGGGTTGTAGCGATGATAGCTCAGTGGTTAGCGCGGTAGATTTGCATGCCGAAGGGCGTGGGTTCAAACCCCAACAATGAGCTGGAGCTGCCGGTGAAGGAAAACATCGTGAGGAAACCACAGCATGGTGGTAGCGTACTCTCTAGTACTCGGCTGGCTAGCTGCCACACGAGAGTTAAAAATCTGCCGCCAAGCATCTAACGGTGTGTTCCGGCAGCGTCACTTGAGAGCCAGTTCCATTCCAGGCTAGGTGTGCTTTACCATCTTCGACCACGCCTTCACTTAACATCAGGTGAGCTGTGGTCAAAACACCTAGCCTGTCAAACATAAAAAAAAAAAAAGAAAAAATGTGACAAAGTTTTTTTTTTCTTTCTTTGGTTGGCGTCGCGTTTTATGCATTTGCCAGTGTCAAGTATTTGTATGTTTTCAAGTTTCAAAAGTTAAATAAGTGCCCTCGTAGCTTAAGTTATAATCAAAGTCCCGTCTTGGTCAAGTCCAGTCCGTATCACTCAAGTCTAGTCATGCTTTAGTAAAGTAGCGGCGACTTTACTATAAAGCTTCGATGGAGTTTTGGAAGCAACACGAAAACTCATGTTTCACCGCATAATATGATTTTCCCACACTCGCGCTTGTGAATAAAACACAACCATTTTTATGCATAAATACTCGAAAAACCACTAGTTTTGGAAAAAAAATACAGCGGGGCGACTCGACTCTTTCCGCGTTCCCGCCAAAACTCTGTTACAAGGTTATATTTTAAAAAAAATTATGATAAAATATTATTTTTTTTAATGGCCAGTGGAAATTATGCTCTGTTCAATCTTACACCATTATGAAATAAAGAAACTCTTCTTTCAGCTCATATATTCCGTTTTAAGGTATACAGTTACTAATTCGTGTAATGCAATTTAAATTTTAAAAAAAACGTGTTCATATGCCAAAAGAGAGCGATTTACTTGGTGGTAGATCTCATTAGCAGGAGGTCGTCTAGGTAGGTACCACCGCAGTACCAGATATTCTGCCGCCAAGCAGTAGTGTGCAAACATTACTGTGTTCCGGTTTGAAGGGTACTGCAGCTAGCGAAATTACTGGGCTGTTGAGACTAACCATCTAGTCTCAAAGTAATGAGCGCCAAAGCAGCGATGCCCTGGACGTTGTATTGTTACTCAAAGTTCTGTGTATCGCTGCAATGGTCATGGACATGTCAGGCGTTATCTCTTAACATCAGGAGAGCGCCTCGATCGTCTCATTACTTTTTACATAAAAAAAAAAATTAGAATAATTGAAGGCTTCTATAGATTACTGCTGTCGAAGAAATATTCAACAAAGAAAATAACTTAATAATTACAGTAATATATTTGCTACTGTAAACGCTCGAATGTTTATCAATCTTAGGATTCACCAACACGAGTTGGTAAACGTAAGAATTTATAATAAAACGGAATGACTTCGTGTTTTTACCATGAGAACTCGGTACATACAAGGTTTTACCAGTGACGGTCGGTAAGTGATGGTTTTTTTTTTTTATAGTAGATAGGCTTGCGTTTGACCGCCATCCCGCCTGATGTTAAGCGAAGATGCGGTCTACGGTGGAGCACGCTCGCCTAGAAGGAACCGATTCACTCGCGACTTGAAGGCACCCAGACTGTATTCATCGGGGAACACCCACTCGGGCAACAGAAACTCGGGCTTTTCATTGTTTTCAGAATAAAACAATGAAACGAAAGAAAGAATAAAGTTTAATTCTGTAACAAGCACAAAAACAAACAAACAGAGACAGACAAAAGTTACAAAATAGGGGCTCACCTCAGCATAATGCTGATGCTGCTGATGAGCCCTTGTAGTTTATACAACCAAAAAAATAAATGAAATTGGTCACAGGCTTAGGGATAGGACAGGTGACTCCCGCTCTGGTTCGTTCCTGGTGCAGAGGTTGGCCGTGGCCATTCAGCGCGGGAATGCGGCGAGTGTAATGGGCACCTTTGCGCCGGGAACGGTCAGGGGCGGGTTGTTTTAGTTTGATAATATATTCGATTGATTGATAATTTAATTTAATTAATTATATAAACTTGACCAAAAAAAAATAATTCAGCTATACTGTAATACGCCTTTTTAATTAAAACAAACAAACATCCATCCATCCAAACTTTCACATTTATAATGTTAGTTTATTATACACCAAAAATTAAACACAGATCACAATTAATACAAATAGAAAACAAACAAAAAAAAAGAAGATATTATAACAAAACAATAGAATAGATATGTGATGTATAAGGGTGGTCTTATCGCCTAGAGCGATTTCTTCCAGACAACCTTTGGATGGAAAGAAGAGTAAATAAATATAAGATTGGTGTACAAAAGAAATAAATTAATAAAATAAACGTGTATACATATGTGATACTAAATAAACTAAATATCATAATTATATAATTTTTTTATTAAGCTATTGCATAGCTTCTATAGCGGGCCTTGAGCGTGGAGACCGAATCCAGAAATTCCGTAACGAAAATAACCTAACACCCCCCACTCCCACCGGCACAGCGGTGATACTTTTTAGTTTTGCCATCTATCGATGAATAGCAGAACTTTTAATGACTTTTTTGAAATATCACGCTTGTCTCTTTAGTTCAGCAACTCGCCTCTAGGTGGCATTGGTTGTAATGCTATGCAATAGCTTTACCGCGGCAGTCCCCGAGTGCCACACGTCTTATTTATAATATCAGTGGGATTACGTCACGTGATGAACATTTATTTGTAATTGTATATTTTTTTTTTAGGATATGTATAATGCGGATTGAATCCAGTGTACGTAAACTTCGGTGGGTCGATCATAATGTTGGAAAAGAACCAGATCGTTTTGTTTGGTTGTATTAAATGAAAGTCTTCGCACATGCTCTTATCTTGAACGAAGAAATCTGTAAATTGAATAAATAAACAGGATTATGCCAGGTTACCGTTGTACGCAACAATTAAAAAAAAAAAGAATAACTTTTAATTTTGTAACAAGCACAAAAACAAACAAACAGACAAACAAAGTTACAAGTTAGTTAAAAAGTTGTAGTTTTTTAGTGTAAGTTTGTTTTATGTCACAAATAAAGTGTTGTCTATTGTCTATTGTTGTCGCCACTTGTATTTGCCGCCTTGCCGAATGCAAAACAATCAAAGTCTATACCGGAAACTACGTGCTAGCTGTTGATGGGTATCACCGTAACGGAAACCGAGGCGCTTTCGCTTCTCTTCGTTCGTGATGGTCCGACTGCTTGCAGTCACTTGGCTCCTAGTCGTCTTCGAGAACACACCTGCCTGAGCTTGGCTGTCTGGTGTTATTAAGTGTGAATTATATATAGATGTAATATTGTGTCCAAATGTGTGTCTGTCTATATAAACTGTGTCTTGCATCTAGCGATGAATGTATATACAGTTGACCCCTGCCCACGTCGCTTTTACTATTGTCTTTAAAAAAGCGGCCAAGTGCGAGTCGGACTCGCGCACGAAAGGCTCCGTACCATCCTACTAATATTATAAATGAGAAAGTTTGTGATTATGAAAGGATGTTTGTTACTCTTTCACGCAAAAACTACGGAACGAAATTTGGATGAAATTTGGTATGGAGGTAGCTGACACCCTGGATTTATATATAGACCACTTTTTATCCCGAAAACACGTAGCGGGTAACTCCGCGGGACGCAGTCAGTTAAAAATAAATGAGGCCAGTTCTCAGCAATTAGGATTAATTAATTAAGGACAAATAGGATTACTCCGCTGATTCATAGCACTAACTTTCTAGCGCGGTCGGTCAGGGTGACGGTTCAACCCCCAACAATAAGCTCGAGCTGCCGGTGAAGGAAAACATCGTGAGGAAACCATAGCATGGTGGTAGCGTACTCTCTAGTACTCGGCTGGCTAGCTACCACACGAGAGTTGAACATTTGCCGCCAAGCATCCAACGGTATGTTCCGGCAGACTCACTTGAGAGCCAAGTTCAATTCAAGCTAGGTGTGATTTACAATCTTCGACCACACAGTCACTTAAATGTAGATGACTCCAACAATGAGCTTGAGCTGCCGGTGAAGGGAACTATAGGGAACATCTTGAACGGCTTGTCATCCATAAAAAAGGGCCCAGTCACGCATGCTGCAATCATACCGTCTACAAATGCGTGTTCTGGCATATATGAGACCTCGGTAACAATTCGGACTTACGGCCAAGTCTGAAACACATTATACATACACAAATTACTTAAAATTATTATACACAAATTAATACATACTTTCTATCCCGAATACGTGTAGCGGGTAGCACCGCGGGGCGCAGCTAGTATTATAAATGTGGAAGTTTGGATGGATGTTTGTTACTCTTTCACGCAAAAGTACTGAACGGATTTAGATGAAATTTGGTATGGAGGTAGCTGAGACCCTGAATTAACACATAGGCTACTTTTTATCCCGAAAACATGTAGCGGGTAACACCGCGGGGAGCAGCTAGTACGTAATAAATGAATGCCCTAACGAGTCAGACTTACGACCAAGCCTGAAGCAGTTGGTTTTCCACACGACGCAGATGTTCTCGAACCAAGCCACGGTCCCGTAGTACCAGTCACGGGCGCACGTGCGGTTTTTCGGTATATTGTTGCATTGCTTCATCATCTCGCAGTTGTACAGCGCGAAGTGGTCCAAGTACACCTTCCCCTTCTGCAACACGGAACGCGCTGTTCCATCATCTATCTAGCATCTATCTAATGAGAGGAATAAGACGCTGTCCTGATGGTAACAGATAACGTATGTCAATGACCATCGCAGTTGTATTCAGAAATTTAACTAACATAACAAAGTCCCGGGCATCGCTTTGGCGCTCATTATATTGGTTTTTTTATCCATGGTCTCAATGTCTCTATAACTTTGAAAAGAAAGAAAGAAAGAAAATAATTTTATTTTGTAACATAGAACACAACAAAAATAACAACAAATAGAGACGAACAGTTACAAAATAGGGGCTCACCTCAGCATAATACTGGTCATACTAATTGGTATGACCAGCGCTGGTCTTCCGGTGAGCCCTCGTCGGTCAAACAAAACAAACTTAACAAAACGTAATAAAAAATTCAAACAAACAAACTACTATGTAAATAACTCTTCTCAAAATATCAATATACAAGTAACAAAACAAAAACAACAGGCTCACGTTTGACCACCATCACGTCTGTTACCAAAAGAGAAGATACGATCTAGGATGCAACACGCTTGTCTAGGGGGAACCGATTCATGAAACTAGCCATAACATTATATAGCACTAGTTTCATGTATCAGAGCTTTCTGGGACTTCTGATGAGCAATCAGGAATTCTTTAAGGTTGTTACGGAAACCCTTAACGTTATTCTGTTTTCTGATGTTTGCTTTGCTGTTTCACACTACTGCTTAGCGGCAGAACTGGGGTAATGACAAATTAGATTTGAGTACAGTTCTGCCGCTGTCACCTTTAAAAAAACTAACTTCTCCAGGTGGCACTGTAAAATCCGGGAGTGGTACAGTCGACCTCGGAGTTATCTTTGTAGTTGTAATTGTCTTTTGGGGCATAGTTTGTGTTGTTTCATCACTTTCGGTTATAATATTGTAATCTTCTGTAGTTGTTTCTGTTGTTGTTGGTGCATCTGTTGTCACAATCGAGTTCTTCGGATTTTGACTGTAGACCATGTGGAGTGATGAAATTAAAAGCACTGCAAACAATGCGGGTTTTTTTTTAATATTCTGTCCCATTGCTCGACGCGGGCATCTCCTTGTGAGAATTGAAAGGCCGCTGTAGTCCACCACACTCACAACTAGGTGAGGGTTGACTGTCACACATCTCGAGAATAATAACAACTCTCAGACATGGAGGTTTCATCACGATGTTTTCCTTTACTGTTTAAAGCTGGTGGCAATTAAGGAAACTCCACATAACTAAGAAAATCATGCGTGGGAAACTAAACTGGGCTTCTACAGCAAAAGACACCATCGCTAAGTTTATCGCTTAATACGTCATCACTAAATTTATGACTTAAGGTGTCATCACTGAGTTTACCGCTAAAGAAGCCATCGCTAAGTTTACCACTGAAGACGTCATCGCTAAGTTTACCACTGAAGACGTCATCGCTAAGTTTACCACTGAAGACGTCATCGCTAAGTTTACCGCTAAAATCGTCATCACTGAGTTTACCGCTAAAGACTTCTTCACTAAATTTATCACTTAAGGTGTCATCATTGAGTTTACCGCTTAAGAAGTCATCGCTAAGTTTACCACTGAAGACGTCATCGCTAAGTTTACCGCTAAAATCGTCATTACTGAGTTTACCGCTAAAGACTTCTTCACTAAATTTATCACTTAAGGTGTCATCATTGAATTTACCGCTTAAGAAGTCATCGCTAAGTTTACCGCTGAAGACGCTATCGCTAAGTATACTGCTAAAATCGTCATTACTTAGTTTACCGCTAATTACGTCTTCACTAAATTTATCACTTAAGGTGTCATCATTGAGTTTACCACTTAAGACATCATCGCTAAGTTTACCGCTGAAGACACCATCGCTAAATATACCGCTAAAATCGTCATCGCTGAGTTTACCGCTAAAGACGTCTCCACTAAATTTATCACTTAAGGTGTCATCATTGAGTTTACCGCTTAAAACGTCATCGCTAAGCTTACAGCTAAAGACGTCATGGCAAAGTTTACCGCTAAAGGCACCATCGCTAAGTTTACAACTAAAAACGCCAACGCATAATTTAGTGATCAACTAAGTTACCGAATCACGCTAATATTAGCGACAGAAAGTATCTTGAAATCTAATTGATACTTACCCATCACATGGCATGGGGACCGCAGAATGTCACCAACCATTTTAAAGTTCCATTTGGAAACACTACTGCGGACGTAAATGAAATGAACGCGCGCAATAAAATTGAAGTCATCAAGTCGTTTTATGGGCCACTTAACATTAAGTGCTTTTTAAGATCCCCTAGAACTACGAAAAACCATTGTTGGTGTGGTCTCTTTTACTTCCCATCATGTCCCATTTATCAATCTTCTACGTTAAGGTGGTTCGATTGACATACAAATAAATTTTTGCCATTTATGGACAAATGGAGCATAATTTAACAGTGAAATGACAGCTACTGGCATTTATTTTGGTCATTATTTACGGTAAATTACAATTCAAACGAAGGAAAGAAGAATTAGAAGAAGGAAAAAAGAATTCAAACGAATAAAACAGTAGATTATTCTACTGTTTTATTCAAATATCATAAATTTGATAATTGATTGGTTCAGACGTCACTTTGCGGATTTTTTTTTTTTTATGGTTAGCAGGCTATGTGTTTGACCACAGCTCACCTGATGTTAAGTGACGGTGTGGTCGAAGATGGTAAACACGCCTAGCCTGGAATGGAACTGGCTCTCAAGTGAGGCTGCCGGAACACACCGTTAGGTGCTTGGCTACAGATTTTCAACTCTCGTGTGGTAGCTAGCCAGCCGAGTACTAGGGAGTACGCTACCACCATGCTATGGTTTCCTCACGATGTTTTCCTTCACCGGTAGCTCAAGCTGATTGTTGGGGTTTGAACCCACGCCCTTCAGCATCAGCGACTCGACCGCGCTAACCACTCAGCTATCATCGCTACGAAATTACGAATTCTAGTTTATTTCCGCTTAACAGTCGTTCCAGTTCCAACGTCGTTAAGTCCTCATTACTGTTGTAACTGGAACGACTGTTAAGCGGAAATAAACTAGATATATACCTTGAACAGTCATAAATTTGATTTTCTATTTCTAACATCGTCTTTTCCCCCTTCTTTCAGTGGAAGACTTCAGAACCACCAGCTTACAACTACTGCAGTCACATTACAGGAACTCCTACGACAATGGTCTAGTCAGCAGAGTTGAGGTAAGCTACCCGACTGCACAGACAATAATATACAAATTTACAATTTAAAAAACCGACTCCATGACCCTTACGCCAACTAGCTGTATTCTGTAGCGATGATAGCTCAGTGGTTAGCGCGGTAGGTTCGCATGCCGAAGGGCGTGGGTTCAACCCCCAACAATGAGCTTGAGCTGCCGGTGAAGGAAAACATCGTGAGGAAACCATAGCATGGTGGTAGGGTACTCTCTAGTACTCGGCTGGCTAGCTACCACCTTCAAGTTGAAAATCTGCCGCCAAGCATCTAACAGTGTGTTCCGGCAGCCTCACTTGAGAGCCAGTTCCATTCCAGGCTAGGTGTGCTTTACCATCTTCGACCACACCTTCACTTAACATCAGGTGAGCTGTGGTCAAACAACTAGCCTGTCAACCATAAAAAAAAAAAAAAAAAAAAACTAAGCGCACTGCTCCAATGAAACAGCGAGGTTTCCGAGTAAACGAAAATATCATCGATGAATACAAGTTTTAGATTTTTGTTGAGTTTTGAAAAACCTCTCGATCGATTTCAATTTGTGAAATTCTCGCCACAATCTCACTCTAACTCTTACGCACTGGCAATATTGAACGAAAATACGTGTATTTTCCGCGACCAAGATTAGACTTTGTACGATTATTCACCACTGAGCTATCAAAGCTATAAAATTAGGGGCTAGGCTAGGGGCTACCGCCGTATCAGTGATATGGTGCCCCCAAATTTGAGAAATGCTCGCCACAATCTCACTCTGACTCTTACGCACTGGCAATATTGTCCGTCGCGTATTTTCCGCGACCAAGATTAGACTTAGTACGATTAAATTATTGACCACTGAGCTGTCATGGCTATAAATACTTATTCTATTTCAGGTTCTTCCCATATCGTGGCATGAGCAGCTGCATTCTGGGGAGACGGGCGTCGACAGACGTCTAGCTCGCGTGACACTGGACAGCATACCGCGGCTTAGAGCTTTCACCAATCACACGGTCTTGGATGTATTGTTCTACACCAGCCCTGTCTTTCATCAGGTACCGTTAGATGGCTCTAAATTGCATTTATCATAAACGGGACGCTTTCCTGATGGTAAGAGATAATCATTGCAGCGATACACAGAACTTTCAGTAGCAAAACAAAGTCCAGGCATCGCTGCTTTGGCGCTCATTACTTTGAGACTTGCGATGATTAGTCTCAACAGCCCAGTAATGTCGCTGCAGTACCCTTCACAGTAATGTTTACACACATAACAGCTCTGTTGGCTCATTGGTAGCATATCTGCCTTAAGAGCTGAAGGGCGTGGGTTCGATTCCCGCTCAGGACTAACATTTTATCTATCAACAAATGTTTGTTCTGTGTCTGGGTGTTCTGTATGTATTATAAGTATGCATTTACACAAAAAAAAAAGTATTTATGTATTCTATCAGTTATCTGACTTCCGTCACACAAGCTCTGCTTAGTTTGGGGTCAGATGGCGCTGTGTTATTTTCTGTATGATTATTATATTTACACTACTGCTTGGCGGCAGAATATCTGGTACTGCGGTGGTACCTGCCTAGACGACCTCCTGCTAAGGAGATCTACCGCCATCACTGAGCTATCATCGCTACATCATTTGTAGCGATGATAGCTCAGTGGTTAGCGCGGTAGGTTCGCATGCCGAAGGGCGTGGGTTCAAACCCCAACAATGAGCTTGAGTTGCCGGTGAAGGAAAACATCGCGAGGAAACCATAGCATGGTGGTAGCGTACTCTCTAGTACTCGGCTGGCTAGCTACCACACGAGAGTTGGAAATCTGCCGCCAAGCATCTAACGGTGTGTTCCGGCAGCCTCACTTGAGAGCCAGTTCCATTCCAGGCTAGGTGTGCTTTACCATCTTCGACCACACCTTCACTTAACATCAGGTGAGCTGTGGTCAAAACAACTAGCCTGTCAAACATTAAAAAAAAAAAAAAAAAAAACACATATCGACTTTCATTACGTACGTACGTACGCAAGTAAAAAAAAACCGACGAATTAATCCATGTTTTCTTCCAGACCATCATAGACACGGTTTGCTTCGAGTTGAACCGCGTGTATAGCATGTTTCGGGAACGTAACCCGCACTTCAAAGGCGAGGTGTCGCTAGGGGGGCACTCACTCGGCAGCGTCATATTGTACGACTTACTGTGTCATCAAAAACCTCAGGTATGTACGACAGGGTCTCCAACTTCAGACTTGTATCCAGAGTAGCTGCGCCCCGCGGTGTTACCCGCTACATGTTCTTAAATTTATGAACAGATTTTTTTTATGGTTCACAGGCTAGATAATTGACCAGAGCTCACCTGATGTTAAGTGAACGTGTGGTCGAAGATGGTAACGGTACGGAATGCATCGTTAGGTGTCTTGGCGACAGATTTTCAACTTAGGTGGTATCTAGCCAGTCGAGATACTAGAAAGTATCCTGTCACCATGGTTTATCCAGTGATGATATCTCAGTGGTTAGCGCGGTAGGTTCGCATGCCGAAGGGCGTGGGTTCAAACCCTAACAAAGAGCTTGAGCTGCCGGTGAAGGAAAACATCGTGAAGAAACCATAGCATGGTGGTAGCGTACTCTCTAGTACTCGGCTGGCTAGCTACCACACGAGAGTTGAAAATCTGCCGCCAAGCATCTAACGGTGTGTTCCGGCAGCCTCACTTGAGAGTCAGTTCCATTCCAAGCTAGGTGTGCTTTACCATCTTCGACCACACCGCCACTTAACATCAGGTGAGCTGTGGTCAAGCCTGTCAGCTATAAAAAAAAAGACAAAGGTCACGGACCCCGGTGTCTGTGGAGCGTATAAATTTAAATTAAAAAAAACCTTTTCGCAAAAAATTAATAAATGACTAGACACTGACTTATTTTGTGTGACTGTGACTACAATTTGACTTATTTTATTTTATCTTGGGATTATTGGATACTACTGGACACTGGGACACTGCATTCAGCACACAAAGTGCAATGCGTATAAATACATTTTAAAAAAGTTTAATTTTTTTGTTTGTTTTCAGTCTCCGTTAGACTTGACAAAGTTGCCGACTGAAAAGCAATTTGTGAAGGACAGCGCGGGCGCCATGCCGCCGATCTCCTACCCGCAACTTGAGTTTCCGCCGGCAGCGCTCTATGCATTAGGAAGCCCTATCGGTGAGAACTTTACATACGAGAAGACTTTATTGAGAAACTTATTACAAATAAATAGACACGTATTTTTTTTTTATCCACGTTAGTACAAAAATATCGAAAAAAAACTTGACCTGAATATTGGATATATTTATTTATTTATTTTATTTATTGATATATGCATTGCAGCGATACACAAAACTTTGAGTGACAAAACAAAGTCCAGGCATCGCTGCTTTGGCGCTCATTACTTTGACACTTTCGATGGTTATTCTCAACAGGCCAGTAATGTCGCTGTAGTACCCTTCCTTGACGGCGGAATGTCTGGTACTGCGGTGGTACCTACCTAGACCTCCTGCTAAAGAGATCTATCACCAAGTGAAAGTATTATATAAAGTACTAGCGGACGCCTCGCGGTTTCAGCCGCGTAGTTCCCGTTTCCGTGGGAATACGGGGATAAAAAGTAGCCTATGTCACTCGGGGATAGTGTAGCTTCCCAACGGTGAAAGAATTTTTTAAATCGATCCAGTAGTTTCGGAGCCTTTTCAATACAAACAAACAATCAAATCTTTCCTCTTTATAATTGTACTAGCGGACGCCTCGTGGTTTCACCCGCGTAGTTCCTGTTCCCGTGGGAATACGGGGATAAAAAGTAGCCTATGTCACCCGGGGATAGTGTAGCTTCCCAACGGTGGAAGAGTTTTTGAAATCGGTTCAGCAGTTTCGGAGCCTATTCAATACAAACAAATCTTTCCTCTTTATAATAGTGTAGATAGATAGATAAGTTTTCCAACAGTAATCTGGTTCCCAAGGTACAAGCTTTGCTCAGTTTTGTGCTAGATGGCGCTGTGTGAAATATCCTACGATACTTGCGATTTATTATATATTGGTTTTTGCTTACACAAAAAAAAACATGTAAAGATTAAAATGATTTATTTAATGTTTTTTTTTTCATATTGCAGCGATATTTGAATGCATTCGTGGCGTGGAATCACTGGGTATGGATTTCTCTCTGCCGACCTGCAAGAACTTTTTCAACATTTTTCACCCATACGACCCCATTGCTTACAGGTAAGTTCTGGTATTATTTTTAACCTCCTACGCAAAAACGATGGGGTGTTATAACTTTGACGTGTCTGTGTGTCTGTGGCATCGTAGCTCCCGAACGGATGAACCGATTTGAAACCGTTGAAATGAAAGCTCATGATGTAAATAGAAATAAGGATTGTGCGTATGCCTCGAGCATTCCTGCTCACCATCGAAGGCTCCTTCTTGCGGCGGCGTCGTGTGTCGGCGCTCTCTTCCCTCAGATATGGTTGAGGAGGGCGATGGCTGGCACACGCGTCATACTCGTGCTCGGGTGCTGCTTGCGGGTCGCTGCTCTGCTCGCGGTAGACACACAATCTAGTACCTACTAAAGTAGGTACTAGATTGTGTGTACCTTAGATTACAAAAAGAGGAGAGGTTAGTAGGATCTTAATCTAAAACAGATATAAAATTGTAAAAAAAAAAAAAAAAATGTAACTAAAGTTGACAAAGGTCACATACATGTCTGTGGAGCGTATAATAAAAAAAAAAAAACAAAAAAAAACCGATTGTTGTTGATTTTTCTTTGATTTCGGCGTCGCATTTTGAGCATTTGCCGATGTCAAGTGTATTGATATTTTCAAGTTTCATAAGTTAAATAAGTTGCCTCGTAGCTATAGTTATAGTTGAAGTCCAGTCTTGGTCAAGACCAGTCTGTGTCAGTCAAGTCTAGTCATTCTTAAATAAAGTAGTGGCGACTTTACTATAAGCTTCGTTAGAGTTTTGGAAGCAACACGAAAACTCATGTTTCACCACATTATATCATTTTTTCACACTCGCGCTTGTGATTCGGGACTTTATGCGCCATTTTGTGGCCGCCGCCACAAAATGGCGGATTACATATTCTTTCCACAACTCCCTCAATATGGGTATCAAATGAAAGGGCTTGACTAGTAGAATACTATACATCTGCCGGGAGTTTTTTAATTTATCTTGTTAAATATCTATCTTCTCGACAACACGGATATAGTAAGAAGACTAAAAAGGACAAAACCTTTTGAGTTAATGTATTAAGTTAGTAATGTCAGTGCAGGGAGTACTACACATTATAGAACACGTGAACAAAGTGTCTTCCCCTTAATAGAGACAGTAAGAAAAGTGTCGATGGACGCATTCTTCGATTATACTCTACTTAGCAATTTAAGTTATATTAAAATTACTTATTAGTCTCAACTAGGCTAGATTGTAATAATAATGAGGTATCTAACAAAAAACAGATAAATCATTAGAAGGAAAAAAAAAAAAAACTTGTTAAAAGCTGTTACAAGTTTAACGTGTTCGGTTGTATCTGTGGCGTCGTAGCTCCCAATTTTGATGTAGTTTGTTTTGTTTGAAAGGAGACTTTATCGAAAGTGTTCTTTATGAAAATCTGTTCGAAAATTATCAGTATGAGCTTCCATAAGTCTGATCTGTCAGATTTTTATTTAAATTGGTTACCGCGGTCGGTTCACGCCGAAAGGCTTGGGTTTAAGCCACAACAAAGAGCTTTTAAACTACCAGTGAAGGAAAACATCGTGAGGAAACCATAGCATGGTGGTAGCGTACTCTCTAGTACTCGGCTGGCTAGCTACCACATTCCAAGTTCAAAGTCTATCGCTAAGCAAAGAAGGCAAAAGTTTGTAAGTGTGTTTGTATGTTTGTAACTTCTTCACGCTCAAAAAGCTGAACCAATTTTGATGAAATTAAGTAGCTGACACCCTGGATTACCTACCACATAGGCTAGGTACTTTTTATTCCAAAAAAATGTAGCGGGTATCACCGCGGGGCCCAGCTAGTCCAAAATAAAATCATGCCCAATTTAGAATTTATAAAAATCAAAAGAAGTGCTACGTTGTTTTCAGAATCGAACCCCTGATCAACCCCCAGTTGCAAAGTGTGAAGCCTTCGCAGATCCCGCACCACAAGGGAAGGAAAAGGATGCATTTAGGTATGTTCACTGCAACCGTAAAAACACCACATCTATAAATAAATATAAATATCTCTATAGGTAGTGGCAGTCTTAGGGGGTGGCAAGCAGGGCAACCGGCCGGGGCCTCGCTCTTGCAGGGGCCTCGCGTCCTCGTAGAAAAAAGTATTTACCATATATGGACGTGTATCTCGCACGCACTTAACAAAACCCCCCTGAACGCACGGTTTCATTATCAGTGCAAGCATGTTAGGGTCACTCGAGCACTCGGAACTAATTTTTTAGTAAAACGGACTCAAAGAAAACGTGCCTCACAATGATCTGTCGCCCCTGGGCCTCGCAAGAGCTAAGGCCGCCGCTGTCTATAGATAAAAACTTCCGCAAAGTAACGTTCAAAGTTCGTTAGGTCAAATTCAGGTTAAATTATTACAGAGTTAAAGGACACGATGGCGCGTGTGGGAGCTGATTTGAAACAGAAGCTCATCGAATCACTTCGCACCACGTGGAACAAGTGGAAGGCTACCCCACCCACGGACGGAGCACTCGAAAAGGTATCACTTAATTGCACTATCAACTAGAAAAGGTGTCACTAGATTAGATTAACAACTCAAAACGGTATCACGAGATTAGACTAACAACTCGAAAAGGTATCATAGATTAGTCCCATAACACAAAGGTATGACTAGATTAGACCGAAAAATGGCAATAGATTGTCTGGCGAGCCACCGCTGGCACCGGAACCGACGAGAACCGACTTCTGTAAGAGTGCAAACGAGTGAGAAGAGAAGAGAGATTAGACCGACAACTTGAAAAGGTATCACTAGATTGCACGGACAACTCAAACAGGTATCATTTGATTTCACATGAAATTGATCACTAATAAAATCGTTTACTTTAAAGTTTAAACTAAGATTTACAAAGGAAAGGGCAAAAAAGCAGACCCCAAGTCTTACCGCCCTATATCCCTTGTCCCCGCTATTAGCAAGGTGTTTGAGGTCGGTCTCAATAGAAGTCAGATCGTGGTAGGTGAAGGAGGCACGGTTAAATCACAGCCGCTTACAACCGTCATTGGAGTTGCGCAGGGGTCCTCGCTCTCCAATATAATGTTTTCACTCCTCCTCAACGACCTACCTGAGAACATAACAGATGCACATGTGCTGATGTATGCCGATGATGTGGCTGCAGTGGTGACTGCCCCAACCGTGGATCTCCTGGAAGACAGACTGAACAGAGTCGCGTACGCTCTCAGTCAGTGGTTCAAAATAAACGGGTTGATCTTGAACATAGCCAAAACGCACTTTGTTCAGTTTGATCTTTCAGGACACAGAAGAAACCGAGTGCTGAGCGTAGTTGTTGGAAACACCAAATTGGAACAACTGACGAACATGACTTTTTTAGGTTTTGGGATAGACAGCGCCCTCACATGGGAAAGGCATGTCGATGATCTGTGCCTTAAAATTGGGCGTGCGTGTTTCGCGTTATGGAAACTATCAGCAATCCTACCGAAGGGAATGGTCCGGAATTGTTACTATGCCTCTGTACACTCTCTCCTACAGTATGGTGTAGAGTTCTGGGCGTGTTCTGCAGATTGCGAACGCGTCTTCAGAATGCAAAAAAGAGCAGTGAGAGCCATAGAGCGAGTGCCGGAGGACACGTCAGCACAACCGCTGTTCCGGTCGATGAAAATCCTCACCCTTCCATCGCTAGTGATCCTGCAAGCCGCCCTGTATGCGCGAGATCACATGGACGAGTACCCGCGCCTGGTCTCGGCGCGACACGCGCACGTGCTGCGCGCGCCCGCACGTCGGCTTGCGAAGTCATCCAAGCAGGTGCACGTTATGGCTGCAGATGTATATAATCGCCTACCAGTCAGTATAAAGGATGCACCCTCACGGCACTCATTTAAAACACGTACCAAGAAGTGGCTTGTGGAGCAAGCATTCTACAAAGTAGATGATTTTCTACCCAGAGTAGACTAGTTATATAAGCCAATCTATTTATGTTATATTTATAATTCGAATTAAATTAATTAATTGTGTATTTAAATTATTATTATTTGACTTTTTATATTGATTTAGTTGTGAATTTGATTTAATTTTGATTACCTTAATTATTATTGTCTTATTTATTGGTTGTGACTTGTAACTTTTAGTTATTAATAAATGAGTATGAGTATGAGTATGAGTATGAAGGCTACTTAATTTTGTCGTGGACCGTGGTGTCCTGTCGGAGCGGCAGTATGCGTACCGAGCCGGTCGCGCGACCACAGACTTAGTGCGCGAGGTGTTGTGGCGAGTGTTAACTGCGCGCGAGGCAAAACTGCAGGTTGCCTTACTTTGCTGCGACCTATCGCGCGCGTTTGATACCGCTGATCACGCCCTCATCGCAAACAAGCTGCGATTTTATGGGATCCGTGGCCCTGCCCTGTCCATACTGTCCTCCTTCATGTCTAAGCGAACACAGGTAGTGGTGGGTGATAGAGGTCGCGTCATGTCGTCAGAAGCGGAAAATGTGATGGGCGTCCCGCAGGGCTCCTGTCTATCTAATACTCTATTCAGTCTCCTCCTTAACGACTTGCCCGGCGCCATCGATGGCGCTGAGATATATATGTACGCCGATGACGTCGCCGCAGTGATCACCGCGCCGACGCACCGTGAACTAGAGTCGAGGCTGAATGGGGTGGTGAGCGAACTAGATAGGTGGTTCCGATCGAACGGGCTCGCGCTAAACAAAGATAAGACCTGCTTCCTTGCTTTTAACCTCAATGGCCACGCGACTGAGACTCATTCGGTAGCAGTCGGCAATACCGCTCTCCAACAAGTCCACAGTACGAAACTTCTAGGTTTCCATATCGACGGCGCGTTGACCTGGGAGACGCACATAGACGAGCTGTGCGGGAAGCTGAGCCGCTCGTGCTTTGCGCTCCGGCGGCTCGCGAGCACCGCTGCCCGCAGCGTAGTGCGCTCCTGCTACTTCGCGACCGTCCACAGTAACATCACGTACGGGTTGGAGCTGTGGGGCCGCGCTGCCGATCGTAATAGAGCCTTTGTTATGCAGAAGCGAGCTATTCGTGCCATATGCGGGGTTCAGGACGACGTCTCTTGCGTGGATCTGTTTAAGGAGCTACAGATTTTGCCTTTACCGTGTGAGTTCGTTTACCAGGTAGCCCTGTACACACATACAAACATAGATAAATTTCAACGCCGGGGCGTCCACAGCACGTTGGATCTTCGCAGTAATAAAAAGAAAGACCAACTAGTAACGCCGTCGCATCGGCTCGTCAAATCGGAGAGGTCGGTATACATTCTGGGGCCCGCGGTCTACAATCGCGTACCCGCTTCCATCCGGGATGCACCTTCCATCGCGTGCTTCAGAAGCAAACTAAGATCTTGGCTTCAAGAGACCTTGTTCTATGACTTTGACGATTATTTAAAACTAAGAGATTATTGAATTACTAGTAAGTAATTATAATATTTTTGTTTTTATGGACATTTAATTATATTGACATAATTTTATTGACATTTTATATGTGACATATTACTTTATTGACATTTTCATTTTCATTGTTTTGACATATGTAATGATTTTGATAATAATTTTTAAATATGAATGGAAAAATGACTTGTAACTTTGGTGTTATTAATAAATGATTTGTATTTGTATTTGTATTTATCGCAAATGTAAGTAAATGTTTTATTTTTTTAGGTTGTCGAGGAAGAAATGGAAAAAGAGCAGCTGACGGGCGAAGAAGAACCGGGAGCTAGCGAAATGGTAAGAAATATTATATTAGTGTAGATGTCGAGTTATAAAAACTTAGGAAATCAAGGCCCTGATCTGTACAATAGCTAATTTGGTCTTTTTTTTTATTTTTATGGTTGACAGGCTAGTTGTTTGACCACAGCTCACCTGATGTTAAGTGAAGGTGTGGTCGAAGATGGTAAAGCACACCTAGCCTGGAATGGAACTGGCTCTCAAGTGAGGCTGCCGGAACACACCGTTAGATGCTTCGCGGCAGATTTTCAACTTGAGGGTGGTAGCTAGCCAGCCGAGTACTAGAGAGTACGCTACCACCATGCTATGGTTTCCTCACGATGTTTTCCTTCACCGGCAGCTCAAGCTCATTGTTCGGGTTTGAACCCACGCCCTTCGGCATGCGAACCTACCGCGCTAACCACTGAGCTATCATCGCTACATCATCATACTTTTGCATTTAAACAAAACTGCCAACTGACCTTTAAGGTTACAAGTAATGTTTGTGACGTGAACAGCAAGCCAGCACCGAAACGCTGGGGCATCTCAACAACGGGCGTCGCGTGGATTACGTGCTGCAGGAGGCGCCACTCGAGATGATCAACGAGTATCTCTTCGCTATGAGCAGTCACGTCGGATACTGGCAAGTATACTATAATAATAATGATTATAAACCCTTAGGACAGGTGAAACTATCGAATCTATGGATGAACACACTTTCTACAAATATTTAGGATTCCAACAGGCTCATCAAATATCCCATAAGCACACGAAAAATGAGGTGACGCGTAAATTTCGGTACAGGCTCAATTTAATTTTAAAAACACAATTAAACAGCCGTAATATAGTTAAAGCAATTAATACATTTGCAATACCGGCACTTACATACACGTTTGGCGTCATACATTGGTCACAAACAGATCTCGCAAAGCTACAACGCACAATCAATACAACAATGACGACTTACTGTAAACATCACCCGCGATCGTGTATTCAGAGACTAACACTACCTCGATCCGAAGGAGGCAGAGCCGTTATCGATATTATAAACCTCCACAATAAACAAATTACAACACTCCGAAATGTTTTCCACGACCGCGCTGAGACATCTACATTACATCAAGCAATAGCATGGAATGATAGAAGACACACACCTTTGAACCTCGCCAGCAGTAACCCACAACGCAACGAGGCCATCACAGACACGAAAGAAAAAGTAAGCACATGGAAGCAGAAGTCTTTACATGGAAGACATTACCAGGACCTGCAGCAGCCTCATGTCGACAAAACAGCGTCGAACGCGTGGCTGCAGCGGGGTGATCTCTTCCCGGAGACTGAAGCTTTTATGTTGGCCATACAAGATCAAGTTGACACACGTAACTACCGAAAATACATAATACGCGCGCCAAACATAACTGACACCTGCAGGCGATGTTGCAGTAGTCCTGAGACTATCCAGCATATCACCGGCGCATGCGGAGCTATAGCCCAAACGGACTACGAGCATCGCCATGATCAGGTGGCCGCCATCATACACCAGTACTTAGCACACAAATATAAACTGATAGATGAAATGCCGTATTATAAATATACCCCACAAGCAGTTCTGGAAAACAACAACTATAGACTATACTGGGACCGCACCATAATAACTGACAAAACAGTACATTTTAATAGACCGGACATTACAGTACTAGATAAATACAATAGAACAGCTTACCTAATAGACATCGCTATCTGCAATACACACAACTTGCAAACTACACACATCGAAAAAATAGCAAAATACACAGATTTAGCAATAGAAGCTAATTAATAAAAGCTAATAGCTGAATAGAATTTTGTAGCGATGATAGCTCAGTGGTTAGCGCGGTAGGTTCGCATGCCGAAGGGCGTGGGTTCAAACCCCAACAATGAGCTTGAGCTGCCCGTGAAGGAAAACATCGTGAGGAAACCATAGCATGGTGGTAGGGTACTTTCTAGTACTCGGCTGGCTAGCTACCACCCTCAAGTTGAAAATCTGCCGCCAAGCATCTAACGGTGTGTTCCGGCAGCCTCACTTGAGAGCCAGTTCCATTCCAGGCTAGGTGTGCTTTACCATCTGCGACCACACCTTCACTTAACATCAGGTGAGCTGTAGTCAAACAACTAGCCTGTCAACCATAAAAAAAAAAGAAGTCAAGACCCAGTGGCAAGTCAATAGCACCAGGACAATACCAATAGTACTCTCAAGCACTGGGGTGATACCCAACACATTACACGCCGGCTTAGAAACCTAAACATCCCACCGACAGCTTACAAACTACTCCAAAAAGCAACCATACTAAACACATGTAGGATTGTAAGAAAGTTTTTGTCGTTAGAATAGTTAGGCGAATAGGCACTTGGCTCCGGCCCGTGCGGATTATACCTCCCTTGCAGGAGAGAAGCAGCATGGCTTTTAAAAATAATAATAAAATTCTTGAAAACCGCAATTACAGACTCTATTGGGACCGCACTATAATAACCGACAAGACCGTTCACTACAACAGACCAGATATAACCGTTCTGTACAAAGTTAACAAATCTACTTTCCTGATCGACGTCGCCATATGTAACACCCATAATTTGCAATCCACACACACTGAAAAAATAGCCAAATACACTGATCTATCCATAAAAATTAAGACCCAATGGCAGGTAACAACTACAAGAACCTATTTTAAAACTATTTATTGCAATATTTTAATTTAGGATAAGTTCAAACATTTTATTTAAATAATTTACATTTTTTTTTAAACTTATGACGAATATACTAATTTATATTTTAAACATTTTAAAATTTTTACAAGAAACTAGACGTATACAAACTAAAAGTAGCACAAATAAAAATTAACATTGTATACAGTCAAAACCTAGACAAGGTCCCTGATAATGTTAGGGGTACGTTGGTGGAGGAGGACGGCTAAAAAAAAAAAAAAAAAAAAAAAAAAAAAAAAAAAAAAAAATCTAGACTGGAAGCACTCAACATCCAGAAAGCAACATTTAAAGCACTCCAAAAAGCCGTTATTCTGAACACGTGCAGAATTGTTAGGAAATTTTTATCAGGCCTGGTGTTTGACCACAGCTCACCTGATGTTAAATGAAGGTGCGGTCGAAGATGGTAAAGCACACCTAGCCTGGAATGGAACTGGCTCTCAAGTGAGGCTGCCGAAACACACCGTTAGGTGCTTGGCGGCAGATTTTCAACTTGAGGGTGGTAGCTAGCCAGCCGAGTACTAGAAAGTACCCTACCACCATGCTATGGTTTCCTCACGATGTTTTCCTTCACCGGCAGCTCAAGCTCATTGTTGGGGTTTGAACCCACGCTCTTCGGCATTCGAACCTACCGCGCTAACCACTGAGCTATCATTGCTACAAAATAGTGTAAATATTGACACGCCTGCAGTGTAAACTTTTGGCAAAAGTTATAAATAAATAAATTTCTTATCGCAGGGAATCCGAAGACACAATGTTGCTGATGCTTCGCGAGATATACGACGCGCTGGGCGTGCAGCCTGACTCCACCGTGCCGCAGCAGAGCATGACCCTCCAGCGGAACAGGACTGCCCCACAGGTAATTTTTATGTACCCAAAATTTACTAGTAACTTTTATATGAACAGGACTACTCCACGGGCAACTTTTATGTAACCAAGATCACTGATAATTTAGCCGGGGCTGTCGTTAGTAACATTTATATAAACAGGACTGTCCCACAAGCAGCTTTTATGTACCCAAAACTTGCTAGTAACTTTTATATGAACAGGACTACTCCACGGGTAACTTTTATGTAACCAAGATCACTGATAATTTAGCCGGGGCTGTCGTTAGTAACATTTATATAAACAGGACTGTCCCACAAGCAGCTTTTATGTACCCAAAACTTGCTAGTAACTTTTATATGAACAGGACTACTCCACGGGTAACTTTTATGTAACCAAGATCACTGATAATTTAGCCGGGACTGTCGTTAGTAACATTTATATAAACAGGACTGTCCCACAAGCAGCTTTTATGTACCCAAAACTTGCTAGTAACTTTTATATGAACAGGACTACTCCACGGGTAACTTTTATGTAACCAAGATCACTGATAATTTAGCCGGGACTGTCGTTAGTAACATTTATATAAACAGGACTGTCCCACAAGCAGCTTTTATGTACCCAAAACTTGCTAGTAACTTTTATATGAACAGGACTACTCCACGGGTAACTTTTATGTAACCAAGATCACTGATAATTTAGCCGGGGCTGTCGTTAGTAACATTTATATAAACAGGACTGTCCCACAAGCAGCTTTTATGTACCCAAAACTTGCTAGTAACTTTTATATGAACAGGACTACTCCACGGGTAACTTTTATGTAACCAAGATCACTGATAATTTAGCCGGGACTGTCGTTAGTAACATTTATATAAACAGGACTGTCCCACAAGCAGCTTTTATGTACCCAAAACTTGCTAGTAACTTTTATATGAACAGGACTACTCCACGGGTAACTTTTATGTAACCAAGATCACTGATAATTTAGCCGGGACTGTCGTTAGTAACATTTATATAAACAGGACTGTCCCACAAGCAGCTTTTATGTACCCAAAACTTGCTAGTAACTTTTATATGAACAGGACTACTCCACGGGTAACTTTTATGTAACCAAGATCACTGATAATTTAGCCGGGACTGTCGTTAGTAACATTTATATAAACAGGACTGTCCCACAAGCAGCTTTTATGTACCCAAAACTTGCTAGTGACTTTTATATGAACAGGACTACTCCACGGGCAACTTTTATATAACCAAGACCACTGATAATAATTTAACCGGGACTGTCGTTAGTAACATTTATATAAACAGGACTGTCCCACAAGCAGCTTTTATGTACCCAAAACTTGCTACTAACTTTTATATGAACAGGACTACTCCACGGGTAACTTTTATGTAACCAAGATCACTGATAATTTAGCCGGGACTGTCGTTAGTAACATTTATATAAACAGGACTGTCCCACAAGCAGCTTTTATGTACCCAAAACTTGCTAGTGACTTTTATATGAACAGGACTACTCCACGGGTAACTTTTATGTAACCAAGATCACTGATAATTTAGCCGGGACTGTCGTTAGTAACATTTATATAAACAGGACTGTCCCACAAGCAGCTTTTATGTACCCAAAACTTGCTAGTGACTTTTATATGAACAGGACTACTCCACGGGCAACTTTTATATAACCAAGACCACTGATAATAATTTAACCGGGACTGTCGTTAGTAACATTTATATGAACAGAAATATCCCACAGGTAGCTTTTATTTATCCAAAACCACAGATAATGAATTAGCCATTATTACTGTCGTTGATAATATTTATATGAACAAGACTGCTTCACAGGTAATTTTTATATAACCAAGACCACTGATAATAATTTAACCGGGACTGTCGTTGGTATTTTTTTTTATGTACAGGTGTCCCATAGAATCCCCAACATTGGAAATTAAATTTATTTTGTATCTTTTCAGGATGAAAATGGAAAAGCGTCAAATGAAGCAGGTATAATCATGAATTAATAATCATCATCTAGAATTGACTTATTTTTTTATGGTTGACAGACTAGGTCTTTCACCACAGCTCACCTGATGTTAAGTGAAGGTGTGGTCAAAGATGGTAAAGCACACCTAGCCTGAAATGGAACTGGCTCTTAAGTGAGGCTGCCGGAACACACCGTTAGATGCTTGGCGGCAGATTTTCAACTCTCGTGTGGTAGCTAGCCAGCCGAGTACTAGAGAGTACGCTGCCACCATGCTATGGTTTCCTCACGATGTTTTCCTTCACCGGGAGCTCAAGCTCATTGTTGGGGTTTGAACCCACGCCCTTCGGCATGCGAACCTACCGCGCTAACCACTGAGCTATCATCGCTACAACCCGATCGCTATGATATAAACCCGAAACAATGACATGAATGAAATGACCCTTGAAACAATGTAACTTTGGATTGAATTCCGGACCAGTAACAATCACATATTTTTTTTTGGAATTAATTCAAAATTTATAGTAGGTACTTAATATCTGTTTTTTTTTTGTTCTAGATTTTCCGTCTACAAGTCGCGGGAGCACGTGATGGTACCATTTCGTAGATAAATATAATATTTAAAATATTTAAACATGTTTAATATTCAAAATAAATAGATTATTATTAACGAATTCATTGCTTTCGACGATTTGGTGTCAGATCTGCAGTGACCAACGACTTCGTACACCATAGACACACATGAAACACATCTGCACAAACACATGATTACAATTGAGGTGTATTTGTATTTTGAAGTTTATCAAGCTTTTGATATGAAACACGACTTTATTGCTTCATTTTTTTGTAATATGCGAACGTATTTCATTGCCATAAAATACGCCATATTGGATTTACTGTAACGTCATATCGTCCACTTGTGACGACAGTGTGATATCTCAAAATATACGATTTTTTTGTTTCTGAATCGCGATCTCGCGTTCTATTATTTCCAAAAACGTGATATTTTTTTCTACAATAAACAACAAAGAAAAGACAAAATATCACGATACAGCGCTGTCTCGTTTGGTAATCTAGTTGGCTTCGACACAGTGACAGTTCAGTTGTCACCTATGCTGTGTGGTGTGAAGTGCTCTCGGTTTTCATGAAAAACGTACCATAACCAGGATACCACGTATTAAATGTTAATTTCCACATCATCTTCAATGTGACAACTAAACTTACCAACTTGTAAAACCAACTTTCGAACTCTAATGAAGTTAATTTACTTCGAAATGTGTTTTTTTTCTCTTTGATATTTCATTTTAACGTTAAAGTTATATTAATCACTGCATACATAATAAAGTTACCTTAATTTAAGAGTTATGCTCTAGAAGCCGTTTTCTGTAAAGTTATAGTTTTTGAGATGTCACACTGTCGTCGCAAGTGGACGATATGCAGTTTGTAACGCGAAAGTCTAAGATGGATTGATAGTAACTTCTCTAATCAAAGTAGGAAGCAAATATATTGCGACATATCAAAAATCCTTTTTTTTTATATCATGTCGAATGAGTTCTCTACCTACACGCATTTTTACTAACTACTAGCGGACGGCTCGCGGTTTCACCCGCATAGTTCCCGTTGTGGGAATACAGTGATAAAAAATAGCCTATGTCGCCCGGGGATAGTGTAGCTTCCAAACGGAATTTTTGAAATCGTTGTAGTAGTTATGAAGTTTATTCGTTACATAAAAAAATACAAATTTATAATATTAGTATACATAGATAATACATATTTCGGATATGACGTATATAGCATCTATAGAGTATGAAGTCGTTGGTTGGATTAATCTCAAAGGAATATTTGACAGCGCTAAATGTCTTGACAGAGGAAAAATCCTTGACAGATTGTACTTTAGTAAACAGACAGCTTCGATCAATAAAATAAAAGATTTCGTTATATTCGCTCAACCGTGTCCCGCCAAAAGCGCAAAAACGTTTTGGTGCAACGGTTTTTCTGTATGTTCGAAAACGGAACGTCACAACGGCGCCTCATTTGGCTTGTAACTATCAATGATTCTTACATTGCGCTTTGTAACATCTTTAGAATTGTAATTTCTTTGAATCTTTCTTTCTAATTCTGCCTAATAATATTAGAAATACACTTTGTCCACACCGTCACTTAACATCAGATGAGCTGTGGTCAAACACCTAACTTGTCAGCCATAAAGAAATCGAGTAGGCTGTACGTTATTTATCGCACGCGGTGACGTCAAATTTCTGCAAAAACCACACTTTTCGTGGCGGTTTCTATCCTCTATGTATCTAATAGTTTTGAAATAATGCGGGTAGATGCGATACTTTCAAAGTTATAAGCGATCTTGTCAAGTTTCGTTACATTTGGTTTTTGCAAGTGACCACAAAAGCTAGGAGCCAATTATGTGTCAAAATTTTCGCATTGCATGCATGGCGGACGGTTTCCTTTGTTTAATTGGTCGAAGAGTAATAATTCTACATTCAAAAATAGTTTAGAAACGAAAGGTTGGCACCGTTATTTAAAAAAAAATAGTTTAGCGTGTATTTTTATAGTATCGCAAATAGTACAGTTAAATGTATTAGGAGCAAGCATATAAATTCAGTTTCACGTCGCTGGCAATACACAAAGTACATCTCTCTCCCACTCATCACTGGACACGTACTTCAGAGTGAGACAGATAGTATTTTGACGATCACTCTCGGATCTACAACTTTTTAAAACCGGGTCAGAAACTTAAATAAATCTACGGTGTTTGAGATAGTATATTAAAAAAAAATTGAAAATACTTTACCTATGTAACAATAACTTTCCCTTACAGTTAAATGTTGGAAACAAAAAAATTTGGAATGAAAAAGAAAAGTAGAAAAAAAAAAGTTTTTTTTTATATGACATTCGGGACTATAACGATACAACATACATCCAAATTTGTAGTTATTAAAAAGGTTTGGTGGAATAAAAATCTTACGTACATCCATTACTCCTTTTTTGGGCAGTCGTGTAAAAAAAATAGAAACATTTCTTGAATCCAAGTATATTTTCTTATTTTTTTTTTTCGGCGCCTTCTAAAATCGCTCCGATCGACCGTCAATGGTCCGAGACTGGTCACGATAAGTGTGTGCTTGAGTGCGGAATCTACTCGTATTTATGTGTTTAGTTTAACAGTAGAAAAATCTTAATTTAATGTAATAATTTGAATTTTAAAAAAAAATATACGGCCAAGCATCTATTGTAAAACAAAATATCTATGTTTTAATGTATAACATGATATTTTATCTAAAAAAAAAAAGTATCGAAAATGAAAACTGTTACGATTTTCGACGATTGTAAACAAAATGGTTGTAAATTATAATAATTATTGTAAAAAAAAAATTGTAGAAAAATTAAAAACCCACATACGTTATAATATATTGTATGGTCTATATTAAAAGTAAAATATCGACGAACGGCGAAGTGCTAATAACTTTTTTTCCTTGGAAGGGTTTTTGGCTTTGCGCTATTTATAAACGCAATTGCCATAACGTTTCATTATTATAATAAATTGGTACTTTTTGACTTTCATTTGGAGGAAACGCGAGTAAAAAGAATTTTAGGATAGAACGGTAACACCGATCAGGAAAGCGGTTTAAGTAACCACATAAATATCACAACGCCAATCATTTCTGACAGGACCAAAATTTAACACAGATAAAAAATATATTTTATTTCATATAAAATTTAAAATTGGTCAATCCATTTCGTGTTCTAGTTTTTATAGTCAAACCCACATTTCGGAGGTTTTATAAAAATATGCAACTAAATAATAAAATCGATCCTCATATTATCCAAAACGATAAAAAAGTTATTTCTCAATAAAGTTTTTGGCACTTTGCTGTTGATATGTATGTATTTTATATTGTAGTGTATTCTATACATTCGATAAATATAATGAGTTCGCGATGTTTAATAGATTTCTTATAATATCTATTTTAAAAAGATTTTATTTCTCAGCGATACTAACTACAATTAGCTACGATGCTACTAAAATTATAAATACAGCCTTAGATTTATACTTTTTCCAAAATGGCGCAAGAATTTAGCATTATCCCTTTATTCTCTAGTGTTTGAAGGTGTTGCTTCAACATTGTGTAAATTTTGCATGATTCCTAGTGCAGGGTATCGATAAAATTTATCGATGTCTAGTTTACATTAAAAAATGGCCAGGACGGAGTTTTGGCGGGAACGCGGAAAGTGTCGTGTCACCCCATTGTATTTTTTTGCCAAAACTAGTGTTTTTTTCGAGTGTTTATGCAAAGAAATAGTAGTGTTTCATTCATAAAGTACCGAATTACAAGCACCAGTGTGGGAAAGGGGTGTAATGTGGTGAAATGTGTCTTTTCGTGTTGCTTCCAAAACTTCATCGAAGCTTGTAGTAAAGTCGCTACTACTTTACTAAAGCATGACTGGATTTGACTGACACAGACTAGACTTGACTAAGACTGGGCTTTGATTACTTTTTATACCTATGAAACTTGAAAACATCAAAACACTCGACACTGGCAACTGCATAAAATGCGAAGCCAAAATGAAAGAAGAAGAATGGCCAGGACTGTCATTATGTGTGAGTGACGTCATGCCGTGTGAAACAATCATATATGTGTGACGAAAATATGGAAATTAATCTTCAAAAATAATTGTTTGTTTTTTTTTTGTTTGTTACCTACATATCATGATTAGAAACATTCGTCCATCTTATATTTAATGGACATAAGTATTATATGAATTTTGTGCGTCGACCAGACACCTCGGCTAGAGGCATAGATCTAGGGCTGTAAAAATATGTAGCTATATTGATTAAAAATACTCGAGTGATTGTATGCAATATTGAGACGGGTTACGCAGAACGGTGTTACTAAGTCAAACCCAGCTGTGACAAATTTAACTTTGGGAACGACTTTCTAAATCTTTTATTGTGTGATTTATGTAAATACGTTCTGTTGACTCCTAAGCAATAATTAGTCATAGTTTTATCAAATTTGTTTTTAGGAAAAATTTAAGTTATGGCGAAAATAAGGGAACTAAAATATTGTTCATATAATTTGAGACACAATAGGGATGTTGACAATTTTTTTTAACTGTTTTTCACTATAGATTTACCGTCAGGGTATATGGAAAAAATATTTAAAAAAATTAACGTCTTTAATTTGGAAGAAAACTGATATTTTAAAATCATTTTCAAATTTGCCGCTTAGAACACCAAAACATGTCACGTGACATCACCAGCCGCTAAACAAGTCGTCATAATTATTATGCTAATTTCGTGATCAATACCTTTTTGTCTGTTTTTAATTGAACAAACATGAATACAAAGTTTTATAAATACTCAGTGTCGTAGCGTAAAATCGGAAAAACTATCTATCTTCGGCAAGGCACTGTCTCTCTTTGCGAATCCTGATCTATCCTATTCTAATAATTATTATGGTAAACGTTCAACAAACACCTAATTTATCGAAAAATCGCTGACGCGCTGAAACTTTATGACAGTTCGTTTTGTTTGTTTAGCGGTTTATGGCGTAATTGCGCTCTGCTAGGTGTTTGTAATCACGTGACAATCGGTAGTAATTATTTCACAGAGAAAACTATTTTTATTCAATTTATTGTTTATAATAATGTTTACAGGATATGATGTCCTGTGTTGAAACATTGCAATGTATCGAGTTAATATAACTTTTAATGAAATTATAATTAGCGTCCACGTCCCTGTTACAAAATAACTGATTAATTTCATGGTCAGCATTCTATGAAAAGTGTTACATTATGAATATAGTACCAAAGTTTGCTTGAAACACGAGCTGTAATTTCTCTTTGAACTATTATTTTTAACTCGTCATCTCTAATGCGTAGAAGACAAAAACTCGTTGTTTATTTTTAATACTTTGAGTTAGTACTGTGGTAATGCTTTTTTTAATGTATATTTATATGTGGTATAAAAACAGTAAATTAGAAATGATGTGTACAGTCAAACGAATGCAAAAGGATCACACATGATTTTTTTGAAGGGAAAAAGTGTATGTGTTTGATCTTTTGCCTCTCGTAAAGACTATATGAAAAATAAATATGTTATAATTCCAATAAAATATTATATTTTTTGAAAATGTTGTTATTTTTTTTAGGTTCAAAATTATATTTGTAACTCTCACTAAAGATATTTTTGTATTGTCGATAATAGTATTTATCGCTGTGTCCCATCACTACGGTCCCGGTTATGTCAAATAATTAAGTGTCAATCGATCGACCTTTTTTTTTCTTTTATTCTTTGGCTTCGCATTCTGTACATTCTACCAGTTATAATGTAACTTTTAAAAATGTTAATTTTAACCTAACAAAGTCTTTCGTGGAACTATTTGTAAAACAAAAATTTCTTTAATGAGGTTGAATCAGACTATCATTATTCTATAGTTAAAATAAAGTTTATATTTTACTAAAAAAAGTTTATTTTTAGACCTCTATATCTTTTTGTGGTTTGACTTACTTTGGTGATGGCATCGCACGTTTCTATTCTGCCAGTGTTAACGTTTTTCAAGTGTTTAATTTTAATGAAAATAAGGTGTAGTGTTAATCACAGTCAAGTCCAGCCTCGCCAGTTCCAGCAGCAGTCCAGCCAGTTTTGGAAGCAACACGAAAAAATAATATTTTCCCACACTCGCGCTTCTAAGTCGGCACTTTATGATTAATCACAATTTGTATGCATAAACACACGGAAAAACACTGGTTTTGGAAAAAAAAATCAACGGGGCGACACGAGCTTAGCTGTGGTCAAACACCTGGCCAGTTAACCATTAAAAAAACGACTCTTTCCGCGTTCCCGCCAAAACTCGAATATAACATTACACCATAGACTACACGAAGTCACACGTCACACAACAAACTCCTAAGTATACTCACTTTGAGTTTGGCGGCGTATCCTCCTACTTAATAATATTATAAATGTGAACATTTGGATGTTTGTTACTCAATCACGCAAAAACAGCTGAACGGATTTGTATGAAATTTGGCATTCACATAGCTTAGTCAAAACTTGACAACGCTTAACTTAAGAAATTTGAAAATATAAATCACTTGACACTGGCAAATACTCAAAATGCGACGCCAAAATCAAAGAAGAAGAAGAACTGTCAAATGTCGGATTACATTTTTGGCTTACCACGTATTCTAGAAAAATCCAAATCAAAATAAAATATCATTAAAAATTGTATTTATTTTTTACAATTGGCTACTTTGCCTTGCCTTAATAATCGGTAGTATTACAGAGAAAGTCCAGTACATACATAGTATTATAATTAAAGCTATACTTAGCTGTATATTCGTGTTAACAATTAATTTGTGCGCAAAGCCGATAGGCGATGGCTTTCCCGATCCTTTCATTTCGGCTTTTTTTTCGGAAACGAAATAATACCGCGTCCGCTGGCGTGTCCTGATAATATGCGGCTTTGGCAACTTCTTTTTTTGAGGTTTTGGAGTGTGCTCTTGCTTATTTTCTGTTATGAATGCTCCATCCAAGTCTACTTTGTACCAAGATTTGTGTCTGTCGAAAAATGTCTTCGTTCTCTTGATGAAAGGTTCTGGTATCGTCACGAATGATTCCATTTATTGAAGCCAGTAGATACATCTGGCAGAGCGTAATTCCCTGTGTGGAAATAACCACCTGGGAAGTCCCAAGTAGTAAGCTGGACCGACATATAAGATCTACTCCATTTTTGGGTTCATCATATTAAAACTGTTAGAATTAAACAAAAAATTTAAAATATGCAGAAGATTTACTATTGTAATTTTTTAAATGTCAGCTAAAATGACAATAATTGGCCAAAGTTGACATACCTGTTTGAGTTGAAAGAAAAATGATACAAACTTCTTGCAAAATACAAATATCAAACTGTACTGCTGCACTTGATTTACATTCAACCCGAATTATTTGCGTTTAACGATTGAAATAAGATACGGAATTATTGTTAATCTAGACGCCCAATGACACAACAGCAGAATTTTCGATAAATGCAAAAGCATTCTTTCAAGATAGAAATTTATTCGATTTTAAATAAAAATAAATAGGCAAGCTAAAGCCAAAAAAATAGAGAAAAATGTTTCACATCTTTCGTTTTTTTCCTCTTTCAAGAATTAACTTTGGCGTCGCACATTTAGAAATAAGCCAGTGTTATTAAAAGTATTGTTACAAGAAATTTACAAAAATATGTCTCGTCAATGTTACGCTAGTAGCCACGATTCTACGCAAATAATGGTGATGGTAGTCGTGAGTCTGTAATTAATAAGGGAAGTCGTGTTGCTTCCAAAACTCCATCGAAGCTTTGTAGTAAAGTTGCCACTACTTTACTAAAGCATGACTGGAATTAACTGACACGAACTGGACTTGACAAAGACGACTTTGACTAAAACTAGCTACGATGGCACTTATTTAACTTTTGAAACTTGAAAATATATAATTACTTGACACTGGCAAATGCTAAAACGCGACGCCAAAACCAAAGAAAAAAAAAAAAAAAATAAGGGAAGTACTAATGTTTTGACGTAAGTTCTGATTTTATTTGTAATTTTTCTAATTCTTCTGTGTATGTTTTAAACACATACTTATAGACATTTCATTTGATAGTAGGTAATAACTAAACTCAAAAAATATTAATTCTATTTTAAGCTGAGACGAACGAGACGCTCTCCTGATGTATCTTTACGCCTGTCCATGACCATTGCAGCGATACACAAAACTTTAAGTCACAAAACGGAATTCAGGACATCGCTACTTTGGCGCTCATTATTTTGAGACTTTTGATGTTATTGTGGTAATATATTTACGTATTTACCATCAGGAGAACGTTTATTTTTACATTTTAAAAATTTAGCTTTATCACTGCTCCGCAATTTCACAATAAATAAAATGCCACAATTTTCGTACATAAACCTGAAAACAAAAGTTTTGGTAGTTTTTAATCTGAGATTTACACAATACAATTCATGAATTCAGTGACATAACTTTTTTGCTTTCCCGCCATAACTCTAGAAACAACTGTAAGTTTCAAACAAAATGTCAAATCTTCCTTTTTTTTCTTTGATTTTGGCGTTGCACTTGGAGTATTTGCCAGTGTCAAGTGTTTTATACTATTTACAAGTTTCTTATGTTGCCTTGAAGCTATAGTTATAGTCAAAGTCCAGTCTGTATTAGTCAGGTCTAGTCACGCTTTAGTAACGTAGTGGCGACTTTACTAAAAAGCTTCGATGGAGTTTTGGAAGCAACAGAAAAAGTCATGTTTCACCACATTATAAATCATTTTCCCATACTCGCACTTTTTATTTGGCACTAATTTTATGCATAAACACTCGAAAAAATACTAGCTTTGGAAAAAAATTTTGATTTGACTAATCACTGACTGTAGGTATTATTATATTTTTTTTTTTTTGTAATGTTTAATTTTAAATTTTGCATGCCGCAAGGCAGAATATGGCGCTCATTATCTTTTTTTAATATCTATTGTACCCATATACGCAATAAATGAATGAATTATGAATTATTATTATTATGAAAAAATACAAAGGGGCGACACGACTGACTCTTTCCGTGTTCTCGCTAAAACTCTTAAAATCTTCCATTTCAGATCTATCACATTTGAAAGAAAGAAAGAAAAATATTTTATTCTGTAACATTTAGCATGAGCTTACAGCAGTCTCATTTGTCATGTATTATTGTAAGCTTTTTTGTTAAATAAATAAATAAATAAAAAGTAGATATTCATCTACATCAAAGCGGAATTTAAACACAAAAAACAGAAACGATCAACAAAGACAAACAGTTACAAAATAATCAAAATAAGCTGCACTTGAGAAATTTAGCTTCAGCGGTTCATTCGTGAATTGTTTGCTACGGTTTGTTTTGTTTAGTTTTATGTTCATTCCTCGTTTGAATCGAGCTTTTCTTTTCTTTGCTGTTTTCTATGAAATTGTTCATAATAAACCCATATTATATTCCGTTTCATGAAGAAAATTACATTGAATTATGTGAAGTGTCTTATAAAAATTGTGAATAAGCTGTATTTGAATAGCAAATAACTGAAAGCAGTGCTAAGATGTTTTTGTATAGAGCCGGGTGATTGATATTAACAAAACATGGAAGCGGAGAAACGGGAAATTAGATTAATATGCCTATGCCCCTTATGTCTCTCGAAAGATAGAAATCTTTATACGTTGAAAGGAGAACTCGGGGACCTGATCGTCGATTTGGGCATTAGCAAGGTAAATATCTAATTACAGGTTAAAACTTCAACTTAGGGTTTCTGTGGTGTTGTTACAGTTTGCTACATTTCAGGAAATCCTAAAGTTTTGAAGTGATAGCAATTTATGCATTTCCTTCCATTAGCAGACAGATATAAGTATATTTTGTTAATGATGGCACAATTATTAAGGTTAGGTTAGGTGTTACAAATACAGAAAAAAAGGTAAATAAAATACATCTATATAACAATATATACGTGTACATGAATACAATGATAACAAAAACAAGCTTTTCCATCATATATGTCCATCTCTGGTTGTCTGGAAGAAATCTGTAAGGCCGCCGGTGTAGTACCGCATATTAGTTGATGTTGTTTTGTCAGTAACCTTTTTCTTTAAAGTTTTTATATTACAATGTACTTTTATGTATGTTTGGTGTACACAATAAAATTGTATTCTATTCTATTTTATTATTAAAATTTTAATATGTTACATGTATGTTCATTGATAAATAATTTATTAATATTGTACAAATACATAAATAAAAATGTATAATATTTAACTTTGAACAAAACTTTAGCGGAGATTATTGTAATTGGTTCAGTAACAGGCCTTTGAAAATAATGGTTCTTAGTTTGATGTGATCTTCTGACTCATCAGCGGAACTTGCCCTATTGAAGTGTCTTACCCACCTAAAAATCATACACATAAATTTGTAACACATCCATCTATACTATTACATGTATAGAGGAAAGATTTGATTGTTTGTATTGAATAGGACCCGAAACTACTGGATCGATTAAAAAAATTCTTTCATCGTTGGAAATCTACACCATCACCAGGTGACTTATTCTTATTTAAAGTGGGGGCGATAGGTCCTGCACTGACGTCCCGCTTGGGGTGTATTGTTCATTTCCCGCTGCCAGTGTCTACCCGAGCCAACCCAACTCCTTAAAGTATCAGAGCGAGGCTCTGGGCCGCTGGCATAGTAGCTCCAGTGAGTTGGGTGAACCGGGTGACAGGCTACTTTTTATCACTGTATTCCCATGTTAACGGGAACTACGCGGGTGAAACCACGAGGCGTCAGTTAGTAAACAATAAGCTTATTTATACTAATGTTAACAAATAACTTGCCCAAGTTTTCTTGAGATGTAAATGTATCAAATCTGGAGTAGATGAGTGCCTTCTAAGCAAACATGCTCCATCCTAGACAACATTGTTCATTAAAATCAGATAGGATGTGGTCAAATGATATATAAAACAGATACTTAATATACTAGTACTTAACCTAAAATACACAAATAGATTATCATGATTTAATGTTTTTTGCCCTCCTAAGTTCAAGAGCAGGATCTCTACCTCTGCATGTTGCTAGAAAAAAGTGATTTTCAAAAACTTGATGACGAATAATTAAAACTATTTTCAGTTATTTTAGTACCCATTCTTATCCAAAGTTGGGATGCAAAGTTCTCGACCATCGTCCCACTTGGGGTGTTTTTTACATTTCCTGCTACTAGCATTCACCCAAGCCAACCTAGCTCCTTGAAATATCGGAGTGAGGCAGTCTCGTGCGTCCCGAAAGGGTAATTCAGAAAACCAGCGCTGCTGAGAAATCAGCAGAACTGATGCTGCGAACCCATCTTTTTTTTTGTTGCACTGGACGCTTTCTACTTAATATTATTGTGTCTTTTTTTTAAATCTTTTATTTGTTGTGTATTGTTGTTGTTGTTGTGTGTGTCAAAATAAATGATTTCTTTCTTGTTGTTATTGTTGTTTAGTCATTGTTGACTCCTCCTTCCACACATGTGGTGTAATTCATGGATGGCCACTGTAATGCTTAAAATTTACTAATCCTTAATATTTATTTTGATGTTGATTCAGGAAGCTTCTAGGAAAGCGGTATGCTGGGAATGCTATGCCACTGTGAAAAGGATAGCTCAATTTAAAAGAAACTCTTTGCAATCCCTACAGATATTGCAGAAAAAAAAGCTGGTTTGTACATATTTTAAATGTATGTATTTGATAGGCTAGGTGTTTTGACCACAGCTCACCTGTTGTTAAGTGAAGGTGTGGTCGAAGATGGTAAAGCACACCTAGCCTGGAATGGAACTGGCTCTCAAGTGAGGCTGCCGGAACACACCGTTAGATGCTTGGCGGCAGATTTATATTTATATAGATAGATGTTGCACATTATAGTAATTTAAAATTTTGTTAAATCTACTTGGTACTAAGTACTGGGGTGCACTAATCTGGGGGTGTGATTGTACTTTTTTAACTCTTGTTGTAACAAGAGTTAAAAACTTAAGAACTACTAACTTAAGAATTAGAGAGAGACATGGATCATGACTGTAAGTGACAAATAAGCAATAGTCATGAAACATGCGATATTTTATTTGCGACATTTATGTATATTAGTGGAATTGGCAGGATAGTAGGAAGTAAGACTACAGGGTGGTATTAAAATTGAATTGATCTATCAATCAATCCGTCGACCGATCTGTCGATCATTCAATCCATCAGTTTATCAGTCCATCAGCACATCAGTGCCAGATTGAGAGATAGTAGAATCTAGTCTCTAGAATTCTAGTACTCGACTGGCTAACTACCACCCTCAAGTTAAAAATCTGCCGCCAAGCAACTAACGGTGTATTCCGGCAGCCTCACTTAAGAGCCAGTTCCATTCCAGGCTAGGTGTGCTTTACCATCTTCGACCGCGCCTTCACTTAACATCAGGTGAGCTGTGGTCAAACACCTAGCCTGTCAAACATAAAAAAAAAAAATCTATCAAACTTTCAATCTGTCTGAATGAAGTCAATCTCACATCATTGTCAATCGGTCAATGAATAAATAAGCTTTCAAATTTAGTTATTAAATCTGATGTAAAAAGTATTCTGTATGTTATTACAGGAAATAAGCTATGCGTATGCCAAAGTTCAACCAAATCCGTTCAGCCATTTTTACATGATTGAGTAACAAACATCCAAACGTACAAACATTCACATTTAGAATATTAGTAGTGTTACTTGGTGCTAAGCTGGAAAAGAAGGGGAGATTGTGCTTATCGATAAAAAAAATCTAAGATCTTGAATAATAAATTGCTCCTTTCAGCATAGTATTGCCAGTTAAGTTGTATATCATTTTATAAATGTATATGGATAAGCTCTGGCAAATCTTGTTTCAGGAAGATATTTTGAACACTAACTTGTCGAGACTAAAAAATGTAACACAGACAGAAATGTTAGTAGCCTTCTCTAAGGATATGGAGGATGAAGTGCGAAAGGAACCTTCACAATTATTTTTAATGCCTTCAAAGTCACTGCAATCTGAGTTGACGTTACCATCCCGACGAAATCAAGTTAAACTAAACGAAGATGATATAAAAAAATTGGCCAACGTTGCTCAGAATCCGGTATATATATTTGTCAATAAACCAAAAACTGCACCAGGGAATACATTTACGCCAGCAAAAGCAAATGCACAAAAATATATAGAAATCGATGCTACAGATCGGTTGATTAACGATGAAGTTGTAGTCATTAGAACCATGACTGAAAATCCTCCATTCAATATAACTGAAGGAAGTAATGATCTGAAAGTGACAACTATCGACAAGTCATCAAATATTTTATACTCTCAACCCATTGACATAACAAATAATCAAGATTTTCAAGGACAAAATGTTTGTGATAAAGCCATAAAAAATGTAGTGGACAAAAATTTCGAAGAAAACGCAAACTACATTATTTTAGATGTTTTAGAAGATATAGAATTGCAAAAACAGATAATTTCCAAACCCATACGACAATCCAACGATAATGATACACAACAAAACATAAATAAAATCGCAACTTCCGAAGTACAATCTATTGAAAAACAAAAGACTGACGATGAAATTAATAGTTTGTTCCACTGTATAGACATCAGTGACTCTGTAGAACAATGTCCAATACAAATACAAGATAATGAAATAAAGACAGTAGTGATGTGTACCAATAAAGAAAATGAATCTGTAGCTGATGAAATTATTTTGCTCGATGATAATAATTCAAACGTCAACATTATTATGTTGAATAGTGATTATAATAACGTAATCATTGATATAAATGATTGCGTCAACAATAATACGGGAAGCGACGATTTAAACGAAAACAATACAAGCACAATACTGCTTCTACATGATGAAATATGCCCTGACCCACAAATCCGTGTAGGCAACTACGCGCACGTATTAGATGATGACACAAACACAAAGGAAGACCTACCAAAATACAGCGACGGTGCTTGTACAACTTTATTAAATGGACTGAATAGCAAGCCACAATTAAACATTAAAAAAAACGTTTTTGATAATAAAAAATCAATCAAAAAATCAACGCAAGAACTCTGCAAACGCAAGAATTCAAGACGTCTTTGTAAACCACGAAGTACAAACTTGGATTCCTTAAAATACTTAAAATTTATTTTCAGTGATCATTGTTACTCTGGTAATACACGTAATCAGCTAAATCAAATTAAACGAATATCGTCACAAGAAGATAGATTAAATGGAATAAATAAGTCAACCTCGAATGGTCGTAAAAAGAAAAGAGATAGACGCAACATTCCCGATGAAGTTTTGAATGAAGCCTGTTCAAAAACACATTCAAAGTGCGAGAGTGAGAGCATAGATGTCAGTTATATGTCAAATGTCAATATGTCGACGTCTATTGACTTGGGACAGTTTTTTCCAGTAACGCCTGCGTGCGACAAAGTTAAGACAAATGTTAAAGTGAAAAACGAACGTGATTTTGAAGAAATAGACGGAAGTTCTGATTATTCTGTTGGACAATGTAAGCAATATTTCAACAATACACACACCTGTCTCATTTGTAATATTAAAATGCACGAACGAACCGCAATTTTGCTCACTAATGAGTGGGGTCATTGAAACAATATACACTAGTTTTTAATTACAAGATTTTTTTTAAGCTATTGCATAGCTTCTATCACTGGCCTTGAGCGTGGAGATCGAATCCAGAAATCCCGTAACGAAAATAACCTAACACCCCCCACTCCCACCGGCACAGCGGTGATACTTTTTAGTTTTGCCATCTATCGATGAATAGCAGAACTTTTAATGACTTTTTTGAAATATCACGCTTGTCTCTTTAGTTCAGCAACTCGCCTCTAGGTGGCATTGGTTGTATCGGCGTAAAAGTGCTATGCAATAGCTTTACCGCGGCAGTCCCCGAGTGCCACACGTCTTTTTTTTAATTTCATGGGTAATACAGACGCAGTAAATAAAATTTTGTATTTTTCTTGTTGTTGTAAAACTATACACAAATCAGTCTTGATGTTGTTTTGTTATATTTTTTCTATTCTTTTTTATGTAATGTCTACCGCCTCGCAGTTTTACCCGCGTAGTTCCCGTTCCCGTGGGAATACAGGGATAAAAAGTAGCCTATGTTACCCAGGGATAACGTAGCTTCCCAACGGTGAAAGAATTTTTAAAATCGGTTCAGTAGTTTCGGAGCCTATTTTTTACAAACAATCAATATTTCCTCTATAATAGCATAGATGTCGATTGTTAGTGTACAATAAAGTTATACTCTATTCAATTATGTAGTGCAAACTACAAAAAAATTAACACTCACAACTTGTTCTTCTAGCTTGCTTTGAATCACACTAATAATACTTAAATTTGCTTTTTAAATGCTATAACTTGAGCTTTTGGTACGTGTATGTATATTTGTCACGTCGATGACAACTGCTGATGAGTAAAAATCGGAATAGTATATCTTATACCAAGCATGTGCCTTGGATTACGTTGGATATTTTTTCCAAAAAAAATATTTAAAATTCCTATAGAGCAGTGAATATAGCCGCAGATAGATATTCATAATAAAATCTCATGATGCTTTTTAGATGACATCGAACAGGAAGAGATAAATATAAAGCCAGAACCTATAGACAGTGGAAAAGAAACTGATACTACATCAGAATCCAATTGTTATGCCCAAAATGATAGTCCAGATTTAAATTACGATTACTATACCCCTGTTGTAAACGAATCTTCCACACCCAGCGGTGACGATCCGCCATTAATATTTAATTACGATTCGCTTGGGGATAAAGAAATTCAAAAGATACCTGATAACGAAAAGGAAAGCTTTGATGAACTTATAGATGTTGAAAATGTGTTCCCTACAAATTCTATTAGTAATTTATCTACTGATGCTCCTTCTAATTCAACTATAGAATACACTAAAGAAATGATCAATGACATAATATTAGGTCCAAAATACAGAGGCAGCTCTGTAGAGATAAAATTTACGATAGATAATTTCCTGAACGATATAAATTATGATCCTTATTATCAAAGGTATCCAAAGGACAGTTTGCTTCAGCCCATGTTTGGCAAACAACGTTCTAAAGGAACTTACGGTCGTAAGTTTACCGATAGCAAAAATAATTCTCATAAACCTATGAATACAGGAGTCATGGCAGTAAAAATGAAAAACAATAACCAAAAACGCACACGTAGTCGGCGTAAGTATAAAGGAATAAGAAAAAGGAAATCGTCAAAACGAAGTAAACACCCTGAGAAACAAAACAAACAAATATCAGGCCGTACAGATGATAATGAACTCCGATTGACGCTCAAAAGAATAAATGAAAAAAATAACAATAGTAAAGAAAGAGAAACAATAAATAATGAATTATCATCATATATGATTGTTACGGAATCTGAACCAAACTATTGTCCGAACAGCAAAAGAATGAAGAAAAATAGTAATAACAGTAAATATAACATTCAAAAAAATATAAATGACAAGGAAATGTCTCTTAATCACATCGTAGATCCAAGACTAAATGACAACCCAAATAAAATGAGGAACATTGGCTATCATAAAGATATTAAAATAGGTAATACGCAAGAAAATATAAATGACAAAAAAAATCACTATACAAACCTAAACAGCACTGATCAAATAACATCAATTGATTTCATAGATAATAACGTTGAAAAATCTCGAAGCGTTTCAAGGGGATTGTTATTTGACAAACCAAATGTTGCGCGTGCAGAAATAAAAAAACCATCATTAAAAGAAAGCGTGGTATTCGATGAAAATTTGATTTTCACTCCTAATATACAAGATAGTCGAAAGTCTATTATGCAGATACCAGAAGCAGTAAACAAATTACTGCTTTATCCAATCGTTAAATTAAAAAAACTTGAATTGTTGAACGAATCAAACGTTGAACCTAAAAGCGCAAGTAACGAACTAAGTGAAATGAAAATAACACATGAAGAAACGCACGACGATCACCGGAATAAAGCCAACTACACCGTAGAAAACAATAAAGAAATAAATTTTGATGAGATAAAGGAGAAATCCCTAGACGACAAACTCGATGATACAAAAATAAAACAGTCACACTTATATACGGGATTTCTAGAAAAGCTAATAAAAAAATGTAACATATATACGTTTAGAAAGTGTGATCGAAAACTTGCCGAAAATATGTGTATTGCAGCAGATATTGATAAAAGTCAAGAATTAGTATTAAGAGAAAAGTTAAGGAATGATGATATATTTAAAGATGCGACATTCAAATGTCTTCAGTGCATGGAAATTTGTACCCATAAACATCAGCTATACAAACATATTGAACTCCATAAAACGGTACGCAACGTAATATCGTCCACTTGCGACGACAGTGTGACATCTCAAATACCATAATTTTACAGAAAACGGTTTTTAAACGAGCATATCTATTGAATTGTTGTCAAGATAGCTTTACGAGTATTATGTATGAAGTGATTAGAATATAAAAAATAAAAATAAAATATAGAAAAAAAGGAAATATCATAAAAGAAAAATACGTTTGCAAGTAAATTATTAGCTTCATTATAGTTTTAAAAACAAAAAAATATTTTTTTTTTTTGTGTAAATAGTAATGAGACGAACGAGACGCTCTCCTGATGGTAAGAATAGCGCCTGTCCACGACCATTACAGCGATACACAGAACTTTGAGTAACAAAACAATGTCCATGGCATCGCTGCTTTGGCGCTCACTACTTTGAGACTTTCTGCAATACCCTTCGAACCGGAACACAGTAATGTTTACACACTATTGCTTAGCGGCAGAATAACTTACCAGTTATTCTTTCGCTAAGCAGTAGTCGAGGTCGTCTAGGTAGGTACCACCGCAGGGTACTGCTAGGGACCTCCTGCTAGGGAGATCTACCACCAAGTATCTTATTGAAAACTAGCGGACGCCTCGCGGTTTCACCCGCGTAGTTCCCGTTCCCGTGGGAATACAGGGTTAAAAAGTAGCCTGTCACCAAGGGATAGTGTACCGGTGAAAGAATTTTTGAAATCGGTCCAGTAGTTTTTGAGTTTATTCGTTACAAACAAAAATCCAAAAATACAAATCTTTCCTGTTTATAATATTAGTGTAGATGATGTGGAAATTGACATTTGATACGTAGTATCCTCGTGACGTCACTGTTGTCATGAAAACCGAGAGCACTTCATTACACCTCGCAACTTAGGTGACAACTGAACTGTTACTGTGTCAAAGCCAACTAAATCACCAAACGAGACAGCGCTATATCGTGATATTTTGTCATTTCTTTGTTGTTTTATTGTAGAAAATAATTTTTTAATGATAATAGAGCGCGAGATCGCGATTCAGAACATTAGTAATACGAAAAATGGTTTAATTCAAGTTGTCACACTGTCGTAGCAAGTGGACGATATGTCTTAATAAGCCAAGTGTGCGTTGATACTATTCAATGCTACGAGTAACAAGTTTCGTAATTTTTAGGAGCTGGCGACTTCTCCATTCGAGTGTGACATATGTACTCGAAGGTTTCGGTCTAAAAGAGCGTTAGATACACATGTCTATGGAAACCACAATAGGTATGCAATATCACACTTTATGTTAATCATACCTCATACTTTTTATATATCATACTTTTCACATTTTACACATTACACATGTTACTTTTCACATGTCATACTTTTCACAACTTATATTTTTCGCACGTCATACTTTTTATGTATCATACTTTTCACAGCTTATACTATTCGCACGTCATACTTTTCACAGCTTATACTATTCGCACGTCATACTTTTCACAGGTTATACTATTCGCACGTCATACTTTTCACATTTTATAGTCCTATAGTGTTTCATGTGTCAAGTCTTCACTCGACGTAGGGGGCCATCCATAAATTGCGTCGCACGAATTTCATGATTTTTTGACCCCTTCCCCGTCCTTGTCTGGTCACGTTTGTGAAACTCCTCCCCCTCTACCTAGTGTGATGTCATATATTTACATTTAGATATTAGATGTAAAATATTACATGTATTTTGAAAAAATGTGATGTCACAAAATTTGAGACCCCACCCCTTGTCACACAATGTCACACTTCGTCAACCCTCTCCCTCCGTTATGTGTGACGTAATTTATGGATGGTCCCTAAGGAATTCTTTTTGCTGCCTTCAGCTGTCGAGTGATGTAATCACTTGTCGGCTGTGGATGATGGATGCATCACCATACTGTATCCCCCGAGTTTGTTATCAGCAGTTTTCTGAAATACTATTATGTTTCAGGAGTTATCAATGTCGGTGGTGTGATACCAAACTTATTTCAACATTTTTCATCAAAATCCATGTCATGTACAACCACCGACAAATTTATATGAAGCTATATTATGAGTAAGTATCAATAATAAAGACTTTATTTATTCCTTTAAAAATTTGAATTTTTACATAGGAAATACAAAATGTCATAAAATGTCATGTTATAAATTTTTTTTAGTTAAAAAATAATAATTAAATGTAACATCATCATCATCATGTATTGCCATCATAACATTTATCAATATGTGTATAAGTAAATGAGTAAGTATCAATAACATATTTAAAATAGTATCGCATTAGCTATTTTAAATATGATTTATTAATAAAGTTCAATTCAAAAAATGTTATTAAACCTCACACGTTAAGGGAGTCGACGAAGTGTGACATTGTGTGACAAGGTGTCCCAAATTTTGTGACATCACATTTTTTCAAAATCCATACAATTGAAAAATATGTGACATCACGTTAGGTGGGGGTGTCTCACAAACGTGACCAGCTGTGACAAGGATGGGGAGGGGTAAAAAAACATGAAATTCGTGTGACGTATTTTATGGATGGCCCCTAATGAATATGTACAAAGAGACAAACAATAAGTGGTCTGGTATATCGGTCACTAACAGACTGTGTTTTCTGGTTTTATTTAACAAATCCGGGGGAAGTAGAAATAAAAATATTTTTCCCAAGTGAAAAACGTTTTAAGCATCTGGCATAACACTTAGACAGTGATTTTTCGTGACATTTCTTTGTTTGCATAAAATATCTAAGATTCCTGAACAGAATATAGTAATTATAATTTTTTTTTTTTTTTTTTTTAACATTTAGTCATGTTTACATATTTTATATTTGACGTAATATTATTTATTGACATTTTTTTATTATTTATAGCCGTATGTAATGTCTTTGAAATTTTTAATTATGAATGGAAAAATGACCATGATGATGAATGATGTAGCTTTGGTGTTATCAATAAAATATTTGTATTTGTGAAAAAGATTTTTTTTATTAATTTAAAGTGATAAATAAATAAATATCGTAGGGCATAACACACAGCGCCATCTGACCCCAAATTAAGCAAAGCTTGTACTATGGAAGTCAGATAACTGATAGAATACTTTTTTTTTTTTTTTTATGGTTGACAGGCTAGTTGTTTGACCACAGCTCACCTGATGTTAAGTGAAGGTGTGGTCAAAGATGGTAAAGCACACCTAGCCTGGAATGGAACTGGGTCTCAAGTGAGGCTGCCGGAACACATCGTTAGATGCTTGGCGGCAGATTTTCAACTTGAGGGTGGTAGCTAGCCAGCCGAGTACTAGAAAGTACCCTACCACCATGCTATGGTTTCCTCACGATGTTTTCCTTCACCGGCAGCTTAAGCTCATTGTTGGGGTTTGAACCCACGCCCTTCGGCATGGGAACCTACCGCGCTAACCACTGAGCTATCATCGCTACAAACCGCTTGGTTGGTTACAATGGTTTTTTTTTTGTAAAATCATACTTATAATACATACAGAAAACCCAGACAATTTTAGAAACAGAAATTGTGTGATACCTTGACGACTTCCTACTAAGGAAATTTAACACATATATATACTTTTTGATTACAGATTTAATTATACAATTCAACAACCTGAAAAGTGTAGAAAATTGAATTCCACGAAAAATTACAAGTCAATATCGTTAAAAAGGCTTTTGACTGCATCGAAAACCAACCGCACCTCGATTGAAAACAACGCTCATTCAGGTAACAAAAGGAAAGAAATGAAAAAAAGGAACAGTTCGATAGTGAATAAATCTAATTCTATAGATGTAACGAAAACCCGGTTTTCTAAACGGGACGTGAAGTATTCAAGTTTTATTTGTCATGAAAAATATCACAGTTTTAATTTACTGTCGATCGATCAAAAGTTTAAACACTTTTACGGCTTAAGAATCGCATCTAATGGAATAAAAAATAATGTATTCAAATGTTTCTTGTGCCCGAAATTTTATGAAGAATTCAGCTCATTGCTAGTGCACCAAAAACGTAGCCATACAAAACATGTGATTCAACACAATCAATCTTATTTCGACAGAAAACAACCAACCAACGACTGCAAACAATCTCACTTCGGCAGAAAACAACCAACCAACAACGGAAAGCAATCTTACTTCGGCAGAAAACAACCAACCAACAACGGAAAACAATCTTACTTCGGCAGAAAACAACCTACCAATAACTGCAAACAATCTTACTTCGACAGAAAATAACCAACCAACAACGGAAAACAATCTCACTTCGACGGAAAACAACCAACCAACAACGTGAAACAATCTTACTTCGACAGAAAACACCCAATCGAATTGCGGTCCCAATGTTCTGAAACATGTTTGTATCTTATGCAACAGACGTTGCGTACAATTCTCTAGATTGTTAGTACATCAGAAGTGTAAACACAACCACGTAAAACGAGATTTTAAACGTAATGTTAGCGTAAACTAAACTTGTTGTTATAAGGAGGTTGTAGACCGGGATATCTTTTATCATTCGGGATATTTAGTGTTCGTGGTTAGCCGAGGTCTTTTTATTATTAATTTAGAGATGAATCGCATTTGGCCGGATACCGAATGCCGGATTCGTCAAGTTGTAAGGCCGGATGTCTGACGGTTGAATTTTACGAAAATGTAGTCTTTATTCATTACAAAAAATAAAATTGAAACTGATGAACTGATAAATTTACATCTAGTATTAATGTATATATAATAAAAACCAATGAATATTGTTCAACTTGTTTTATTGTAAAACTTAGTTCCTAAACATTTTTTTTGTACAGTGTTTTTCCTGAGCATTATGACTAATGTCATTTTGCCAGCAACAAACATTTAAAATTAACGACTCTTACAATGTAGGTCACAGATAACAAATGACAGAAGTAGGATTTGTTTCTGAAGCTTTTAAAAAAATGTAATTACGACGAACGAAACGCTCCCCTGATGGTAAAAGATGATGGATGGCCGTGACCATTGCAGTGATACACGGAACTTTTTGCTTCTGTAATAACATCTAAAAAGCAGTTTATTAAATGAAAATAACTTTTAAGCTATTGCATAGCTTCTATCGCGGGCCTTGAGCGTGGAGACCGAATCCAGAAATTCCGTAACGAAAATAACCTAACACCCACCGGCACAGCGGTGACACTTTTTAGTTTTGCCATCTATCGATGAATAGCAGAACAATATTATTATTAATGCAATAGCTTTACCGCGGCAGTCCCCGAGTGCCACACGTCTTTTTTTATACTACAAATAATAAGACGCACGAATCGTTATGATCCAATTAAACCAAATAAACAGAACAATATTTATTATTTTTATTTTGCAATCAAAAATAATAATTATTACGCATACAAACACATTTCTCCTGGTGGTAGATCTCCTTAAGGAGATCTAGTACTGGGGTTGTCTCCAGTACTAGATATTCTGCCGCCAAGCAGTACCTAGTTGCCGCTATTACAGTGTTATTTTTTTTACAAAATAATTTCTTTACAATAATTTAGATGCTACAATAATACTAGTGGACCCTTGTGTTATGTTAACCGCTTTTTGGCAGCTCATTCAAAGTTGACGACATAACTTTGTCAGCGACAGCGCCCAGCAAAATAAATCTCACACAAATAAATACGTTTAATCTAGCATTACCTCTTTACAAGGTTTAATAAGAAATCCTCTCAAGTTAACGCAGCGCACTATGGAAGCTAATTTAATCACGCCAAAAAATAGTGTCACACGCCATTAAACCAAATAGGTGCTCCACTTTAAAAACCGTTGGGTTTCATAAGCCATTGTCAGACAACAATTAACCAAATAGTTGATCAAATAGGTACTCCACTTTAGAAACCGTTCGGTTTCATAAGCCATTGTCAGACAACAATTAACCAAATAGTTGATCAGATAGGTACTCCGTTTTAAAAACCGTGGTTTTTATAAGCCATTGTCAGACAACAATTAATCAAATAGGTACTCCATTTTAAAAACCGTGGTTTTTATAAGCCATTGTCAGACAACAATTAACCAAATAGTTGATCAAATAGGTACTCCATTTTAAAAACCGTGGTTTTCATAAGCCATTGTCAAACAAAAATTAATCAAATAGGTACTCCATTTTAGAAACCGTGGTTTTTATAAGCCATTGTCAGACAACAATTAACCAAATAGTTGATCAGATAGGTACTCCGTTTTAAAAACCGTGGGTTTCATAAGCCACTGTCAAACAAAAATTAATCAAATAGGTACTCCATTTTAGAAACCGTGGTTTTTATAAGCCATTGTTAGACAACAATTAACCAAATAGTTGATCAGATAGGTACTCCGTTTTAAAAACCGTTGGGTTTCATAAGCCATTGTCAGACAACAATTAATCAAATAGGTACTCCATTTTAGAAACCGTGGTTTTTATAAGCCATTGTCAGACAACAATTAACCAAATAGTTGATCAAATAGGTACTCCATTTTAAAAACCGTGGTTTTCATAAGCCATTGTCAGACAACAATTAATCAAATAGGTACCTACTCCATTTTAGAAACCGTGGTTTTTATAAGCCATTGTCAGACAACAATTAACCAAATAGTTGATCAAATAGGTACTCCATTTTAAAAACCGTGGTTTTCATAAGCCATTGTCAAACAAAAATTAATCAAATAGGTACTCCATTTTAGAACCCGTAGTTTGTATAAGCCATTGTCAGACAACAAAAATAGGTACTCCATTTTAAAAAACCGTGGTTTTCATGAGCCATTGTCAGACAACAATCGGTTTCTAGTCGCCGTCAACACTTTGCTCTTATTGAAAATATCTTCTATCTCTTGTAATGTTCTGTCTTTGGTCTCTGGTAAATATTTAAATGAAATTATAGCGCATACCATTGAAGTGACTGCAAAAAATAAAAACGCACCGGACATGTGAAAATTTTGACAAATGTAAGGGAATATTTTTAACAATGTTGACGTTAAACTGACAAATACTAGAGCTGTAATCATCATACCTAAACTTTTGAAACGCAATGGTATTAATTCTGCGTAAATTGACGTGGATAAGATCAACGGTCCACTACTAATGGACACTGAAAACAGGGTCAGCAGAATTATTGTTGCCAGTTTATTCTCAAAAATTACCCCTTTATCTATCAAAAATAGATATAAAGATAATACATACAGAAACGTTATTCCTACTGCGGATGATGCAAATAATAAAGTTCTACGTTTTACAATTCTAGCTAAAATACAGCCAAGGTACATTCCTATAATTGTAACACCATCTAAAATCAACATCCCCTTATAAGCGGTTAACTCGTCACCTGTAATTTTTTTAATAATATCTATGACATAAACCGAACACACGATTTTGCCAGAAAATTGATACTGCATCATCATAACAGCAGAAAGTAACAAAGGTTTGTAAAAGGCCCTGGATGTTACAGTATTTACAGATTCTTTACAAAAACCCATCTTTCTATTTTTATTTTTATTTTTTTTTGAGCTTGTTTGAGACTCTATGAGCTGTTCTAGTTCATTCTCTGCTTCTTTGTTTGCTCCCCTCAACCATCTGTGTGACGTTCTACACTCGTCAAATCGACCATTGCTGGCCAACCACTGGGGAGATTCTGGCCAGAAAAACACAGTAAAGGTGAAAAAAGATAATATAATACCTAAGAGAGGGATATACTTCCAATGAAAGAAGGTGCCTATAGCGTTGGCGACCCATATTCCCCAAAATATTGACGCAGATTTGATTGCCAAAAATGCTCCCCTGTATTTCGGCGCTGAATACTCAGACACTACAATCACGGAAATGGTGACATTGGACGCGTGGTTGATTCCTTGCATTATCTCGCTGATTAGTATTTGTGTAGTGGTAACACTAAAATAGAGCACCATGTTGAAGATAAACGTGTTGAAGCAAACGACGATGAAGGGGATTTTTCTCCCGAACTTTCGGGTGCATATACATATTATGACAACCCACGGCAACGCGCCGTACCCGAATATTGAAGCTGGAAAAAAAAGAAAGATATATTAGTTAGGAGTATCGTTAAATGTAGAACTGTCTTGTGGCATTGGAGTCGATCGAGAGGCGCCAAGACACTGATTGGCAATGACCATCAAAGCCAAAGATAAAGTTTTTTTTTTAATGTAAAAAGTACTGACAGGAACGTGATGCTCTCCTGATGGTAAGAGATAACGCCTGTCCATGACCATTGCAGCGATACACAGAACTTTGAGTAACAAAACAAAGTCCAGGCCAACACTGCTTTGGCGCTCATTACTTTGAGACTTTAGATGGTTAGTCTCAACAGCCCAGTAATTTCGCTGCAGTACCCTTCCAACCGGAACACAGTAATGTTTACACACTACTGCTTAGCGGCAGAATAACTGGTACTGCGGTGGTATCTACCTGGACGACCTGCTGCTAAGGAGATCTACCACCAAAGATAATTTATTTGCTAAAACACGATTAATTTAAATTGAAATACATGGACAGATTTATTTATGTCCTGTGGTCGTGTTTTGCCCTTTACCGTACAAATATGAGCGATCGCCTGCCATGTATAATAATAAATTCAAATTAGATAATAAAATGTACACGTCAATCAAAATAATGTCAAAAAATAATAATGGATGTCAAGAATAATAATAAACAATGTCAAGCAAATATGTCAAAAGTTACAGATAATTATTGATTTTATAATAACATTCCTCAACCAGAATGTTCTTCAGGGCACTCTTCAACAAATTCGGTCCCAAGTCCCTTATCTGCCGTGGCAGCTTATTGTAAATACGAGGGCCCATGCACACTACATTATTGCTCATTAACGCTGTCTTTACCACAAAATGATATAGTTTATACACCACTATTTTGTATTTACTAGAAGAAAAAAAATGGCGCTATCTATTGATATAACTGAAACCATCTTTGGAAAAAAAAAAACTTTAAAAAATCGATGTCGCAAAATAGGTTATTTGACTCTATTACCAATATGGTACAAATTGATATAATTTATGAGGGGAGAATGTTCATATGAGTAAAACACAAGAAAGTCACAGGGAACAGTTTATTTGTCCACCAGACATACAAAAGTAGTTAAAAAAGAAGTTCGTAGGTTAGGTTAAGCGCGTGCGTACAACCGTGTCGATCGGGAATAGAGTAGGAGACGACTGGCTTTGCGCGGTAGATGTCGCACGACCGTTTGGCGGGCGGTGTCGGCAGAAAGGGACCGAGCGTGGAACACGCGTAGGTGCGAGCGAGAGGGTTGTATGCGCCTACTCGAGGAAACGCGCGGGAACACGGCCGCGTGAGGCTCGGAGTGGCAACGTCTCTGTCCTGTTTACTATAAATTCTAATAAATTGCAGCGTAAAAAAGCATATTCATATATTTTAAGACTAAAATATGTTTATATTGTGCAACAAAAACGACAATAAAATTTATTTATTTTGAGTTTTGGTCACGTGATGTGAAACACTCTGTGATTGGTAGCGACTCTGATGACGTCACACCAAAGTAAAAATTAAAGAAAACAAACAAACTTTCGCCTCGTTTAGCTCGTTGTTTACTTTGGTGTGACGTCAGACGTGTCACGTGACCAGGGGCATGATCAAAATTGCATTATGGCGCGTGTTTTTCTCATTCAAACTTTCACATCGATTTTTAGCGAAAATACGACAGATCCCAAGAAAATATAGACGTGATGTGCAGTAAATATAATTAGAAATTATTTAAAACTATTTCCCAATAGTAGCCAAAAAGCCTATTATCCACAAAAAAGTCGATTCCTGGTTATTATTGTACCCGTAGGCATTTACGTAAACCTAGTCCGTCGCAAGTTCATTCATAAACATCGCGGCGCGCGCGCGCCTGCAACGGGAGCCTCGCGCGCGAGTGCGAGAGAGAAAAAAACATGTTTTTGCAATATTGCAATGAAAGCCGCCATCGGTTCCCGCCAGCTGCTCCGGGGATGGTATTCTTTTGTAGGAAACGAGTGCTGTGCCCATAATTTGAGGCAGGATATCCGAAAATTTTGACAAGTAATAACTTTGGCATTATGACGTAAACAAAAATTCTGATTGCACATTTACGATGTCTTAATCGGTCTGTATTACCTTTTTTTCTAGTAATCAAAAAATAGTGGTGTGTAATTGTATACATAAATAAATAAATATCGTAGGACATTACACACAGCGCCATCTGACCCCAAACTATGGGAGTCAGATAACTGATAGAATACTTAAATATTTTTTTTTTGTAACTACATACTTATAATACATAGAGTACACCCAGACACAGAACAAACATTTGGTTTTTTTTTTATATCACAAAATACTTGTCCTGGGTGGGAATCGAACCCACGCCCCACAGCTCTTGAAGCAGACATGCTACCAATGAGCCAACAGGGTTGTCATGTAGTAGGAATTAGGATGAAATACTCACAAAGCCAACTGGCCATCTCATCGCTAACAGCCTCAGTAGAGTTGGCAGCTGCACGCAATTGTGGAATGATTACTGTGGGCGCGCCGAACGTCAACCCAGTCAGGAAGTATATCAGCCAACAACAACTCGCTACCAGGAGCTAGAACCAAAAAGAAAAGTAATAAATTGATTGATTGCCGTCAAGTAGGAGAGGTCGGTGCAGCGGCGGCCTTAGCTGTAGTGAGGCCCGGGGCGACAGATCATTGTGAGGCCGTTTTTCTTTGAGTCCGTTTTACTAAAAATATAGTTTGAGTGCTCGAGTGGCCGTAACATTTTGAAGCGATGATAGGTCAGTGGTTAGCGCGGTAGAATCGCATGCCGAAGGGCGTGGGTTCAACCCCCAACAATGAGCTTGAGCTGCTGCTGAAAGAAAACAGCGTGAGGAAACCATAGCATGGTGGTACCGTACTCTTTAGTACTCGGCTGGCTAGCTACCACGCGAGAGTTGAAAATCTGCCGCCAAGCATCTTAACTGTGTGTTCCGGCAGCCTCACTTGAGAGTCAGTTCCATTCCAGGCTAGTTGTGCTTTACCATCTTCGACCACGCCTTCACTTAACATCAGGTGAGCTGTGGTCAAACACCTAAAAAAAACATGCACTAATAATGAAACCGAGCGTTCAGGGGGGGTTTTGTTAAGTGCGAGGCGCGAGATACATACATATATGGTAAAGACTTTTTTGGACGAGGACGCGAGGCCCCGGCCGGTTGCCCTGCTTGCCACACCCTAAGACCGCCTTTAGGTCGATGCAATCGCGTACCCGCCTCCACCCGGGATGCACCTTCTACCGCGCGCTTCAGAACCAAGTTAAGATCTTGGCTGCTAGAGACATTGTTTAATGACGTTGACGAGTATTTCAAACTTCACTTTACTTGGTGGTTGATTTCATGAGCAGGATATCGTCTAGGTAGGTTCCACCGCAGTACCAGGTATCCTGCTGCCAAACAGTAGTGCGTAAACATTGCTGTTCCGGTTTTAAGGCTACTGCAGCTAGCGAAGTTACTGGGCTGTTGAGACTAACCATCGAAAGTCTCAAAGTAACGAGTGCCAAAGCAGTGATGCCCTGGACGTTGTTTTGTTACTCAAAGTTCTGTGTATCGCTGCTATGGTCATGGGCAGGCGTTGTCTCTTACCATAAGTAGTGCGACTGGTTCGTCTCATTAATCCCACAAATTTTGTAAATGTGAAAGTTTGGATGTATGTTTGTTACTCTTTCACGCAAAAACTACCGAACGGATTTGAATGAAGTTTGGTATGAAGGTAGCTGAGACCCTGGATTAACACATAGGCTACTTTTTATCCCGAAAACATGTAGCGAGTACCGCGGGGCGCAGCTAGTATTACATAAAAGAAAATCACTAACCTGCCTTAAAAAGGGTTTCCAGGACATCCTTTCATCTTCTTTATTTTTCACTTCCGTATAACCGCAATCCATGTCTTGTCTGCAAAATTACTATTGTATCTCTAAAGTAACTACATTTTTAACCGACAAATTTTAATAAAAACAATTGAGTACGAGTTGCTGAGAACAAACTTTAATGGTTTTGAAAATGCTCGTAGCAAGTGCCAGTCGGACTGAGCTAGGAGTTCCGTATTACATAGCTATGCTGTTACAAGAATTAAATTAAATTCTTTATTGAGATAAAAAACAACGAAATCAATTGCAGGAATCAATACCGTACCTAGAACAAGCGACCCATGTGTATCTTTAACATTTACATACATACGCATCGAAAAGAAAGATAAAAAGAACATTTTCATCCCTCCATCTCGGCAAGAGTACTTTTGCTCTTCGTGCAAAAGTTGTTTTTATCCGCTAGAGGATAAAGTAATTTAGAACATCGCGTGCACTAAGTTTGTGAATTCAAAACGTCATTAAACCTATTTACTTCTACCTCCATGTGACGAATTTATCATACAACTTTTTTTAATTTGTTAAAAACTCAGACTCGGAACTTCCTTGGTACACGCTTTGCACGCGCAATTTTCTTTTCACGTCATATTGTTAATGTAGTAGTTAATATTGAAATAAAAGTATCTTGTGATTGTAGAAGATTTTTTTGCATTGAGTCATTTCCTCGCTGAGGTGGGAGACAAGTTACGTGCTGCACTCGAGTGCAAAGATTTTTCACCTCGTGCTCCTTTGACTCCCTCGTTAACGCTCCGGATTCCAATTTTAACCAAAATGAGGATTTATTCTTATTCTAAGTGGGATCGACACTGACGTCCCGCTTGGGGTGTATTGTGCAGTTCCCCCTGCCAGCGTCTACCCGAGCCAACCCAGCTCCTTGAAGTACCAGAGCGAGGCTCTGGGCCTCTGGCATAGTAGCTCCAGTGAGATGGGTGGAATGTTCAACGACGATGACATGAATGATGGCGAAGCAGCTTCATGTGTGTAATTATATGAGTTTTATTTAAAACACTGATTACATGTCAATAAATAAAAAAAAAACGAAAGTGTCAAAAAAGGTCAAGATATAAAAAACCTATTCAACACAAACAAACAAATCTTTCCTCTTTATAATAGTATAGATGTAAATGTTTAGTTTTATGTTTGTTTTTCTTTTTGTATTTATTGGTAATTGTATTGAAATATTGTAGCGATGATAGCTCAGTGGTTAGCGCGGTCGGTTCGCATGCCGAAGGGCGTGGGTTCAAACCCCAACAATGAGCTTGAGCTGCCGGTGAAGGAAAACATTTTTTTTTTTTTAATGGTTGACAGGCTAGGTGTTTGACCACAGCTCACCTGATGTCAAGTGAAGGTGTGGCCGAAGATGGTAAAGCACACCTAGCCTGGAATGCAACTGGCTCTCAAGTGAGGCTGCCGGAACACACCGTTAGATGCTTGGCGGCAGATTTTCAACTTGAGGGTGGTAGTTTTCCTTCATACTACATCGTGAGGAACCATAGCATGGTGGTAGCGTACTCTCTAGTACTCTAGCTAGCTACCACACGAGTGGGAAATCTGTCGCCAAGCATCTAACGGTGTGTTCCGGCAGCCTCACTTGAGAGCCAGTTCCATTCCAGGCTAGGTGTGTTTTACTATCTTCGACCACACCGTCACTTAACATCAGGTGAGCTGTGGTTAAATGCCTAGCCTGTCAGCTATAAAAAAATATATTTTATGTTACAAATGAAGTGTTGTCTATGGATACGCCTATAAGTAGGGAACACTAAAAACTTGGAAGGTCATGGAGATAATACTACTTTTTGTAGTCGTTTATTAACTACTAGAACTGGTTTACACACATTAATATAAGTCCATCCAACAAGGCGGAGCAATTATATTAACAAGTATAGAACTACATGTCGATATACCCATAATAATTCACTTTTTTATATAATTTATCGACATCTACACTAATATTATAAAGAGGAAAGATTTGTATTTTTGGATGTAACGAATAAACCTAAAAACTACTGGACCGATTTCAAAAACTCTTTCGCCGTTGGGTAGGTACACTGCCCCCGGGTGACATAGGCTACTTATTATCCCTGTATTCCCAGAAACAGGACCCGTTCCCGGGAACGGGAACTACGTGGGTGAAACCGCAAGGCGTCTGCTAGTTACAAATAGAAAGAAAAGAAAGAAAAACATTTATTTTTTCCCCAACAATACACCAGACACAACAACAGATAAGAACAAACAAAACACACAAATAAAAAGATACATGTTAACAAAAAGACACCAAATTTCACAAGATAATAAGCGGGTTATCGCTGCAGTGGCTGGTGCATCAACTAGGAGTAAAAAAGCTTGCATTTGATCGACATCTCTTTTAAGCTAAGATGCGTTCAATAAACTAATCTTAAAGGCCGCTATCAATGGGAATAGTTCCCAAAACGCCCCATCGCCGCGTTGTATGGCAACACTCAAACGTTGTTCAGAATAGAAGCCAGCGTTTTGGTCACGTGTGGCGTCGACCATACGAGATGACTAGCTACACCCCGCGGTGTAACCCGCTACATGTTTTCGGGATAAAAAGTATCTACCAAGGAAAAAAAAAGAATCATGAAAATCGATTCATAATTGGCGGAATTAAAAAAAAACTTACAGTCGAATTGAGAACCTCGTCCTTTTTTGAGTCGGTTAAAGATAAACAGGAAACGTCTGACGGTGGTTAAATAAAAGGAAAACGTAGCTAAATTCAAGTGGATTTTTAATTGTACAACTCTTCGTGACAAAGTTGCAATAAGTTATGTTTAATTTAGCTTTGTTTCTTAAACAAAGTAGGTCGGCATAAATTTGTAAGAGAAACCCGATGAAGTGAGCATCTGTCTCGCGGACTGAGAGTCCCGTATCAAATACAAATACAAATACGAATACGAATACGAATACGAATACGAATACGAATACGAATACGAATACGAATACGAATACGAATACGAATACGAATACGAATACGAATACGAATACGAATACGAATACGAATACGAATACGAATACGAATACGAATACGAATACGAATACGAATACGAATACGAATACGAATACGAATACGAATACGAATACGAATACGAATACGAATACGAATACGAATACGAATACGAATACGAATACGAATACGAATACGAATACGAATACGAATACGAATAGAAACAGAAACAGAAACACAAACACAAACAAACACAAACACAAACAAACACAAACACAAACACAAACACAAACACAACCACAACCACAACCACAATCACAATCACAAACACAAACACAAACACAAACACAAACACAAACACAAATACAAATACAATCATACAAATACAAATACAAACACAAACACAAACACAAATACAAATACAATCATACAAATACAAATACAAACACAAACACAAACACAAACACAAACACAAACACAAACACAAACACAAACACAAACACAAACACAACCACAACCACAACCACAAACACAAACACAAACACAAACACAACCACAACCACAAACACAAACACAAACACAAATACAAATACTTTATTGATAACACCAATGTTACAAGTCACTTCAAAATTTTACACAAATGAGTTTTAAAACACTGATTAGGTACATGTCAAAATAAGGTATGTCAATATCCAAACATGTCAATATAAAAAAATATTGTCAATATAAAAATACTGTCAATATGAAATACATAATTATGTCAATATAAAAATATGTCAATACCAAAACAGTATTGTCTGCTGAACGGATTTAGATGAAATTTCGCATACCTACACAAAACAAACTGTATTGAATTGACTTACCTAGTATAATGTAACTCTATAAGGTTAATAAATAATCTGAATCAGTTTTTTTTAATGTAAAAGTACCTAACGAAACTAGCGATAACCACATAGACCACATGCGAGACGCGCACAGTGTGCCATTTTAGCCACTTTGTGGCTAGATCTAGCGAATTTTCAAGCTTTCTAGCCAAAATTATTGACATTAATTAATTTTAATTATATTTAATTTTTTTTATGTTCGGACGAAATTGTATTTTATTGCTTGCATTTTTTTTTTTTTACTTTTGATTTGACCAATCACTTGACTAGTTGTTATTTTGTAATGTTTCATTTTGTAACGTTAATTTTAAGTTTTTCAAGAATATGGCGCTCGTAATCTTTTTTAATTATCTATTATACCCATATACGCAATAAATGAATTATGAATTATAGAAAAATAATTTTGTTTTGCAACTCAAAGTTCTGTGTATCGCTGCAATGGGCATGGACATGCGTTATCTCTTACCATCAGGAGAGCGTCTCGTTCGTCTTATTACATTTACATTTAGAAAAAAAACTAAGCGCGCTGCTCCGATGAAACAGCGAGGTTTCGGAGCCAACGAAAATATCATCGATGAATACAAGTTTTAGATTTTTGTTGATTTTTTAAAAACCGCTCGAACGATTTCGATAATATTGATCTACCAAGCATAATAATATAACTATTTATTGTTCATAACAATTTTATAACAATATAAACTTAACACTACTGGAACAATTAAAAAAAAATAAAAAAAATAAAAAAAAAGTTTTTTTTTTTTTAATGGTAGACAGGCTAGTTGTTTGACCACAGCTCTCCTGATGTTAAGTGAAGGTGTGGTCGAAGATGGTAAAGCACACCTAGTCTGGAATGGAACTGGCTCTCAAGTGAGGCTGCCGGAACACACCGTTAGATGCTTGGCGGCAGATTTTCAACTTGAGGGTGGTAGCTAGCCAGCCGAGTACTAGAAAGTACCCTACCACCACGCTATGGTTTCCTCACGATATTTTTCCTTCACCGGCAGCTCAAGCTCATTGTTGGGGTTTGAACCCACGCCCTTCGGCATGCGAACCGACCGCGCTAACCACTGGGCTATCATCGCTACAAAGTATTTAAGTATTCTATCAGTTATCTGTCTTCCATCGCACAAGCTCTGCTTAGTTTGGGGTCAGATGGCGCTGTGTGTAATGTCCTGTGATATTTATTTAAATATACCTTAGAATAAAGTAGATATACTTACAGATATATAATATATATAAACGTAAGAAGAAAAAAACGATTTATAATTGGCGGAAATATCGCGTTACAAACATTAAAAAAAATATACAGGCGCTTTGGAAACCTCTTTTTTGAGTCGGTTAAAAAAGGGTCATGGGGTCGATTGTAAAATTGTAAATTTATACTTTTTATCTGTACTAATTGCTCAAGCCCATAACAATGAGTGTTTGTCATCTTGAGTTAAACATTTAAGATTAGTGTCAAATGAACAAACAAATCTCACGGCACAACGTTTTATTTATCTCCGTAGTTATTATGTTAATATAATTAAACTAATAAACTTAAATGTAAATGATATTATGAAAAAAGGTCGATTAAATAATTATCTTTATAATTGTATGTTTAACAAAATAATAATAAGTTAAGATTTATTATTTAAACAGCAATTACACGCGACTTCGTCCGCGAGGAATTTAACAAAAAGTTTGTTCAGTTTGCTGTATAAAAAGTGTTCTATATGTTAATACAGATTATAGACTGTATGTGTGCCAGATTTCATTCAAATCCGTGCAGCCGTTTTTGCGTGAAAGAGTAACAAACATCCATCCATCCTCACAAACTTTCACATTTATAAGAAACTAGCTGCGCCCCGCGGTATTACCCGCTACATGTTAAAAGTATATGTGTTAATAATCCAGGGTCTCAGCTACCTCCATACCAAACTTCATATAAATCCGTTCAGTAGTTTTTGCGTGAAAGAGCAACAAACATCCATCCAAACTTTCAAATTTAAAATATTAGTGGGAGATATTGGTTTTATATTTGAAATTGAGTGACAGGCAACTGAAAGATTCCTTTTTTTTTGTGTTGCCTCATATTCAGTATTCTAAATAAGTCATAAATAAATGATTCAAAATCGATTTATTTACATCAATCATTTACGTTGAATGTTATTTCATTTTGAGCGTTAGAACGAACGTTTAGATTTACGTCTTTATCTAAAACAATATCATCTCGTTTTTCAACAGTTCCTTTGTATCTTCTTTCGACAGTTCCTATTGTAGTTTTTTCATTGCTATCGTTCGAATCTCTTGCTTCAGCAATGCTTTCGCCACGTGCTATGCTTGACAAGCTAAAACGACGATCGTTTTCAGTGTCCACAGTACGATCTTTATACTCTTTACTAACGTATTCAGTAAACTTTTTCAATTCATCCTTAATTATATGCACCACCAGGAAATTCAGCTTCTTAAACCGTTTAAAGATAACAAAATCGATTGTTTTCGACAAGAATTTCGTGTAATCTTTGTGCTTCATGGCTTTTGTAAATTTCTTCTTAAGTTTCTTGAATTTCGGCTTGTCTGACGAATCGAAAAGTTTATTAAGTACTCTAAATAGTTCTATAACGTCATCTGTATCAAGGTTAGTAAGATATTTCGCAATTTCAACTTTGAGTATCAGAGGGTCTGTACCAGCCCAAATGTTAACAGTGTTCTTGATGAACGCTCTAAGTCTTTCATCTTCAAATATCTCATTGAATGCCTGATTTTTATCAGCATGCTTATGCACGGCATCTCTTAAATCGGTTGTTAACTTTTTAAATTCATCATTATCAAATTTTATAAGAGAGCTTCCTATTTCGGACAAAAAATTCGTGAGGATGACTGCGTCTTCGCCATTGCCTTCTTTCCCTCTATAATTCGGGGCGGGGGATTCTAAAACTGTTTTAAGTTTGTCTAAAACGCTTTGAATTTTGTTAATGAACGTAGCGTTCTCTTTTATGTCTTGGGAATCGAAAAGGAACGACGTTTCAAGGGCAAGGTTTACGCTCCGTGACTGGATGCACAGTCCTGGCACTGAAAATAATAAAGAAGCCAGTCAGTGGCGGATTCACCAGCTTGAATAAGCTGGATTAATTTCAACAAAGTACTATAATTTATAAAAGGACGTACCAAGCAATGCCAGTATAAAAATCAAGGAGTTCAAATTTCTTCCACGTCTGTCATCCATTTTGCAATGCAATAGAGAAATATTGGTTTCTGTACCTACACGCCAATAAAAGTTTGTTCATTGTTTATGTTTTACGACTTTGAATATTGAAACGTTTTTTTTTATCTTGAATTTTTCTATCAGGTTCTACTGCCGCCAGAAATGTGTAACAATATTGAAAGAATTGCATATAATAAATAATAATAATCAAAAATATAATAAATTACATTACACACAGCGCCATCTGGCCCCAAACTAAGCAAAGCTTGTACAATGGAAGTCAGATAACTGATAGAATAGATAAATATTTTATTATCTATATGTTTAAATGTTTTGTTTAACTTGTACCATGTGTTATCAATTTTAGTGTTTGTTATGATAAAATTTTAGCAATTTTTTTTTTTTTGTCAATTTAACGGTATTTGTGTTTTTATATGGGTCTTGTTGCCTGAAATAAATTTATTTTATTTTATTTATTTATTATTTAAATAGTTTTTTTTTGTAAATTTAGAAATCGAATTCGTAGTCTAGATTTTTGTAGCGATGATAGCGCGGTCAGTTTATACGCCGAAGGGTGTGGGTTTCAAGCCCCAACAATGACCTTTTCATTCTGTAATAGTAAACCCAGACAGCCAGCCAGCCCTGTTGGCTCAGTGGTAGTATATCTGCCTTGAGAGCTGTAGGGCGTGGGTTCGATTCCCACTCAGGGCAAACATTTTGTGAATAAACAAATGTTTGTTCTGTGTCTGGGTGTTCTGTATGTATTGTAAGTATGTATTTACAAAAAAAAAAGTATTTATGTATTCTATCAGTTATCTGACTTCCATCACACAAGCTCTGCTTAGTTTGGGGCCAGATGGCGCTGTGTGTATAGTCCTACGATATTTATTTATTTATTTAATAAGACGAACGTGTCGCTCTCCTGATGGTAAGAGATAGCGCATGTCCGTGACCATTGCTGCGATACATAGAACTTTGAGTTGTAAAACTAAGTCCAGGCATCGCTGCTGTGGCGCTTTTGATGGTTAGTCTCATCAGCCATGTAATTTCGCTGCAACGCCCTTCAAACTGGAACACAGTAATACACACTACTGGTTGGCGGCAGAATAACTGGTACTGTGGTGGTACCTACCTAGACGATCTCCTGCTAAGGTGATCTACCACCAAGTGAACTTGAGCTGCCGAGAAAAGATAACGAGGTGGCAGGGCACTTTCTGGTACACAGTTAGCTAAGTTCCACCCTTAAGTTGAAAGTCTGCCGCCAAGCATCTAACGGTGTGTTCCGGCAGCCTCACTTCAGAGCCAGTTCCATTCCAGGCTAGGTGTGCTTCACCTAGCATATACACATAAACCTTCCTCTTGAATCACTTTGTCTATTGACGGAAACCGCATTAAAATCCGTTGCGTAGTTTAAAAGATCTAAGCGCACAGACGGCGGGACGCGACTTGGTTTTATACTATGTAGAGACTAGCGACCCGCCCCGGCTTCGCACGGGTCAATGTAGATACTAATGTGGTGCATATGCATGTATTATACATATAAACCTTCCTCTTGAATCACTTTGTCTATTGATGGAAACCGCATTAAAATCCGTTGCGTAGTTTAAAAGATCTAAGCGTACAGACGGCGGGAAGCGACTTTGTTTTATACTATGTAGAGACTAGCGACCCGCCCCGGCTTCGCACGGGTCAATGTAGATACTAATGTGGTGCATATGCATGTTTTATACATATAAACCATCCTCTTGAATCACTTTGTCTATTGATGGAAACCGCATTAAAATCCGTTGCGTAGTTTAAAAGATCTAAGCGTACAGACGGCGGGAAGCGACTTTGTTTTATACTATGTAGAGACTAGCGACCCGCCCCGGCTTCGCACGGGTCAATGTAGATACTAATGTGGTGCATATGCATGTATTATACATATAAACCATCCTCTTGAATCACTTTGTCTATTGATGGAAACCGCATTAAAATCCGTTGCGTAGTTTAAAAGATCTAAGCGTACAGACGGCGGGAAGCGACTTTGTTTTATACTATGTAGAGACTAGCGACCCGCCCCGGCTTCGCACGGGTCAATGTAGATACTAATGTGGTGCATATGCATGTATTATACATATAAACCATCCTCTTGAATCACTTTGTCTATTGATGGAAACCGCATTAAAATCCGTTGCGTAGTTTAAAAGATCTAAGCGTACAGACGACGGGAAGCGACTTTGTTTTATACTATGTAGAGACTAGCGACCCGCCCCGGCTTCGCACGGGTCAATGTAGATACTAATGTGGTGCATATGCATGTATTATACATATAAACCATCCTCTTGAATCACTTTGTCTATTGATGGAAACCGCATTAAAATCCGTTGCGTAGTTTAAAAGATCTAAGCGTACAGACGGCGGGAAGCGACTTTGTTTTATACTATGTAGAGACTAGCGACCCGCCCCGGCTTCGCACGGGTCAATGTAGATACTAATGTGGCGCATATGCATGTATTATACATATAAACCATCCTCTTGAATCACTTTGTCTATTGATGGAAACCGCATTAAAATCCGTTGCGTAGTTTAAAAGATCTAAGCGTACAGACGACGGGAAGCGACTTTGTTTTATACTATGTAGAGACTAGCGACCCGCCCCGGCTTCGCACGGGTCAATGTAGATACTAATGTGGTGCATATGCATGTTTTATACATATAAACCATCCTCTTGAATCACTTTGTCTATTGATGGAAACCGCATTAAAATCCGTTGCGTAGTTTAAAAGATCTAAGCGTACAGACGGCGGGAAGCGACTTTGTTTTATACTATGTAGAGACTAGCGACCCGCCCCGGCTTCGCACGGGTCAATGTAGATACTAATGTGGTGCATATGCATGTATTATACATATAAACCATCCTCTTGAATCACTCTGTCTATTGATGGAAACCGCATTAAAATCCGTTGCGTAGTTTAAAAGATCTAAGCGTACAGACGGCGGGAAGCGACTTTGTTTTATACTATGTAGAGACTAGCGACCCGCCCCGGCTTCGCACGGGTCAATGTAGATACTAATGTGGTGCATATGCATGTATTATACATATAAACCATCCTCTTGAATCACTCTGTCTATTGATGGAAACCGCATTAAAATCCGTTGCGTAGTTTAAAAGATCTAAGCGTACAGACGGCGGGAAGCGACTTGGTTTTATACTATGTAGAGACTAGCGACCCGTCTTGGATTCACACGGACGCAATGCAGATACTAACGTGGTGCATATGCATGTATTATACAGATAAACCTTTCTCTTGAATCACTCTGTCTATTGATGGAAACCGCATTAAAATTTGTTGCGTAGTTTAAAAGATCTAAGCTTCTAAGCGTACAGACGGCGGGAAGCGACTTTGTTTTATTTGTTTTACTATAGAGATGTGTGTATTTTGCCCAGGATAATGATAGAGATGTTTCTACATCATGTTATTCTATAATAATAATTGTATTGTACACTTTTCTCACGTCAAATTCCCACTCGCTCAACCATGTGCATTTAATATATGTACATGACGTACAAAAATACATCTATTAGAATATTTTAGGTAAATTGCAGGAATCTTGTTTAAATAAAAATACAAATACCTATTGAACGTGGTTTCGATTCCCACCCAGGACAAGCATTCTGTGACATGAACACTTGTTTGTTCTGTGTCTGGGTGTACTGTATGTATTTACAAAAAAAAAACTATTTAAGTATTCCATCAGTTATCTGACTTTGTGTAGCGATGATAGCTCAGTGGTTAGCGCGGTAGGTTCGCATGCCGAAGGGCGTGGGTTCAAACCCCAACAATGAGCTTGAGCTGCCGGTGAAAGAAAACATCGTGCGGAAACCGTAGCATGGTGGTAGCGTACTCTCTAGTACTCGGCTGGCTAGCTACCACCCTCAAGTTGAAAATCTACCGCCAAGCATCTAACGGTGTGTTCCGACAGCCTCACTTGAGAGCCAGTTCCATTCTAGGCTAGGTGTGCTTTACCATCTTCGACCACACCTTCACTTAACATCAGGTGAGCTGTGGTCAAAACACCTGGCCTGTTAAACATTAAAAAAAAAAAAAACTTCCATAGTACAAGCTTTGCTTAGTTTGGGGTCAGATGGCGCTGTGTGTAATGTCCTGCGACATTTATTTTATTATACAAATATGAAACATAAAAAAAAGAGCTAAAGAACATAACAAACAATATAATACATTAATAGTGTATAACGGCGATCTTATCGCCTAGAGCGGTGTCTATATCATAATAAATATGATATTTCATAGTGATATTTTTTTTTATGTAATAGTAATGAGACGAACGAGACGCTCTCCTGATGGTAAGAGATAACGCCTGTCCATGACCATTGCAGCGATACGCAGAACTTTTAGTATTAATGAGACGAACGAGACGCTCTCCTGATGGTAAGAGATAACGCCTGTCCATGACCATTGCAGCGATACACAGAACTTTTAGTATTAATGAGACGAACGAGACGCTCTCCTGATGGTAAGAGATAACGCCTGTCCATGACCATTGCAGCGATACACAGAACTTTTAGTATTAATGAGACGAACGAGACGCTCTCCTGATGGTAAGAGATAACGCCTGTCCATGACCATTGCAGCGATACACAGAACTTTTAGTATTAATGAGACGAACGAGACGCTCTCCTGATGGTAAGAGATAACGCCTGTCCATGACCATTGCAGCGATACACAGAACTTTTAGTATTAATGAGACGAACGAGACGCTCTCCTGATGGTAAGAGATAACGCCTGTCCATGACCATTGCAGCGATACACAGAACTTTTAGTATTAATGAGACGAACAAGACGCTCTCCTGATGGTAAGAGATAACGCCTGTCCATGACCATTGCAGCGATACACAGAACTTTTAGTATTAATGAGACGAACGAGACGCTCTCCTGATGGTAAGAGATAACGCCTGTCCATGACCATTGCAGCGATACACAGAACTTTTAGTATTAATGAGACGAACAAGACGCTCTCCTGATGGTAAGAGAAAACGCCTGTCCATGACCATCACAGCGATACACAGAACTTTTAGTATTAATGAGACGAACGAGACGCTCTCCTGATGGTAAGAGATAACGCCTGTCCATGACCATCACAGCGATACACAGAACTTTTAGTATTAATGAGACGAACGAGACGCTCTCCTGATGGTAAGAGATAACGCCTGTCCATGACCATTGCAGCGATACACAGAACTTTTAGTATTAATGAGACGAACGAGACGCTCTCCTGATGGTAAGAGATAACGCCTGTCCATGACCATTGCAGCGATACACAGAACTTTTAGTATTAATGAGACGAACGAGACGCTCTCCTGATGGTAAGAGATAACGCCTGTCCATGACCATTGCAGCGATACGCAGAACTTTTAGTATTAATGAGACGAACGAGACGCTCTCCTGATGGTAAGAGATAACGCCTGTCCATGACCATTGCAGCGATACGCAGAACTTTTAGTATTAATGAGACGAACGAGACGCTCTCCTGATGGTAAGAGATAACGCCTGTCCATGACCATTGCAGCGATACACAGAACTTTTAGTATTAATGAGACGAACGAGACGCTCTCCTGATGGTAAGAGAGATAACGACTGTCTCCATTAAAGCGACACAGAACTTAGAGTAGCAAAACAATCTCCAGGAAATCGCTGTTTTTTTCGCTATTGTATTTGAATAGAAACTGACGTGCTTTTTGACGTTCTGTTGAGAACAGTACATAAACCAAGCCTGATCGAATATGGGCTTAGTAAACAAGATAAATATATACAACAGTTTTATTTTAGCAAACAAAACAATTACGGCGTGTTTATTTTATTGTAGTAATTATAGTATAGTTTTATAGTTTATTTATGATTTTGTTTAGTTGGTTAATAATGAATCTGTATTACTTGAAAGTTAAATTTAATAAAAAGTAATTACATCGTTTCAAAGCTTAAGTAAGTAAATTCACAAGTTTATTTTTCTCTTCTTTGGAACCATCCTTAAAATATTTTTCAATTTCTAACAAAGTCTTGTCCTTCGTTTCTGGCAAGTAAATATACATAAATACAGCACATAACAGAGATGATACAGCATAAAATAGAAACAATCCCGGCATAGTGAACACTTTGAAAATCAATGGGGCAACTTTCAACATCGTACCATGTAAAGCGAAAAAACAGAAAGAGATTATTGTGATACAAACATTTTTATATCTAACTGGTATTATTTCTCCATATAAAGTGGATGTCATTATCATAGGACCACAACTGATTGAAACGGAAAAACCGCCCAAGAAAAATATTGACAAATACATATTTTCGTATATCGCTGATATTTTAACTAAATATAAATACAGAGAAATCACAAAGAGGAACGTTATCGCAAATCCTGATGCTGTAAGTAATATGACGCGTCTTCTAAAGCATTTAACCAAAACGCAGCCCATATAAGTGCTTAAAACTGTTACACCATCTAAAATTAACATACTTTTGTACGCATCTGTATCACTGTTCATGATTTTCTTCATTATATCTAAAGCGTATACGGTTATAACAAATTTCCCGGAGAAATGGTACTGCGCTACAACTGCCAAAGACAAGAACAGTGGCATGTAAAACTCCCTTCCAGTAACAAATTTAAGTTTCACATTAGGAACTCTTTCGTAATTCTTAAAAGATTTGATCATTTCCTCTAGCTCCGCTTCGGATTTCTTTCCAGAACCTTTGAGCCATCTGTGAGATATACTCGCTTCAGCGTATCGCTTTTTGCTCGCAAGCCATAGTGGGGATTCTGGCCAAACGAACGCAGTCAAAGTATACAAGGTGCATATCAAACCGAATCTAGAAATATAACGCCAATGAGTAAAAGTTCCGATCATATTTGCGACCCAAATTCCCCAAAATATACTAGCCGATTTGATAGACAAGAACAGGCCTCTGTATTTTGGAGTTGTGTATTCTGTTAAGACGATAATGCTGGTTGTAGTAGTGCTGGCATGGTGGGCTCCTATCAAGATCTCGGTGATGAGAAGATGCAGAGGGGTATTGCTAAAGCAGTAGGTCATGTAGGTGATGATACTGCTGAAAGAAATAAAAATGATTGTCTTCCTTCTCCCGATGATGTGAGCGAGTTTAGGTAGAACTAGCACCCAGGGCAAGGCGCTGTAGCAGAATGTTGAAGCTGGAAAGAAAATTATGTATTAACTCTTAAGTACTTGGGGTTTTCTTGGCGGGAACACGGAAAGAGTCGTGTCGCCCCGTTGTAATTTTTTCCAAAACTAGTGTTTTTTCGTGTGTCTACGCATAAAAATGGTGGTGTTTTATACATAAAGTGTCGAATTAGAAACGCGAGTGTGGGAAAATGATATAATGTGGTGAAACATGACTTTTCGTGTTGTTTCCATAACTCCATCGAAGCTATAAGAATAGTAGAAGAATAGTAAAGTCGCGGTGTTACCCGCTTCATCTTTTCGGGACAAAAAAGTTGCCTATGTGTTAATCCAGGGTCTCAGCTACCTCTATACCGAATTTCATCCGAATCTGTTCAGTAGTTTTTGCGTGAAAAAGTAAAACAAACATCCATCCATCGATCCAAACTTTCACATTTATAATATTAGTGGGATGACTGGACTTGACTGACACGGACTGGACTTGACCAAGACTGAATTTCGACTATAACTACTTATAGCTACAAGGCAACTTATACTTATAACTTATGAAACTTGAAAATATAATAGACTTGACTGGCAAATGCACAGATTGCGACGCCAAAACCAAAGAAAAAAAATTGAGTAAAAAAATCTTGATTCTTCTTCCTTCTTTCTTCTTGCGCTTAATCACAATTGCTTGAAGAAAACGTTCGGCGCGCACGTCGCTTGCGACGAGACTGGCTCGGGTACGCCGACTTCGGCGTAGTATCTGTTGCCGCATTTTACAAGTACCTACGCCGGCGGAATCAAGTCGTAGCGCACGCGGAGTCCCATCAATAATATATAGTCTGAGGATTTATGTATTTTTTAAGATAAGGGGATAAAGATAAGATAAACACGAGAAGATTTTTTTACTCAATTTTTTTTCTTTGGTTTTGGCGTCGCATTCTGAGTATTTGCCAGCTCCATTTGCCCATAAATGGGGAAAAAATGTTTGTATCGAAATCGAACCACCTTAAGGCATAGTCTGATTTACTCACAAAGCCAAGATGCCATTTCATCAGAGACTGCAGCCGTGGAGTTGGCTTCCCGTCGTATTTGGGGTATCACAACCGTAGGGCTTCCCATTAGGAGCCCTAAGGAGAAGTACGTAGCCCAAGAACCGCTGGCTACCAAAGCCTGAAATTTAAAATTGAATTACAGTGTAAACTCAATCTACCAAGTAAAGATTTCCAGGGTCTGATGATGACGATAGATTGATTGATTGATTGATTAACTCTTTATTGCACACACTAAAAAAAACAATACAGAAGAAATAAAATTAATTAATTGGTGTAACAACTGGCGACCTTATCGCTAAAAGCGATCTCTTCCAGGCAACCGTAGGACGGACAGGATCAGAGGAAGAAAAATACGGGGTGTGTCAATAACGAGGATATGCACAAAGGATAATATATAACTATAACATAAATACATATATCTACATTCTAATAATAATATATCTTAATACATAAAATATAAAAGTGATAAAACAATATAACCCCACCGAGTTTGGGCTCAATTTCGTCTTGTCTATTGTCTATGTCTGTTGTAGCGATGATAGCTCAGTGGTTAGCGCGGTAGGTTCACATGCCGAAGGGCGTGGGTTCAAACCCCAACAATGAGCTTGAGCTGCCGGTGAAGGAAAACATCGTGAGGTAACCATAGCATCGTGGTAGCGTACTCTTTTACTCGGCTGGCTAGCTACCATCCTCAAGTTGAAAATCTGCCGCCAAGCATCTAACGGTGTGTTCCGGCAGCCTCACTTGAGAGCCAGTTGCATTCCAGGCTAGGTGTGCTTTACCATCTTCGACCACGCTTTCACTTAACATCAGGTGAGCTGTGTTCAAATACCTGGCCTGTCAACCATAAAAAAAAAAAAAAAAACCTGTCCAATCGTTTAGAGGAGGCTTCAGGTGACCAGAATGCTGGCATCTAATTTGGTCAAAAGCTAAGCATTGCCATCCAGCGTGGCAATGTTGCCAGCATTCCGGCCACATATCCCTCCTCTGACGGTTTTTTAGACTAAGTTTTTGTATACATTTTGTAAATAGTATAATTTTTGCAATAGTAGTTTTTATCTCAATAAATGTATTTCTTTGCACTCTTGTATAACAAATAGATGTGAAATGGATTTCAAAGCTAAGCCATTAATCAAATTTTGTAAAAAAAAAATCATGCGTACTTGTCTGAAGAACGGCGTCCATCCGATGTCTTCCTCTACGAATTGTGATGTGACTTCAGTATTTTCGTATTCTGTATTCTTCATCTTCGATCAATGAAACTGTATAAAATTTTTAATTTAAAAAAAAAAACAAAGAATTAAAGTGAAAATTTAAATAAACAGTTTTACAGCGTAAATCAATCGAGTAATTAAAGACGTTGTTTTTTTTTATAAAAGCTATATAATAGTAAGAGATATCGCGTGTCCATGACCATTGCAGCGATACACAGAACTTTGAGTAACAAAACAAAGTCCAGGGCATCGCTGCTTTGGCGCTCATTACTTTGAGACTTTCGATGGTTAGTCTCGACAGCCCAGTAATTTCGCTGCAGTACCCTTCAAACCGGAACACAGTAATGCTTACACACCACTGCTTAGCAGAATAACTGGTACTGCGGTGGTACCTACTGTTAGACTACATAACGATATGTCATTGAAATCTTAGCGCCTACTTTGCAATATTCGTGATTTTAGTAATCGATAAGTGTGTAAAATGTATATATGTTTAATATGAAGTCGCATAAATATTTGAGTATTACAGGTTTAAACTTAATATGTACGGTTTTTGTACACTGAGCGTGAGGAGTTGCAAGGAAACTGCTCTGATTGGCGGTTCGGGCCCCACCACTGACACGAAAGAAGGGAGGCCGTGGTGGGCGCCCGGGAACGACAATCATTGTGGAGGAGCGACACAAGTCACGACGTTTGATAAAGACATATCATCATCATCATCATCATCATTTCAGCCGTAGGACGTCCACTGCTGGACATAGGCCTCCCCCATTGACTTCCATAAAGACCGGTTGGAAGCGGCTCGCATCCAGCGCGTTCTGCGGTCTTTACTAGGTCGTCTGTCCACCTTGTGGGTGGACGTCCTACGCTGCGCTTGCCGGTCCGTGGTCTCCACTCCAGAACTTTGCAGCCCCATCGGCCATCAGTTCTGCGTGCTATGTGCTCTGCCCACTGCCACTTCAACTTGCTAATCCGTTGGGCTATGTCGGTAACTTTGGTTCGTCTACGGATCTCCTCATTCCTGATTCGATCTCGTAGGGAAACTCCGAGCATAGCCCTAAAGACATATGATGGGTACTTAATGTATAAATGCTGTCATGTGTAATACCGAGAAGATGTTGAAATACAAGGAGGTATGAATTATCCAGAAGTCTTGAGTTTGATACTAATACTACCTAGACGACCTCCTGCCGAGGAGATATTGGAGTCAGCCCCGTTTTTTTTTTAAACTGGCCCCTTTTGGTAGACTTCACACATTATCGATAGGTAACTTTTTTTTTACCACAAATTAATAAGGATCTTCTCTCTTGGCTTCAAGAGACCTTATTTTATGATATTGATGATTATTTAATTATTATTAGAGATTAATTATAATTTTATTTAACAAAAAATATTGTCAAATTTTATATTTGACATATTATTATAAATATTGATATTTTCATTATATTGACACGTGTTATGATTTTGACATTTTTTAATGTTATCTCTATTAGACACAGAACAAACATTTGTTTATATCGCAAAATGCTTGCCCTGGATGGGAATCGAATCCACGCCCTTCAGCTGTTCGAGCAGATGAGCAAAGAACCAACAGGCTGGTTTATGAATAAAACACCACTATTTTAATGCATAAACACTTGACAAAACACTAGTTTTGAAAAAAAAAATCAACGGGGCGACACGACTTATTCCGCTTTTCCGCCATTTTATCAGTTATCTGGTCCCCACAGTACACGCTTCGCTTAGTTTGGGGCTAGATGGCGCTGTATAAAATGTCATCCAATTTTTTATTTGTCTATTTCAGGGCTGTCCAGACAATGGCCCGCGACTTGTTTTCATGCGGCCCGCGACGAAAATCAGAAAATAGTTTGGATAATAGAATTCTTTGTCAAAACATATAATCAGTATTGATGTTCATACTGGCCATAGCGACAGGCTAAAGCTGTAAAGCCATTCTGTCACGTCTGCGGTTTTTACAATTCAGTATCAGTAAAGTTTTTTTTTCTTTACGTACCGAATTGATGTCGATATGATTGTTAAAGTTTGTTAAAATTTACGAAGAACCAATAAACGTATAGAGAAATGATTACACTGTATTTTTTTACAAGAAAACTGAAAATGTTTTGCGGCCCTCCAACTTTTGTCGTAAATTTAATTAGCCCGCGAAGGTATGTAGTTTAAACAGCCCTAATCTATTTTAACGAAAGACACCGGCATTATTAATTTACCTAAAGTAATAATAGAATCAAAATCACAACAAAAATTATAATGATATGACAACCACAAAACTGTTACGATCGCTCCAAAAGGAACTTTTACGACGGAGAACGTTAACTTATTACTTTTTTATAAGAAAACTTCAAGGGTATCAGGAAACATGGCTATAAAGTTGATGAACAAGTACCTAACAAACAGTAGGTATACTTCTGTTAAGGTAGTTCGATTTCCATACAAATAGATTTTTGCCATTTATGAACAAATGGAGCATAATTTTACAGTGAAATCACAGCTACTGGCAATTATTTTGGTCTTTATTTGCGGTAAATCACAATTGCTTGAACAAAACAGTAGATTATTATTAGCATAAAATCAAATTTATGAATGATTTATGATTTTTGGATAAAACAGTAATTATTCTTTTTTTTTAATGGATAACAGGCTAGATATTTGACCACAGCTCACCTGATGCTAAGTGAAGGTGTGGTCGAAGATTGTACAGCACACCTAGCCTGGAATGGAACTGGCTCTCAAGTTAGGCTGCCGGAACACACCGTTAGATGCTTGGCGGCAGATTTTCAACTTGAGGGTGGTTAGCTAACCAGCCGAGTACTAGAGAGTACGCTACCACCATGCTATGGTTTCCTCACGATGTTTTCCTTCACCGGCAGCTCAAGCTCATTGTTGGGGTTTGAACCCACGCCCTTCGGCATGCGAACCTACCGCGCTCACCACTGAACTATCATCGCTACAAAATGCTGATTATGCTAATAAAATCTACTGTTTTATTCAAGCAGTTGTGATTTACCGCAAATGAAGACCAAAATAAATGCCAGTAGCTGTGAATTCACTGTAAAATTATGCTCCATTTGTCCATAAATGGAAAAAAATATTTGTATGGAAATCGAACCACCTTAAAGTACTTCAAATTATCTGGATTAATTTACCGTGAACTTTTTTTATGTTTGACATACTAGTAGTTTCCAACTGAGTATTTTCTTTGCTCTCGGTTTACTAACGGATATATTTTGGGGAATGCGCTTCAGATCTGCAGGACCTAATGCCCCCCTGCCCATTCGACCATCGGACAGCCAGGAGCTTTAAAAAGCGACACCGTTTCATGGTTGATGTTCCAAAAGCTCGAACTAAGCGGTTTGATTCCACCTTCTTCATACGTACCGCTAGACATTGGAATCTGCTGCCCGAGTGGGTGTTCCCCGATGAATATAGTCTGGGTTCCTTCAAGTCGCGAGTGAATCGGTTTCTTCTAGGCGAGCGTGCTCCACCGTAGACCGCATCTTCGCTTAACATGAGGCGGGATGGCAGCCAAACGCAAGCCTAACTATACTAATATTATAAAGAGGAAAGATTTGTATGTTTGTAACGAATAAACTCAAAAACTACTGGACCGATTTCAAAAATTCTTTCATCGTTGGGAAGCTACACTATCCCCGTATGACATAGGCTACTTTTATCCCTGTATTCCCACGGGAACGGGAACTACGCGGGTGAAACCGCGAGACGTCCGCTTGTCTATTATGTAAAAAAAAAGAGTGACGGTGCGATCGAAAATGGTAAACACACCTAACCTGAAATGGAACTGACTTTCAAGTGAAGCTGCCGGAACACAAAACAGTAGATTATTATTAGCATAAAATCAAATTTATGAATGATTTATGATTTTTGGATAAAACTAGATTATTATAATTTCTTTTTTTTATGCTTGACAGGCTAGATATTTGACCACAGCTCACCTGATGCTAAGTGAAGGTGTGGTCGAAGATGGTAAAGCACACCTAGCCTGGATTGAACTGGCACTCAAGTTAGGCTGCTGGAACACACCGTTAGATGCTTGGTGGCAGATTATAAAACTCCCCGCTTCCAACCCATCCACCCGTCCGTTCGAACCTCGCCCGATCGCCGTCCCTACGTCATAGTGGCCGCGATTGGGCGACGCTCGTCATTGGCCGGAGTCTCACAACTTCCGTAAAACTAAACAATTCACTAAGTTTAAATAATAGTAGAAACATGTTTTTATTTTTATGGTTGACAGGCTAGATGTTTGACCACAGCTCACCTGATGTTAAGTGAAGGTGTGGTCGAAGATGGTAAAGCACACTCAACTCAACTGGCTCTCAAGTGAGGCTGCCGGAACACACCGTTAGATGCTTGGCGGCAGATTTCCAACTCGTGTGGTAGCTAGCCAGCCGAGTACTAGAGAGTACGCTACCACCATGCTAGGGTTTCCTCACGATGTTTTCCTTAACCAGAAGCTTATCAATTATAAAAAAAATGCTTTCCACATTAAAACTCACCTTAATATAGAACCAACATTTAAAACTAACTACTCAATAAATGAAAAAAAAAAGATAAACAGTTTAACTCAATAATATGGTAATAATGCCTCCATTCTCCATTATGGTAATGAAAGAAAAATTAAGATGCTAATTGCTTTTGGGTAGTAAATTATTACCTTTCGTTTCATCGCTCTAATTTGTCGATCAATAATAGGTACGAGTATCATATCTCTAGTTTTTTTATGTTTTCTTAATATTAAGAGGAAACTCGCCTGAGCTTTTTCCATATTTTTTTTTTTTTAATGGTTGACTGGACAGGTGTTTGACACAGCTCACCTGATGTTAAGTGAAGGCGTGGTCGAAGATGGTAAAGCACACCTAGCCTGGAATGAAACGTAAATATAAACATAAAACGTTCCATATAAACGTAATCCCCTGTTTCCTCTCTGGAAAATGAAAATAATGCAATGATTTTTATACATTAAACCTATATCTCCTAGAACAATGCCCCTCGCTCTTGATATTTTGCATAAAATTATTATTTCAGAAGATATAAGTCGTCAAAAGTTTAAAATTTACAACTTTTTTAAGCATGATATTCAAAAAATAATATAAAAAAAACTTGAACTTAAAGGTTATAAAAAAATAAAGAGGGACATAGCCAAACTATTCAAAAAAGAATTTCCGTGTTTTTTTTAAGCTATTGCATAGCTTCTATCGCGGGCCTTGAGCGTGGAGACCGAATCCAGAAATTCCGTAACGAAAATAACCTAACACCCCCCACTCCCACCGGCACAGCGGTGATACTTTTTAGTTTTGCCATCTATCGATGAATAGCAGAACTTTTAATGACTTTTTTGAAATATCACGCTTGTCTCTTTAGTTCAGCAACTCGCCTCTAGGTGGCATTGGTTGTAATGCTATGCAATAGCTTTACCGCGGCAGTCCCCGAGTGCCACACGTCTTTTTTTTGTAATCTGCCTTGATTAGGAGGAGAAAACTGGGGATTACTAGATGTTTGGTATCCCCCAGTGTATTAGCAATAAATACATGTATCTCGGCATAAAAACTGTCCGGCAAGAAATAGCCCAAAGCAGCCTGAAGTACCAGGAGAAGCTAACAAGACATGTAAACGAACTTGCACAAATTCTAAGCAGAAAAGGTGGACAACAACATACCCGTCTACAGAGACATGACATCCCTAATCTCACTGGAAGATTTTCACAATGAGACAATAAGAGAGTCTGTTGGAAAGATATATCTCAACAGTTTGGGGCTCTCGTGGATCACAATGCACAGATCATGATTGGACAAAGAAGTGGCTTATTGTTCCTGGAACAGATCGCCATGAAACAGAATACATAAAAAAAAAACTAGATGGCGATTTGGTCTAATTTTTGTGGGTATATTCTGCAGGAGCTGCAGTTGTCCCTATCGCTCTCTACGGGGAGCTGGGAGACAGCATAGAATTTTCAAATTTGTTGCAGCCCGAGAGCGCTCTTAATAAAGTAATTAGAACATTTTCCCAACTAGCGTTGAATCCCGCGGGTTTGCATGTCGACATCGCATCCTAGAACTTATCTTCCATCGTTCTCTTCTATTCGTAGCTTCGTTAACATCAAATCTATAAAACACACGTAAGCTTCTGTCACTTTTTCAATACCATTAAAAAGTCACTGACCTATTAAATCTGGACATGATAACCTACCTAGGGGTTTTGGCGGGAACGTGGAAAGAGTCGTGTCGTACCGTTGTATTTTTTACCAAAACTAGCGTTTTGTCACGTGTTTATGCATAAAAATGGTGGTGTTTTATTGATAAAGTGTCGAATCACAGGCGCGAGTGTGGGAAAATGATGTAATGTGGCGAAACATGACTTATTGTGTTGCTTCCAAAACTCCATCGAAGCTTTATAGTAAAGTCGCCACTACTTTACTAAAGCATGACTATACTTGACTGATACGGACTGTACTTTGACTATAACTATTGCTTCGAGGACAATTATTTGGCTTTTGAAACTTGAAAATATAAAATACTTGACACTGGCAAATGCTCAAAACGCGACGCCAAAACCAAAGAAAAAAAAACCTACCTACACAACAGAAATCAAGGAGTTTTGGCGGGAACGCGGGAAGAGTCGTGTTGCTCCGTTGTATTTTTTTCCAAAACTAGTGTTTTGTCGAGTGTTTATGCATAAAAATGGTGGTGTTTTATTCATAAAGTGCCGAATTACAAGCGCGAGTGTGGGAAAATGATATAATGTGGTGAAACATGAGTTTTCGTGTTGCTTCCAAAACTCCATCGAAGCTTTATAGTAAAGTTGCCACTACTTTACTAAAGCATGACTGGAATTAACTGACACGAACTGGACTTGACAAAGACGACTTTGACTATAACTATAGCTAAGATACAGCAGAAATAACACTTAAGACAAGGCAGTATGGCTTTATAGCTTTAGCCTGCCCGAAAGGGCAAATTATTAAAAAAAAAAAAAAAACAGAAATCAATGACATTGTCGTGTTAGCCCCGCCTGCTCCGGCACTGACGCAGTGATCGCCGGCAACCGTCCTCTGTCTTCGCCGCGCCGCCACTTCCCACTCGTGTCGCCCATTTATCACGAACATGTTAAAACAATAAAGTTTACTTACTTTGCCTTAAGGCCGTCGCAGACGGCGGACCGTACTAAAATAAAAACAATTCCAACAAGTAATTGTTGCGATAGTAGGTAATTAGTAGCATTTATCAAAACCAGTTTTCTATTTGGGTCTCCAATTATATACGCGAAACTGAAAAACTTATTATTTATCTTTTATCTTATTTCCTAATTGCTAATTGAAAATATTTGTCACAATGATTATGTGTTTATTCCTTTGAAAATTATTTTTATCGCAACCAAGTCTCTTTCTTATGTCATCTATCGTGTTTTTTTTATTCTTGGTTGCTTGATAGAGATCGCTTTTAGCGATAAGGCCGCCACTTGTGACGACCGAAAAAAAACGAGCACACAAAAGTTAAAGCAATTTCAAAACCCGCGCGTTTTAATAAATTAATTCTGTGTAGTTCACTTAAGGATACAGGGGAAGATTGCTATTTATTATATGTTTAGATAGAAGTATATGTAGCGATGATAGCTCAGTGGTTACCGCGGTAGGTTCGCATGCCGAAGGGCGTGGGTTCAAACCCCAACAATGAGCTTGAGCTGCCGGTGAAGGAAAACATCGTGAGGAAACCATAGCATGGTGGTAGCGTACTCTCTAGTACTCGGCTGGCTAGCTACCACCCTCAAGTTGAAAATCTGCCGCCAAGCATCTAACGGTATGTTCCGGCAGCCTCACTTGAGAGCCAGTTCCATTCCAGGCTAGGTGTGCTTTACCATCTTCGACCACCCCTTCACTTAACATCAGGTGAGCTGTGGTCAAACAACTAGCCTGTCAATAAAAAAAAAAAAAGTAAAAACGAAATACAGTTGACTCTCGTTAAGTCAAACCTGCGATAATTCATACCTCTCTATAATGGAGAATGTTACTGGGTATGCCAAATCGCATGAAACTTTGTCACAGTAAAGCCTATGTGAATATAAATATACTAGTTTTTGTTTCATGCCAAAATATCAATTAGTTTAGATTTTATAGACATTCAAAAATCCCGTTAATTTGAAATCGCTGCGCGGTGGCGCTGCTTCGGTGTGACGTCACAGGTCATACACCTCTTTCCTCTTTCAAGAATAAATACTATAAGTTATGATTTGAAGCATGTGGAGCAAAAGGTTTTGGCTCGTATTGATACACTAATACTTGTAGGTTTTTATCCTAACTAATATTATAAATGCGAAAGTGAGTTTGTTCGTTTATTTGTTTGTTTATTACGCTATCACGCAAAAAACATTGAACCAATCTTCATGAAATATAGCACTGGTATTGTTAAGAACACGGAGGACATAGGCTAGCTTTCATCCCTGAAATAATACAGTTCCCGAGGGATCGACAGTAACGCGGGCGGAGCCGCGGGCGAAAGCTAGTAGATAAAATAAACAAAGGATAACGTAAAATTTGTTGTGTTTTTATTTACATATTAGGTAGATACGTTTAAACTGATACCAAAGGTTTTGCACCTCTGGTCTTATTTTTCATATAAGTTCCTACATATTTAGGTAGGTACTCTTGCTGGCGGCGGCGGCCGCTCTTTGACTGCACTCGTGCACGCACTGAACGACTACATCTTTAAGTTTTACAACTTTATCCATTTTTGTTTAACTCAAATTTTGCGGAGTGCTTTTAAAAGAGCGCACGTCTCTCCATACAAACTATTGTTAGAAGATAGAAATGTTCTCGCGCGTGAAACGGAAAATGTTCTGTAGGTACTAATAGACGTTCGGTGCGCCCGGGCAGGCCCTGCGTGACCTTGACCTAATTTCAGTCGTTTATTGTTTCGCACCTGTGATGCGACATCTTGAAAGATTATAGTTTTATCGTTTGTTTGTTCTATGTAACTGAACCATCATTTCTTGGAATCACGAGCCACCACTGATACCTACTTATACCAACCAAATACAAACTAGATAGGTATAAGAAATACTAACCTACTGCAAACTACATACATACCTACCATCAAATAAATATACTTGTACACATAATAGATTGTCATGTACTTACGTCAAAATGATCTTCACAACATATACTTTGCTTTTATCTCCAAATGGATCCAACCTCCTCATAGCTTTTATCCAATTCTTACGTATTTTAATATCCATTGGAACCAAAAAAAAATAACTTTTCCGGTGGATTGGTGGTAGTGCTTTTAGATTTTGGCACAACACATGATTTTCTTGTATTTAAATTCCACATTTTCGAATAATATTTGCGTTATTTCGTAGTGAAACGTACCGGAGCGCGCGACGTACTGCGTGAGTGTATGACTTGTGACGTCAGCGCACCGAGCGCCGGCCGGCCGACACTCGCGCCGTTTAAAATTCAATATCTCGGGAACTAAGTGACATATCGAAATAATTTTTACACGCGTTTTTTTTATTTCATATGGACTATAAGAAAAGTTAAAAATCGAAACTAGTGAACATTCTTCATTCAAAGTTATCACGAGTTCCCTCGAAAATCTCTTTATATTTGGAACCAAAATCGATACATTTTTATACACTTGGTAATTAGAACGAAAACATCGAAACAACGCGTTAATTCAAACTCATCGGCGTCAAACACTCGATAGTTCTGAATTGCAGAGAGAAAGATTGCAGAACTTGCAGAGTTAAAGAAATTTTGAAACAAGTTCACGCTTGTTTGTTTTTGTTATGGTTTGTTTAGTGAAATGTTAGTTAGTCAAGATTGGGAGCCGCGGGATTATGTTTTCAAAAAGACAAAATTAATTAATTAATGATTTAATTGTCCGATACAAACGGGAGTTGAATTATAACTAACTTAAAACCTAGATCAAAATGTCGCAAGAGGTCTCCTTATCAGTTATACTTTCCGGGCGGTCGCCGTGCGGAGCAGACGTAATTCAGCGGTTTTGCCTACGTACATATTTTTTTTTAGCTAGCTGGCCCAGCTAGCTGAGCCTAGCTATTTGAATGGTCTCGGACCGAATACCGGGATGCATAACTAGTTACTGTTACTCTTCCGTTGGTTGTATAAATAGGTAATTATAATAAATAATATAGCCTGTTTATTCCTTAATAAAATTTTTACATGCGGACTTATAAAATTTAAATACTATTGATTACAAAAAATAAATAAATAATTAATTTCATTTTACACATTGTTTTATTTACATTTATCACGTTTTTTTTTTTTTTTTATACATGCATTTTTATTTTTATTTTTCATGCATCAAATCAAAATTTCTTGTTTTCTTAATATATATTTATTAAGGACCTCCCTGGAGAGTAAAGGCCTCCTCCATTTTTCTCCACCTAGATCTGTCCTACGCTTTTTCTGACCACTCTTTTCCTGCTATTTTTATAATTTCGTCTAGCCATCTCTCTGCTGGTCCGTTGGTTGTATAGCAGTTAATAAATAATAATTGATCAACACTCAATAATTCGAATTTTATTTATTTTCTCTCATGAATTTCGAACTATATTTGATATTTCAAACACTCGATAATACGTAATATTTTAAGAGCCCCTCGAGTTTCGAATTAACGAGAGTCGACTGTAAAGGTTTTATGACAACACAAAACCTCAACACGGAGTCACAAAAGCCTAACAAGCGTCACAAAACCTGACCAAGGCGTCACACTAAAATATAGCCCATTATTCTTGTCTAGGTTTAGTTCTATGCACTCTGCGCATGTGTCTGGACAAACACGAGTGCCAACTGAATCTGGCCGAGCACGTGCCGCATTTGTACGGCGATTCGCGAGTATGAAGCGCTGTTATGTGACTTCGGAGCTTAGTTTTATTCTGAAATACAAAAAAAAATACAACATAAGTTGCTTTGTCGCTATAGTTATAGTCAAAGTCCAGTCTTGGTCAAGTCCTGGCCTGTAACTGGTGTTAATAAAAGATTTGAAAGAAGAAAGAAAGAAACGAAAATTATTTCATATAAATAAAAACAAACAGTTACAGAGTTAGTGTTTACAGTATAGGAGATTATTGAATTACTAGTAAGTAATTATAATATTTTTGTTTTTATTGACATTTAATTATATTGACATAATTATTTTACATGTGACATAATATTATTTCATTGACATTTTCATTTTCATTGTTTTGACATATGTTATGATGATGATGATTTTGATGTTTTTAAATATGAATGGAAACTTTGGTGTTATTAATAAATGATTTGTACAAAATAGGGGCACAAAAAAAACAATAGGGTTACGGTTATTTGTATTTGTACAGTCCGTGTCAGTCAAGTCCAATCATGCTGTAATAGTAAAATCGGCACTTTATGAATAAATAAATATCGTAGAACATACAGCGCCATCTGACTCCAAACTAAGCAAAGCTTGTGCTATGGAAGTCACATAACTGAAAGAATACTTAAATATTTTTTTTTGTAAATGTACATACTTATAATACATACAGTACACCCAGACACAGAACTAACATTTGTATCGCAAAATGCTTGTCCTGGATGGGAATCGAATCCACGCCCTTCAGCTGTTCGAGCAGGTGAGCAAGGAACCAACAGGCTGCTTTATGAATAAAACACAACCATTTTAATGCATAAACACTTGACAAAACACTAGTTTTGAAAAAAAATTCAACGGTGCGACACGACTTTTCCGCTTTCCCGCCATTTTATCAGTTATCTGGTCCCCACAGTACAAGCTTCGCTTAGTTTGGGGCTAGATGGCGCTGTGTGAAATGTCCTACAATATTTATCAATACAAAGAGGAAAGATTTGATTGTTTGTTTGTATTGAATAGGCTCCGAAACTACTGGACCGATTTCAAAAATTCTTTCACCGTTTGGAAGCTACACTATCCCCGGGTGACATAGGCTACTTTTTATCCCTGTATTCCCACGGGAACGGGAACTACGCGGGTGAAACCGCGAGTCTGTATTATAAGTACAACTTACCGGGAAAGATTTTCCGCAATGGTCGCAGAGATGATCGGCATTATACAGTCTGTGAACCACTTGTCTATGGAGATACAATGACGTGTGGCTCTTGAATATCTGCAATAAAAGCATCCATACGGGGTTACAACCTCTGGCTGTATTAAGTTGAAAGGGTGTCATAATGCAACACTGCTAGCGAAATTACTGGGCTGTTGAGACTAACCATCGAAAGTCTCAAAGTAATGCGCGCCAAAGCAGTGATGCCCTGGACTTTGTTTTGTTACTCAAAGTTCTGTGTATCGCTGCAATGGTCATGGACACGCGTTATCTCTTACCATCAGGAGAGCGTCTCGTTCGTCTCATTACTTTTACATATAAAAAAAAAACACTGGACAAAGATGCATATTATGCATTCCGGATCCAAGCCCAAGTTTAGGTTAAAATTACATTATTTTGCTTTTTTCTTGTCTTTTTGTTTAATTTTGATATAATTATTTATTTTTGATTTTTTATTTTTTTTAATGTTTGACAGGCTAGGTGTTTGGCCACAGCTCACCTAATGCCATAATGATATATGTGTATATGATATATATATGACGGAGGTTGACCCTCAGTGCCATCAGTATGGCTCATACTTGTTAACCTCCTAGTTGTGGGCGTCGGTGGGTAATGTTGGTGCAACGAAACACAGTAGTAAATCAATTTGGTTTATAATGTTAAATCACTTATTCAGTAGGTAGGTACAGATCTTCACAGTTATAGCTAGGAACGCGCGTCGGTTTCAATATTCGACCGCACTGGCCGGCTGCTGCTCGAGAAGTGACGAGCACGCCGCTCAGCCGATTAATCATTGACTCCGTCGAGCGCCGACCAAAGGCGCTGGCGTTCCGACCATAACTCGATTGCGACATATATATATAAATGACAGCTGTCATTTCACTGTAAAATTATGCTCCATTTGTCCATAAATGGAAAAAAATATTTGCAAGGAAGTCGAACCACCTTAATCTTAAGTTATACAAGTGACATGTGAGTGGTATATAATTTTTTTTTTATTGTTGACAGGCTAGGTGTTTGACCACAGCTCACCTGATGTTAAGTGAAGGTGTGGCCGAAGATAGTAAAGCACACCTAGCCTGGAATGCAACTGGCTCTCAAGTGAGGCTGCCGGAACACACCGTTAGATGCTTGGCGGTAGATTTTCAACTTGAGGGTGGTAGCTAGCCAGCCGAGTACTAAAGTACCCTACCACCATGCTATGGTTTCCTCACGACGTTTTCCTTCACCGGCAGCTCAAGCTCATTGTTGGAGTTTGAACCCACGCCCTTCGGCATGCGAACCTACCGCGCTAACCACTGAGCTATCATCGCTACAAGTTTTTTGATTTTGACATTTGTGTTGATTTTATTTATTTAGTGATTTTAATGTAATTCTATCGACATGCTTTGAAATAAATAAATCCCACTAATATTATAAATGTGAAAGTTTGGATGGATGTTTGTTACTCTTTCACGCGAAAACTACTGAACGGATTTGGATGAAATTTAGTATGGAGGTAGCTGAGACCCTGGATTAACACATAGGCTACTTTTAATCCTAAAAATATGTAGCGGGTAACACAGCGGGGCCAGTGGCGAATTTACAAATTTTCAAGGCATAGGCTACACAGTTTTTGCCGCCCTTGCCTCTACAATTGTCATCTCCTACATTATTTTTACAATCCAAAAATGTTTCTACTCTCGGAGTGTGCCATGACAAGTGAGAGAGGAAAGTCATTAGCAAAATTTGTTGCAGACTTCTATCTGTGAGACATCAGAAAACCGTCATGCAAAAATCTTTTTGATTTCTATGAGGTAGCAAAAAAATTCGGTCCCCAAATTTGCCGCCCTAGGCTCAAGCCTACTCAGCCTGCTGGTAAATCCGCCACTGAACGGGGCGCAGATATTTAGAATAGAATAGAATAGAACTTTATTATACACCAAAAACAAATTACAATGAAACACAGATCACAAGAAGAAGAAGAGAAAGAGATCAGAGAAGTGAAAACGAGCTGTGAACATGTGTGGGTACCTTTTGACACTCTGTGCATGTGTGTGTGTAGTTTTTCAGATGTTCCCAATCAATATGATCACGAAGTTTGATTTTATTTGAAAAACGTTTTCCGCACTCGCTGCACATGTATCTAGAGAGAGAGAGAAAAGTTTTCTTAGATGAACAATTGAACATAGATAGATATATATATATAGACTTGGTGGTAGATCTCCTTAGCAGGAGGTCGTCTAGGTAGGTACCACCGCAGTACCAGATATTCTGCCGCCAAGCCGTAGTGTGTAAACATTACTGTGTTTCGGTTTGAAGGGTACTGCAGCTAGCGACATTACTGGGCTGATGAGACAAACCATCGAAAGTCTCAAAGTAATGAGCGCCAAAGCAGTGATACCCTGTACTTTGTTTTGTTACTCAAAGTTCTGTGTATCGCTGCAATGGTCATGGACAGGCGTTATTTCTTACCATCAGGAGAGCGTCTTGTTCCATTCCAGGCGACATCTTCGACACACCTTCTTTTTTTTATGTAAGAAGTAATGAGACGAACGAGACGCTCTCCTGATGGTGAGAGATAACGCCTGTCCATGACCATTGCAGCGATACACAGAACTTTAAGTAACAAAACAAAGTCCAGGCATCGCTGCTTTGGCGCTCATTACTTTGAGACTTTCGATGGTTAGTATCAACAGCCCAGTAATTTCGCTAGCTGCTAGTACCCTACAAACCGGAACACAGTTGCACACTACTGCTTGGCGGCAGAATATCTGGTACTGCGGTGGTACCTACCTAGAAGACCTCCTGCTAAGGAAATCTACCACCAAGTAGATATACACAGATAGATATATTTTTTATGGTTCCGTACCCAAAAGATAAAACGGGACCCTATTGCAGCTAGCGAAATTACTGGGCTGATGAGACAAACCATCGAAAGTCTCAAAGTAATGAGCGCCAAAGCAGCGAGCAGCAGCAGCTGAAAGCAGGTAGTAAGGTATTCTCTAGTACTCGGCTGGCTAGCTACCACACGAGAGTTGAAAATCTAACGGTGTTCCGGCAGCTTCACTCCAGAACCAGTTCCATTACAGGCTAGGTATGCTTTACCATCTTCGACCACACCGTCACTTAACATCAGGTGAGCTGTGGTCAAACAACTAGCCTGCCAACACACAAAAAAAAAACTTGTGCCACAAGTGGCGGCCTTATCGCCAAGCTTATTGTTGGGGTTTGAATCAACGTCGTTGAATGCGAACCGACCGCGCTAACCACTGAGCTATCATCGCTACAAAATACTTACTTGAATTCGTTCTCTGTAACGTGCTTCCTGCTTATTTTCATGTGTTGTTTGTATGTGGCGATCGAAGAGAATGTTCGGTTACACGGCACGCACACTAGCTCACCGTTCGCCCTGAAAACACACACACAGTGGCGTGACACTAGGGCAGCAGGATGGGCCAAAAAGTATTTTCAAAACTTACTCCTTTTTTTGACATTACACACAGCGCTATCTGACCCTAAACTCAATAACGGAAAAAATGACAGATACGTCTTTTTTCCTTATGACGGCAGTATACATACTTTCGCGTGTATAACTGTCAGTAGTAGGATCCACCATGAAACGGTGCCACTGTTTAAAGCTGTACGAGAAAAAAATGGTATAAAATTAAATTGTGATTTATATAATTAGAAAGACTTTCGTAAGATTTTCGTACTGGGAGCCCTACCGCGCGGCAGCGAGCTCGACGGCGTGTTTATTTTATAGTAGTATAGTTTATTTGTGATTTTGTTTTATTTGTTAAGTAGTCGTGTATATTATAATAAAAACTTGAAAAAAAAAGTAGAAAGAAAGAAAGAAAATAATTTTCATTTTGTAACAGAACAAAAAAAACAAAAATAACAACAAATAGAGATAAACAGTTACAAAATAGGGGCTCACCTCAGCATAATGCTGGTCATACTAATTGGTATGACCAGCGCTGGTCTTCCGGTGAGCCCTCGTCGGTCAAACAAAACAAACATGACAAATTGCCAACAACGAATATAACCAAACGAAATAAAAAATTCAAACAAACAAACTACTATGTAAATAACACTTCTCAAAATATCAACATACAAATATCAAAACAAAAATAACAGGCCCACGTTTGACCACCATCACGCCTGTTACCAAAACAGAAGATACGATCTAGGATGTAACACGCTTGTCTAGGGGGAACCGATTCATGAAACTAGCGATAACATTATATAAGTAAGTACATGTAATTACCTCGCGGCGTGACTTTGCAGATGCCTCCACAGATTTCCTTTCCACTGGAATTTCTTTTCGCACTGCGGACAGGGGAATTGTTCCTTCTGGCTGTTTATAGAAGACTTTATAATTTCAATGTCTATCGCCTGCTGAGTAGGGTTCGAGTCTAATGGCGTCTCTTTTAATTTTCTAAAGAAAAAAAAAACAATATTATTTTGAATATTCAAGGTATATATTTAGTTTATTTTCCGCTTAACAGTCGTTCCAGTTACAACAGTGATGAGGTAACTTTAACTAATTTGAGAACTTATTAATTTTTTTTTTTATTTATTTGGCTACACACAACAGAATATAATTACCACATCGTTATGTAAATTACAGTAAGGTTTTGTACTAAATTATATTCCTAAACAAATGTGTATACAACATGAACAAAGAAAGCAGTGGCATTTGGTTAGCGCGGTAGGTTCGCATGCCGAAGGGCGTGGGTTCAAACCCCAACAATGAGCTTAAGCTGCCGGTGAAGGAAAACATCGTGAGGAAACCATAGCATGGTGATAGGGTACTTTCTAGTACTCGGCTGGCTAGCTACCACCCTCAAGTTGAAAATCTGCCGCCAAGCATCTAACGGTGTGTTCCGGCAGCCTCACTTGAGAGCCAGTTCCATTTCAGGCTAGGTGTGCTTTACCATCTTCGACCACACCGTCACTTAACATCAGGTGAGCTGTGGTCAAACAACTGGCCTGTCAACCATAAAAAAAAAAAAAATATGTAAAGTGAGTGACATTACCATTATAATAATAATAATGCTCTATTGGGGCCGGTCTATCATCGCGGACAGGACTATTGTCGCCAATAAGCCTGATATCGTGGTGGTCGACCGACATCACCATCCCACATGACGAGAATCTCGTGAAGGACAAGCTCAGCAAGTACCTTGACTTGGCTCACGAGATAACCGCCATGTGGGATGTTGATTCGACGATCATTGTCCCGATAGTCGTCACGGTAAACGGTCTTATAGCGAAGAGTCTCGACCAACATCTCAAGAGACTCTCGCTAGACGGTTGGGTCAAGCGTCAGCTTCAAAAGGCAGTGATCCTTGACGCGGCGCGCATTGTGAGGAGGTTCCTCACTCTGCAGCCCTAACCTCCGGCAGCAAGCCCTGCCCCGCTGCCGGCGGCACCCTAGTTTTTAAGTTTTTTATATTATTTGTTTTATACTTATTTAATGTAAAAAAATTAAAAATTAAGATATGTATAAAATAAATACCTGGAATAATAATAATATATATATTATACTAACTAACAATGTTGAACTATGTACATGTAAATAACAGGCGGGATGTAAAAGCCATCAACAATTACAAGTATAAATCACGTGTTTTTGGAAAAAATAAACAATAGTGATTACTATTGCTTTTCTTGCAAAGAAGAAAAAATTTAATTAAAAAACTAATCTTACTTAATATATAATAAATATGAATATAATTTTTTCAGGGCTCCGTGCCCAAAGTGTAAAACGGAACCCTATTACTAAGCCTCCGCTGTCCGTACGCCTGTTTGTATTTATTTTTATATGCAGCATTGTTAATTTTTGCAGAATTCTATTTGATTATTAATTAATTAATGTTTTTGCATTAACAATAATGGTTGATTAATAGACGCAAACAATTATATTTATAACCTTTTTCACTATTGTTTTTTTTTATAGTTGACAGGCTAGGTGTTTGACCACAGCTCACCGTATACCTGTACCGCACAGCTCATATTAAATTGTCAAAAAGGATATAAAATAAAAAATGTCACACAGAAGAAGAAAATAATAAAGAATATGTTTAAATTTTAATTAATTACCAAATGTAATCAAATCCATTATGCCGTTATTATCAACTTATAATACACAAACACACGCGAACACGCACGAACACACACACACACACACACACACATGTAACAATAATAGGTTCAACTAACAAGCCCAGGAATGAACCACTGTGAGCTCAGAACACAGGTACTCCTAGTCTGAGGAACAGAGCTTCCACCCAGGTACACAATACTAGGTGTTGAGTTGGAAATGTACCTATTGATTGTAATACTCACTTGTCTTATGTTTATTGTAATTGTCAATTTAAATTGTACCTAATACTCTGTTGGTGAAGAAATAAAAAAGTATATTATATTATTATTAAATTTGCCATTAAGATATACATAAACTCCAGTTTTTGCCCACTGACCTAAGTTTCAGCTGTATTTGGTGCTTCGAGCTGGTCTTGACGTGTTTCCGCAAATTGGAGGAGGTGGTAAACGCCAGGCCGCAGGGCTCGCAGTAGGGCCGCCGTTTGTGGCCCGCCTCTATCCGGTGGGTCTCCGAATGCTTGCGGAGGGAGGTCTTCCAGCGGAAGGTTTTCTCGCAATACTCGCACGGGAATTGAGCTGAAGACTTTGGTCTGCAATACAACATTGAAATTTACGTGTTCAAGGTTCAGTTTATATCCGCTTAGCTGTCGTTTCTGTTTTTTTTTTTAATGTAAAAAGTAATGAGGCGCACGAGACGCTCTTTTGATGGTAAGAGATAACGCCTGTCCATGACCATTGCAGCGATACACAGAACTTTGAGTAACAAAACAAAGTCAAGAGCATCAACGCTTTGGCGCTCATTACTTTGAGACTTTCGATGGTTAGTCTCAACAGCCCAGTAATTTCGCTGCTGCACCCTTCAAACCGGAACACAGTAATGTTTACACACTACTGCTTGGCGGCAGAATATCTGGTACCGCGGTGATTACCTAGACGACCTGCTAAGGTGATCTACCACCAAGTGAACCGACATTATACCAACCTGGAATCCATTCCGTTTTCTAGCAATTTTTCGTCGTAAGACCGAAATGCTTTAGCAGCTAAATCGAATAGTTCACTGTAAAGAAAAAAAAATAGGTTAATTAAAAAAATAGTTAAAAACTGTACTGTGCTGTCTAGTTTACGTCAAAAATGTTGTTTTTTAGGGGTCGTACCCTATTACTAAGACTCCGCTGTCCGTCCATCTGGCTGTATCTCATAAGCCGTGATAGCTAGACAGTTGTAATTTTCACAGATGGTGTATTTCTGTTGCCGCTATAACGACAAATACTAAAAACTAGAATTAAATAAACATTTAAGGGTTAACGTTTGCCGTTTTTATATATATATTTTTTATGTAAAAATTAATGAGACGAACGAGACGCTCTCCTGATGGTAAGAGATAACGCCTGTCCATGACCATTGCAGCGATACACAGAACTTTGAGTAACAAAACAAAGTCCAGGGTATCGCTGCTTTGGCGCTCATTACTTTGAGACTTTCGATGGTTAGTCTCAACAGCCCAGTAATTTCGCTAGCTGCAGTACCCTTCAAACCGGAACATAGTAATGTCTACACACTACTGCTTGGCGGCAGAATATCTGGTACTGCGGTGGTACCTAACTAGACGGCTTCCTGCTAAGGAAATCTACCACCAAGTAAATGTACGTAATGGTACGGAACCCTTCGTGCGCGATCCCGACTCGCACCTGGCCGGTTTTATTTATTTATTCTGCGAATTCCAATTAAAATTCATCGCAAAAACGGCCTTGGCGTCTGAACGACGTCACGTAAAACAATCACATCTGTCAACAAAAATATCAACTAAAGCAATAACGTTTTGCACGGAGTGACGTCACACTCTGCTGCTTTTTTTTATGCGAAAGTAATGAGACGAACGCGACGCTCTCCTAATGGTGTCCTAAGTGATAACGCCCGTCCACGACCATTGCAGCGATACCCAAAACTTTGAGTAACAAAACAAAGTCCAGCATCGCTCACCCCAAGCTAATAAGTATGTAAATCATTAAATAATAAAAACAATAATTTACATACATATAATACATATTCATTATATATTATATGTATGGACTTAACATTTAAAATTCAATTACATATTAAGCATAAATCATTTAAAAACAATTCAAATCAATTAATAAAAATGACAAAAATTAGTTAAATTCAAAAAGAAAGTCAATAATTCAATATACGGCTGCAATGATTTGTTAGGGACTGACCCGCCGGTATGGTTGGCAGTGTAGTGGTGGGCGGCGGCGGTGGCGCCGGCGGCGCGGTGGCAGCACGCCGTACACCGCCAGCGTGCCGCGTGCCGCCGGCCGTGCGCCGCCAGCGACCCGCCGGTAGGGAAGGCGCGGGCGCAGTACTCACATGTGTGTTGAGATGTCTGCGGATAATCAACACATTTCCAATGAAAAAAAAATTGCAATAATAAATTAATTAATCGTTTATTTCGGATAAAGTCCATAGTTACGGGTATTTACGTTTACATTAAACTACACTATTATTATAAAGAGGAAAGATTTTAGTGTTTGTTTGTATTGAATAGGCTCCGAAACTACTGGACCGATTTCAAAAATTCTTTCACCGTTTGGAAGCTACACTATCCCCGGGTGACATAGGATACTTTTTATCCCTGTATTCCCACGGGAACGGGAACTGTGCGAGTGAAACCGCGTGAACATAAAAGAAACATTTCAATAAAATCAAGTAGGTATAAATTTAAAATTACTCCGAGAAAATAATATTAATTCAAACACAATTAAAAATGACAATTAAAATAATTAAATAAAATAAAAATTAAATTATAATTGAAGAGTTATTTTGTCAAGTTTTGGCGGGAACGCGGAAAGTGTCGTATCGCCGTTGTATTTTTTTCAAAAATTTATGTTTTTTCGAGTGTTTTTGTACAAAAATAGTGGTGTTTTATTTATAAAGTACTGAATTACAAGCGCGAATGTAGCAAAATGATATAATGTTATAAAACATGAGTTTTCGTGTTGCTTCCAAAACTCCATCGAAGCTTTATAGTAAAGTCGCCGCTACTTTACTAAAGCACGACTGGACTTGACTGACACAGACTGTACTTTGACTAACTATAACTACGAGGAAACTTATTTAACTTTTGAAACTTGAAAATATAAAACACTTGACACTGGCAAATGCTCAAAACGCAACGCCAAAACCAAAGAAAAAATGTGTCAACTTTTTTTTAAGCTATTGCATAGCTTCTATCGCGGGCCTTGAGCGTGGAGACCGAATCCAGAAATTCCGTAACGAAAATAACCTAACACCCCCCACTCCCACCGGCACAGCGGCGATACTTTTTAGTTTTGCCATCTATCGATGAATAGCAGAACTTTTAATGACTTTTTTGAAATATCACGCTTGTCTCTTCAGTTCAGCAACTCGCCTCTAGGTGGCATTGGTTGTAATGCTATGCAATAGCTTTACCGCGGCAGTCCCCGAGTGCCACACGTCTTTTTTTTTACAGGCAGTCACTTGGGATGATAAGGATTCTAACAATACTCTATACATCCGTACAGACACCAGTGCAGAGCTGTAAATACATATTGTGTACCTACTAACGAGTGCTTGGAAAGCTCATGTTCTTTTAAATCATCTTCGTTTGCGTATGGAATGATGCACTTTTCACATTTTAATATTGCATTAATATATTCTTCTTTAGCTGCCATAGCGGCCCTCTCTTCTAATATTTCTTCTTTAGTTAACATTATCTGTAAGGAAACACATTTTCAAGTCATTTGGAAGTTTTTTTTTTGTGTAAGAAGTAACGAGACCAACGAGACGCTCTCCTGATGGTAAGAGATAACGCCTGTCCATGACCATTGCAGCGATACACAGAACTTTGAGCAGCAAACAAAGTCCAGGGCATCGCTGCTTTGGCGCTCATTACTTTGAGACTTTCTATAGTTGTTGATGTTGAGGTGACGTCATGAGACATCATTTCAAATCAAGTCAAGTAGTCAAGTAAATGAAAGTCAAGTTTGATTTGACAGCCCTGTTGGCTCATTGGTAGCAGGTCTGCTTCAAGAGCTGTGGGGCGTGGGTTGGATTCCCACCCAGGACAAACATTTTGTGATATAAAAAACCAAATGTTTGTTCTGTGTCTGGGTGTACTGTATGTATTATAAGTATGTATTTACAAAAAAAAATATTTAAGTATTCTATCAGTTATCTGACTCCCATAGTACAAACTCTGCTTAGTTTGGGGTCAGATGGCGCTGTGTGTAATGTCCTACGATATTTATTTATTTTATTTATACATATATGTTTTATTATTAAAATAAACCCCATCTCATAGTTTTCAGAGTTTTAAACGTAAAAATATTGTACAGAAATGTACTATTTCGAAATGGTTTTGGAATCAGGAAAGTTTTTTTTTTCTTTACATACCGAATTAACATACAGTATTACCTCTTGAAACATAACTTCTTCTTTATTAAATAACTCCTTTTTCTTTACTTTAATTTTCTTCTCTTTTTTCATATGTTTCTTCCTTATCTTCTTCTTATCAGCACACAGGTCTATCAGAGATCTGTCATCATCAGAATATGTGTTCTCCACTTTGACTGGGATTTCTGTGCCAGGCTCGCTCAATTTCATTTTGATGTCCAGTTCGTTTGTTTGTATGTTTTGTATGATGTTTGTATCAAAATATTCTTGATGTATTGTGATCAATTTTGATACTGTTTGAGGTTGCGTTTTATAATTCTAAAAAAAAACCTCCTTATAATTAGCATTGCATTCTGTACAGTTGCAAGTGTTGCAATGTATTCATAAATTAAGTCAAATGTTTAAATCACAGTCAAAGTCACACAAAGGAAATCATGGTTGAGTCTAGTCATACTGTAGCAAAGTTTACTAAGTGTGTGTAAGTGTACTGTACTTTACCATAGCAACTAGACTCAATCATGATTCACTTTGTGTGACTTTGACTGTGATTTTAAGTGATTGAATTAACTTACTGTGATTTAATGTGACTGTAAAGTGATGGTGACTTTATTACAAGATTTGATGGAATTTTGAAAGTAGTTTTTAATTTCATGCAACTAAACATAATATTACACATTACCTTTTAAAAAAAATGTAGATAGATTTAATTGTTAGGTCATAAACAAACAACTAATACTGGCATGATTTAAATATTAAAAAAAACTATTTAGGAACTACTAGCTGCACCCCGTGGTGTTACCCGCTACATGTTTTATATAAAAAGTAGCCTATGTATTAATCCAGGGTCTCAGCTACATCCATATCAAATTTCATTCAAATCCGTTCAGTAGTTTTTGCATGAAAGAGTAACAAACATCCATCCATCCATCCAAACTTACACATTTATAATATTACTAGCTGCACCCTGCGGTGTTACCCATTACATGTTTTCGGGAGAAAAAGTAGCTTATGTGTTAATCCAGAGTGTCAGCTACATCCATATCAAATCTCATTCAAATCCATTCAGTAGTTTCTGTGTGAAAGAGTAACAAACATCCATCCATCCATCCAAATTTACAAATTTATAATATTAGTGGGATTTGCTCAATACCTTTTTGACATAGTCGTGTAGAATTTCCCAACTGTTTTTGAGTTGTGCCTTGAATTTGATGAAATTGGAAATTCGGGCCTCACATTCCCAGCAGAGGGAAGGCGAGAAAGCATCTATTTGTATCTAAAATTGAAAGCTACGATTTAGAACCCAAAAACTAGCAAATAACTATCAAATAACAAAGAAAAACAGGAAGATAATAACTTTTTGAATGTATACCCAAATTAGAATTTATTGTCAAAATCATTGAAAATCAAAATGTATTTTATTTGCTAACTACAGGTGTCAAAATGTTGGCACATACATACTTAAACAAAACGTCGCTTAAACCATACTTTACACAGAACAATTTGTATAAATGTTATTACTTACTATATGTTTTTTGCCTTATCATCAATAATTTGTGATTGAAATTAGTATGGAAATAATAATATATTTTGTTCTTTAAAGGTATGGAGATGTAATGTAGTCTTGATCTGCCATGAAACAAATCAATCATGGCAATAAGCTTGTAAATAAATCAAAGCGTGTAATTAGGGTATAATAATTAATAATTAAACACATAGTAGGTACCTACCAGGATGTCGGTGAATATTTTGAGAAATTCTTCATTAGACCAATAGTCTTTTAAAGATTTCATTTTCCTGCCACTGCTGAGGCAACCGCAGCAAAAAATGTTTGTGTCCGCGTCCATGATCGTGTTATGGCAATTATTGGGCAAAATCAACGAGGTTTTCATTCAGGAAACGAAAGAAAACATATTAACTAAAACATTCAACACAATATCGTGATCCCGACGCCATGCCATCACAAAATGAAATCAAAACAATTTTTTTTTTTTTTTTTCGTTAATTTGCCCTTTCGGGCAGGCTAAAGCTATAAAGCCATACTGCCTCGTCTTCAGTGATATTTCTGCTGTATCTTAACTATGGTTATCGTCAAAGTCGTCTTAGTCAAGTCCAGTTCGTGTCAGTTCGTGCTAGTCATGCTTTAGTAAAGTAGTGGCAACTTTACTATAAAGCTTCGATGGAGTTTTGGAAGCAACACGAAAACTCATGTTTTACCACATTATATCATTTTCCCACCCTCGCGCTTGTAATTCGGCACTTTATGAATAAAACACCACCATTTTTATGCATAAACACTCGACAAAACACTAGTTTTGGAAAAAAATACAACGAAGCGACACGACTCTTCCCGCGTTCCCGCCAAAACTCTTCGAAATCAAAACAATTCAAATAAACTTAAATAGGGATGTATAATGCGACTTGAGTAGAAACAACTATTTTATCGATGAAAATATCGAGTAAAAGTGCTAGTGTACGAAATCAATCGTACTTGATCCTGAAATAAAACTACAGTTTCTGTACATTTGAACACAAGTACAGCGAAGCAGCAATATAAAAATAAATATATAGAATAACTATTGTTCACACCAATGTTTGTATAAACTAATAGAATATAAAGAAATAAAATTAAAAAGCATATTTTATCCAAAGTATTTTAGTAGCAGAATTAGAATACTATTACGCTTTATTGTATAAATGTATACTCTAGTATGTGTCGAAAATAAGTTAATTTGGTATAAACTGTAAACGAATGTTTCAATTCTAAACGACGCAAATCCGATTTTAAGTAATCTAAACTAAAGTGTTCTACGCAACATCCTTAAAATCAACAAAATAGTGAAGGTGAAGGACATCAAGTCATCAAGGGGAGTTTTGGCGGGACTGCGGGAAGAGTCGGGTCGCTCCGTTGTATTTTTTTCCAAAACTTGTGTTTTGTCGAGTGTTTATGCATAAAAATGGTGGTGTTTTATTCATAAAGTGCCGAATCACAAGCGTGAGTGTGGGAAAATGATATAATGTGGTAAAACATGACTTTTCGTGTTGCTTCCAAAACTCCATCGAAGCTTTATAGTAAAGTCACCACTACTTTACTAAAGCATGACTGGACTTGACTGACACGGACTGTGCTTGAAATAGACTGGGCTTCGACTATAACTTTAGCTACGAGGACAATTATTTAACTTTTGAAACATGAAAATATATAAATACTTGACACTGGCAAATGCTAAAACGCGACGCCAAAACAAAAAAAAAAGGACATCAAAGCTATTCGGTACACCATTTTAATATTTGTAGTAAAAGCTCTACTATACGTCTAATTTTTTTTTTTTTCGTTAATTAGCCCTTTCGGGCAGGCTAAAGCTATAAAGCCATACTGCCTCGTCTTCAGTGTTATTTCTGCTGTATCTTAACTATGGTTATCGTCAAAGTCGTCTTAGTCAAGTCCAGTTCGTGTCAGTTCGTGCCAGTCATGCTTTAGTAAAGTAGTGGCAACTTTACTATAAAGCTTCGATGGAGTTTTGGAAGCAACACGAAAACTCATGTTTCACCACATTATATCATTTTCCCACACTCGCGCTTGTAATTCGGCACTTTATGAATAACACACCACCATTTTTATGCATAAACACTCGACAAAACACTAGTTTTGGAAAAAAATACAATGAAGCGACACGACTCTTCCCGCGTTCCCGCCAAAACCCCCTATACGTCTAAGTTTTCCATTGGAAACAAAACGCATTACGTGTATATACGTTTCATTTCACGCACTCTGTGGCATGTCACCAAACAGTTAGACAATTTTTATTATCAGTTCTTTCCAAATCAGAAAGAACATGAAACGAAACGCTACAATCCATTCGGTGAGGATTGGTGGCTAAAAAACTTATTGTAAATATTATGTGAAAATGGCACAACTTGAATTAAACATGCCTTTATACAGTGTAAGCCCAGGCGTAACAAGTATTACCTTGTTTGATAACACGTGCTTTTGCTGTTTATCCCAAAACGAAATTATGATAAATCTCACAAATTGTAAACACAATGGATTTTTACATGAATATTATGTGGTAAGATTTTAAATGCGCTTAAATTGCGTTATGTGGCATTCCATTTCATCGTGTTACTTTAAAGATTATGTTTTGACTTATATTTCTACAATATAGTTGTTTTGGCTTAAATTGGTATTTGCATTCTGATAAAAGATGGTCGTCTACCTAAATAAATGTCAAATAAAAAAAATTAATTTTCAGATGCAATTCCCAAACATATTGGTATGCGTTAACTGTCACAGCATGCTAAAGAAAATAATGATTTTTCGACAACAGATACAAGAAAGCTGTGAGATATTGAAACAACAGGTAAATGTAATGTTTATTAGTCATGTCAACATTGTGATGACAAACGTCCCAAAATTAATAAAAAAAATAATAATTAGAAATTTAGATTATGTTTTTAATAAATATCTCAGAATAAATAGGCAAGCCACTTGACGTCAAAAGAGATTTTGACGTATTTGAATTGAAGTTTCGGCAGTCTAGTTCGAAGAATGTAGTTTTTGTAGCAACGATAGCTCAGTGGTTCGGGCGTTAGGCTCACACGCCAAAGACCGTGTATTCAAACCCCAACAATGAGCGTGAGCTGTCGGAGATGGAAAACATCGTGAGGAAACCATAGCACCATAGCTACCATAGGTGGTAGCTGGTAAGTTATCTTCTAGTACTCGGCTGGCTAGTTACCACTCTCAAGTCGAAAATCTGCCGCCAAGCACATAGCGGTGTGTAACGGCAGTCTCACTTGAAAGCCAGTTCCATTCCAGGCTAGGTGTGTTTTGCCATCTTCGACCACACCATCACTTACTATCAGGTGAGCTGTGGTCAAACACCTAGCTTGTCAATAATAAAGAGTTGTCTGGCAGAGATCGCTGTTAGCGATAAGGTCGCCAGTTGTTACAATTGTTAATTAAGTTTATTTCTTCTGTATTGTTTAATTTTTAGTGTGTATATTTTTTATATTATAGAGAGAATCAATCAATCAAAGAGTGAAATTTATAACCCAGATAAATAAACTAGCCTACTCTTTGGTTGTTACTCGAAGCCCTAAGTAGTTGATATGTACGACCTTTTTCCTATCGAAAAATCTTTTATTTCTATTAATTTACAATAAGTAATTGAACTAACAAAAAAAACTTAAAATTTGGCGCACAGCGAATCGAACCATCAATTTTTTTAAATTGTAGATAGGTATAGGCTTGCGTTCTTTACAACCGCCATCTAGCCAGATGTTATGATGTATCACGCTTACCTAGAAGAAACCGATTGTTTTTTGACAATCACTAGATTTGACCGTGACCGTTAAGGATTCAAATTATGTGCGAAACATTTTTTTTTTTTTTAATAGCGTAGGACTATACACACAGCGCCATCTGGCCCCAAACTAAGCAGAGCTTGTGTGATGAAAGTCAGACAACTGATAGAATACATAAATACTTTTTTGTAAATACATACTTATAATACATACAGAACACCCAGACACAGAACAAACATTTGTTTATTCACAAAATGTTTGCCCTGAGTGGGAATCGAACCCACGCCCTACAGCTCTCAAGGCAGATATACTACCAATGAGCCAACGGGGCTGTCTGAGTTCAAACATCAGTTATCTGTGTCTGTGACTATATTTTCTTATCCGTTTTAGCTTCAACAGAAAACAACAAACAAACTATATTCTTTGCAACAATCTGACACAACAATAACATCCACTCTAACTGATTTAGAAGATGAATTAAAGTACGAAACATCAAACAAAGACACAGATATCGTTCTTAAAGAAGAACCAAGAACCAATCAGAGCTCGTCACAGATAACGACCGACGTGAAAATAGAACACGACAGTTCCGATTTCGAGAATGACATTCCTCTGGCACAGATTAAAAAGAAAAAGAAAAAAGGCGCGCGTAAATCTCAAGTGGCCAGTTTGGAAGAAAAGTACGATGGAAAGATTAGAGTTGTCATCTTGAGTGAGGAAGAGTTGATGTTTGAAAGAGAAAGGGAATCGATTAAAGAGTCTTATTTGAAATTACCGTTCAAATGTGACAGTTGTATTAAAGGGTTTGACCACGAGAACACTTTAAAAGCTCATATAGAAAAACAGCACTCGGTAAGAAATATATTTCTGGCTAAGGCATGACTGTAGCTCGCTTATATACATATTTTTTTTTTTTATGTAAAAAGTAATAAGACGAACGAGACGCTCTCCTGATGGTAAGAGATAACGCCTGTCCATGACCATCGCAGCGATACACAGAACTTTAAGTAACTAAACAAAGTCCAGGGCATCACTGCTTTGGCGCTCATTACTTTGAGACTTTTGATAGAGTTAGTCTCAACAGCCCAGTAATTTCGCTAGCTGCAGTACCCTTCAAACCGGAACACAGTAATGCTTACACACTACTGCTTAGCGGCAGAATAACTGGTACTGCGGTGGTACCTACCTAGACGACCTCCTGCTAAGGAGATCTACCACCAAGATTGAATAAATAAATATCGTAGGACATTACACACAGCGCCATCTGACCTCAAACTAAGCAAAGCTTGTACTATGGAAGTCACATAACTGATAGAATCCACTTCACTAAATACTTCATTAAATAGTATAAAACAAAGTCGCTCCCCGCTGTCCCTATGTATGCTTAGATATTTAAAACTACACAACGGATTTTGATGCGGTTTTTTTTAATAGATAGAGTAATTCAAGAGGAAGGTTTATATGTATAATACTTGCATATCAACCACATTAGTATCTACGTTGCACCCGTGCGAAGCCGGGGCGGGTCGCTAGTACATTATAAATGTGAAAGTTTGGATGGATGTTTGTTACTCTTTCACGCAAAAACTATAGAACGGATTTGGATGTAATTTGTTATGAAGGTAGCTGAGACCCTGGATTAGAACATAGGCTACTTTTTATCCCGAAAAATGTAGCGGAGCGCAGCTAGTCTATACTATTACAAAGAGGAAAGATTTGATTGTTTGTATTGAATAGGCTCGGAAACTACTGGACCGATTTCAAAAATTCTTTTACCGTCGAGAAGCTCCTCTATCCCCGGGTGACATAGGCTACTTCATCCCTGTATTCCCGCGGGAACGGGAACTACGCGGATGAAACCACAAGGCGTCCTCTTCTAACTAATAATAACTAAATTTTGTAGCGATGACAGCTCAGTGGTTAGCGCGGTAGGTTCGCATGCCGAAGGGCGTGGGTTCAAACCCCAACAATAAGCTTGAGCTGCCGGTGAAGGAAAACATCGTTAGAAAACCATAGCATGGTGGTAGTGTACTTTCTAGTACTCGGCTGGCTAGCTACCACCCTCAAGTTGAAAATCTGCCGCCAAGCATCGAACGGTGTGTTCCGGCAGCCTCACTTGAGAGCCAGTTCCATTCCAGACTAGGTGTGCTTTACCATCTTCGACCACACCATCACTGAACATCAGGTGAGCTGTGGTCAAAAATCTAGCCTGTCAACCATAAAAAAAAACTAATCTAAAAGGCCGCCATCAATGGGAACAGTACCCAAAACGCCCCATCGCCGCGTTGTATGGCAATACTCAAACTCTGGGCAAAATAAAGGCCACAGTTTTGTTAATGTAATGTAAATAAAGGTGTTTGTTCTTTTTTCTTTCTAACTGTAGAAAGAAGGCGTGCACCGCTGCGGTATCTGCGACTCGGTGCTGGGCTCTGGAGCTTCCTACAAGGAACACGTTCGAAGGCACATGAGAAGGTAAAAGAAACAGGGAAAGTAGGTTTGTAGTGATGATAGCTCAGTGGTTAGCGTGGGTCCAAACCTCAACAATGAGCTCGAGCTGCCGGTGACGGCAGACATGGTGAGGAAACCATAGCATGGTGGTAGCGTACTCTCTAGTACTCGGCTGGCTAGCTACCACGCGAGAGTTGAAAATCTGCCGCCAAGCATCTAACGGTGTGTTCCGGCAGCCTCACTGGAGAGCCAATTCCATTCCAGGCGACATCTTCGACGACACCTTTTTTTTATGTAAGAAGTAATGAGACGAACGAGACGCTCTCCTGATGGTAAGAGATAACGCATCCATGACCATTGCAGCGATACACAGAACTTTGAGTAACAAAACAAAGTCCAGGGCATCGCTGCTTTGGCGCTCATTACTTTGACACTTTCGATGGTTAGTCTCAACAGCCCAGTAATTTCGCTGCAGTACCCTTCGAACTGGAACTCAGTAATGTTTACACGCTACTGCTTAGCGGTAGAATATCTTGTACTGCGGTGGTACCTACCTAGACGACCTCCTGCTAAGGAGTACCACCAAGTAAAACTTCACTTAACATTAGGTGAGCTGTGGTCAAACACCTTGACTGTCAACAATATTTATCAATATTTGTCTATTTTCTAACTGTTTGTCTGTCTCTGTGTGTTTGTTTTTGTTTTTATGCTTGTTACAGAATTAAACCTTACCCTTTCTTTCTTTCAATAAAAAAAATAATATTTTTTTTTTATGCGGATAAGTAGCAAACCGTGGTCGTTATCAGTGCGTTGCCTACCTTTAAGGACCCTATTTACCCTTTGTTTGAAGCGAGGTAAATTAAAAAATATGTCTGTACAAAAATGCAAATTAAAACAAAAAAAATACAAATGAAAGCTCATGATGTAAATAGAAACAAGGATTGTGCGTCTGCCTCGAGCATTCATGCTCACCATGGAAGGCTCCTTCTTGCGGCGGCGTCGTGTGTCGGCGCTTTTTTCCCTCAGATATGGTTGAGGAGGGCGATGGCGGCACACGCGTCATATTCGTGCTCGGGTGCTGCTTGCGGGTCGCGGCTCTGCTCGCGGTAGACACACAATCTACCTACTTTAACCTTAGATTAAGATTACTAACGTAACTTTCCTCTTTTTGTAATGTAAAATTGTAAAAAAAAAATGTAACTAAAGTTGACAAAGGTCACGGACCCGTGTCTGTGGAGCGTATAATTATAAATTAAAAAAAATGCAAAATATATAGGAATACTTCATTATACTGGCAGGTTTGAATGCGTAGCTTGCGGCAAACGTACCACCGACATTTACTCCGTGTCGCAGCACTACAACCAGCACCACGGCGACGGCGCCGGCGCCATCAGCATGCTGTTTACCTGCGAACAGTGCAACTATACCACCGAGTAAGACATCACCAATGGCGGCCTTAGGGCAAGTGGCAAGCAGGGCGACCGCCCGGGGCCTCGCGTCCTCGTACAAAAAACATCTTTACCATTTACAGAAAAAGTTCCTTATTCGCGTTTTCATTAATAAAAATAAATAAATATCGTAGGACTATACACACAGCGCCATCTGACCCCAAACTAAGCAGAGCTTGTGTGATGGAAGTCAGATAACTGATAGAATACATAAATACTTTTTATTTTGTAAATACATACAGAGCACCCAGACACAGAACAAACATTTGTTCATTCACAAAATGCTTGTCCTGGGTGGGAATCATACCCACGCCCTTTAACTCTTGGAGCAGACATACTACCAATGAACCAACAGGGCTGTAAGAATATAATTATTATACTAGCAGCTCGCCCCGGATTCACACGAGAAAATTCAATTAACAATATAAATTTATCGATCCAGTAGTTTCGGAGCCTATTCAATACAAACAAATAAACAAATCTTTCCTCTTTATAATTAGTGGAGATGTAGATGACAACTGTACCAGGTAGACATATGATATCGCGGGCTTACTTGCAGCTGTCACTTTGCTATAAAACGTCACTTTATTCTATTGACAATAGTTTTCGCTGCGTATGCTAAGTAAGGATTTTTCAAATTTTTCACAGCTCGGGTTATACTATTGAATTCCATACTGATCCCTAATTGTTTTTTAAATAAAATATAGCCTATGCCCATCACGGATAATGTAGCATTCTAATAATGAAAGAATTATTAAGATCGGTCCAGTAGTATCTGTCGCAGAACCGATAACCGCTAGGGTACACAAACTGGTTCTGGAGTGGAGACCGCGAACTGGTAAACGTAGCGTAGGACGCCCTGACTCGATCGAGTGACGATTTACGTAGGATAGCTGGGTGGTGGTTGGAAGCGAAAAGCCGACGATCGGGCCGAGTGGCGTGTCTTGGGAGATGCCTATGTCCAGCAGTGGACTACAAAAGGCTGATGATGATGATGATGCTGTACTTTTCAGTTCGCACCGCGCGTACCGTTACCATCGTGAGAAGCATAAACGGAAGCAGCAGTGTTCCGTCTGCGGCAGCACTTTCGTGAGTACCAGTGGACTGCGAATCCATATGAAGTGAGACATTTTTTTATTTATTTATTGAGGCTTCATACTAGCAGCTACTATAATTATTATTATAATTTTACACAACTTAAGTAATTATCTGGCTAATTGCGTTGCTTATTTAAAGAAGCACAACATGCATTTAAATATATTAATACAATTAATTAAATTAAAATCAAAAACAAATTCAATAAAATTAAAATCAAAATAAAAACCATAAACAAAATTAAATTAGTAAAACCATAATCAAAATTAAAATTAAATTAAATTAAAATCAAATTCATAATCAATTACAATTCAAAATTAAAACCAAAACCAAAACTATCACAAAAACAAGAATCAAAATACATTATACAAATTAAAATTCAAATCAAAATCAAAATTAAAATCAAAACTAATACTAATAATACAAATATTAACACTTACACACAATACATTTATTAACACTTTCATTGTCACCACTATTTTCGAGTAGTTCCCAGCGATGCCGCCCTATACAAAACGCAAGCGCGCCAGGCGTGCTCACGGCTCTGCGAGATGAAATGACATGGGCACGCTAGGCGTTTTCACTGGCACCGTATAAAGGTGGTTCGATTTCCGTACAAATATTTTTTCCCCATTTATGAACAAATGGAGCAAAATTTTATAGTGAAATCATAATCTACTGTTTTATTCAAAACTCATAAATTCATAAATAATTTATAAATTTGATTTTATGCTAATAATCTACTGTTTTATTCAAGCAATTGTGATTTACCGCAAATAAAGACCAAAATAAATGTCAGTAGCTATGATTTCACTGTAAAATTATGCTCCATTTGTTCATAAACGGAAAAAAAATATTTGTACGGAAATCGAACCTTAAGGGGAAATAATAAAAATCCGTATTTCGGCTTCAGATAGAAAATATGGCCAAATTCATGAAAAGTTGAGAGCACGTCCAGCGCGCTCGCGGCATCGTGACACGAAGTCGTGTGAACACGCCAGGCGTGTCGGCGGCACTGAATGTGTTAAACATTCTTTTATACTATACTAGCTACGCTCTGGTACATGTTTTTGGGATAAAAAGTAGCCTATGTGTTAATCCAGGGTCTCAGCTACCTCCATACCGAATTTCGTCCAAATCCGTTCAGTAGTTTTTGCGTGAAAGAGTAACAAACATCCATCCAAACTTTCACATTTATAATATTAGTGGAATTATGCAAGTGAACAAAGAAAATAGGAGTTTTGGCGGGAACGCGGGAAGAGTCGTGTCGCTCCGTTGTATTTTTTTCCAAAACTGTGTTTTTTCGAGTGTTTATGCATAAAAATGGTGGTGTTTTATTCATAAAGTGCCGAATCACAAGCGCGAGTGTGGGAAAATGATATAATGTGGTGAAACATGACTTTTCGTGTTGCTCCTAAAGCTCCATCGAAGCTTTATAGTAAAGTCGCCACTACTTTACTAAAGCATGACTGGGCTTGACTAAGACTGGACTTTGACTATAACTAGCTACGAGGACACTTATTTAACTTTTGAAACTTGAAAATATATAAATACTTGACACTGGCAAACGCTAAAACATGACGCCAAACCAAAGAAAAAGAAAACACACTGCTTGACCGACACAGCAGCGCTACATCGATAAAGCAGATACTGCCTCGAGGCATACCAATGCAAAATCAAAGACTATCTAGACAGCCCCGTTGGTTCATTGGTAGTATGTCTACTTCAAAAGCGGAAGCTTATCCCGAAAACATGTAGCGGGCAACACCGCGGGTCGCAGCTAGTATTCCATAAACTAAACGGTTTGAATCTACCTTCATTGTCCTACTTTTTTCTGTCTCTGTTTGTTTGTTTTTGTGCTTGTTACAGAATTAAACGTTTTTTCTTTCATTCTTTACGGTTTAAGAATCATTTAATCTCATAAAAATTACAAGTAATTTACTTACTGAGATTACATATTTAAGTAAGTTTATTATGCCACTAAGCATAGTGTGCAGGCGTAATGACAAGTACACAAAAACATTACAAATTAAAGAGAAAACAGAAAACAAAAACATTCTTTCATTGTACGAACCGCTAAACAATGGAATTTACTGCCCGAGTGGGTGTTCCCTGATAGATTACTTGGTGGTAGATCTCCTTAGCAGGAGGTCGTCTAGCTATGTACCACCGCAGTACCAGATATTCTGCCGCTAAGCAGTGGTGTGTAAGCATTACTGTGTTCCGGTTTGAAGGGTACTGCAGCGAAATTACTGGGCTGTTGAGACTAACTCTATCAAGTCTCAAAGTAATGAGCGCCAAAGCAGTGATGCCCTGGACTTTGTTTTGTTACTTAAAGTTCTGTGTATCGCTGCAATGGTCATGGATAGGCGTTATCTCTTACCATCAGGAGAGCATCTCGTTCGTCTCATTACTGTTTACATAAAAAAAAAAGATAAAGTCTGGGTGTCTTCAATTTGAGAGCGATTCCGTTTCTTCAAGTCAATCTGAGATGTATTGCAGTACGGTCCACAAGCAGTCCTCTCGCGTCTACAAATGCTCGACTTGTGAAAAGACGTACCGATGCAAGTCTGGGCTGTTTAACCACTGGGCGGCGCACGCGCACGGCGGCGGCCCGCCCGCCCAGGCCGCCTACTGCGGACAGTGCCGCACGCACTTCGCCACCAGAAACAATCTGCAGCACCACCTGCGCACTCATTCCAACCACGTCACAGAAGAGAGCAAGAAGTGAGTATAGGCTTATGAAAAATAATCCATTTTTAGGGTTCAGTACCCAAAGGATAAAAACGGGACCCTATTACTGAGACTTCGCTGTCCGACCGTCCGTCCGCCTGTCACCAGGCTGTAGCTCAAGAACGGTGATAGTTAGACAGTTGAAATTTTCACAGATGACGTATTTCTATTGCCGCTATAACAACAAATACTAAAAATAAAATAAATATTTAAGGGGGGCTCCCTTACAACAAACTTGATTTTTTTTTATAGATTTTTATAGAATGGTACGGTACCCTTCGTGCGCGAGTCCGACTCGCACTTGTCGGTTTTTTTTATATTAATCGATTATTTTTTTCTTAAAATCGATTTTTAAGAAATCGATTATAGTATCTACTAGCGGACGCCTCGCTGTTTCACCCGCGTGGTTCCCGTTCCCGTGGGAATCCAGGTGGCTTGACCTTTTCCGACACCTCCAACAATTATCATTTATTTCATGTACTTGGTGGTAGATCTCCTTAGCAGGAGGTCATCTAGGTAGGTACCACCGCAGTACTAGATATTCTGCCGCCAAGCAGTAGTGTGTAAACATTACTGTGTTCCGGTTTGAAGGGTACTGCGGCGACATTACTGGGCTGTTGAGACTAACCATCGAAAGTCTCAAAGTAATGAGCACCAAAGCAGTGATGCCCTGGACTTTGTTTTGTTACTCAGAGTTCTGTGTATCACTGCAATGGTCATGGACAAGCGTTATCTCTTACCATCAGGAGAGCGTCTCGTTCGTCTCATTATTTTTCACATAAAAAAAAAATTCAACCAATTTACACAAAATCTTGGCAAATTATAACCTTAACCGTACCCTATCCTACCTACCTTTACCTTACCTTAACCTTATTTGATATCGTCAGGAGACGGTCTCTTTAGTCTCAACTTTTAAAATAAAAAACGGCCAAGTGCAAGTCGGACTCGCGCACGAAGGATTCCGTACCATTATCTATATAAACGGCAAAAAAATCACGTTTGTTGTATGGGAGCCACCTTAAATATTTATTTTATTCTGTTTTTCAGTATTTATTGTTATAGCGGCGACAGAAATACATCATCTGTGAAAATGTCAACTGTCTAACTATCACCGTTCTTGAGATACAGCCTGGTGACAGACGGACAGCGGAGTCTTAGCAATAGGGTCCCGTTTTACTTACCCTTTGAGTACGGAACCCTTAAAAAGACTTTGTACTAAATTAAAAATTACAAAAAAAAAATTTCGTCAGGTTTGTGTGCCAGGAGTGTGACGCCAAGTTTTTGACGAAGACCGCGCTTCAAAGCCACATTGATTGGGAACACCTGAAGACAGTCAAGCACGAGTGCCAGAAATGTTCCAAGGTACACAAATACAAATCATTTATTAATAAGCGCTTTGAGTCCACATTCTTTATTCGCACAGCGAGGATGTGGAACTCTTTGCCAGAGTCCGTGTTTCCCGAAAACTACAATATGAGTGTCTTCAAATCAAGAGTAAACAGGTTCCTTCTAGGTGAGCGTGCTCCATCTTCGACCGCATCGACGCTTCACATCAGGCAGGATGTGGTCAAGCGCGAACCAATTCAATATATTTAAAAAAACACCAAAGTTACAGGTCATTTTTCCATTAATATTTTGAAAAATATCAAAATCATAACATATGTCAAAACAATGAAAATGTCAATGAAGTTATATGTCACATATAAAATAATTATGTCAATATAATTAAATATCAATGAAAACAAAAATATTATAATTACTTACTAGTAATTCAGTAATCGGTATTTATCGGTAATTCAACAATATAATTATATGATATAATACCTATCGTTTACTAAAATATAGCCTCCCAGTTCTGTTTTCATAAATTGTTTTTAATACTTTCACATGCATGCTGGATTTGAAAATCTTATTATCTTTCATAATATTTTTGAAGTTATCTCCTTATTTTTTTTCACGAAAATCACAATTTCATCCGAGACACCTTTATGCTTACGTATATTTATTGTTCACAAATTGTTTTTTGCTATAGAACGTTTGTTCTCAAAACTCCTATTATATAGTACCTATTGATATTCTGTTCAGTAATTTTCTTGTGCAATCGAAGTTTGTCAGACTGCCTATTCATTTAGGTATTTTGTAAAGAAAAAAGGTATGCGGAAATGACAGTTATACCAAGATTTTCCTGCCATATCAATCAATATATATTTTAATTTAATGCAAGCATTTTTGTTTCTTTTGTATGAAATCTTTACCCTTTATTTGGGCCCCCCAAGTAATACAGGGCACGATACGCCACTGTGATAGACGCTGGTTCACGTTTAACCACAAAGCAAAAACAGAAATGACTCATCGACACGCAATATCAGTTTCGGTACGGCTTCCTCATCTGGAAATAACTAGTAGAACTTCTTTTTTTTTTTTTTATGGTTGACAGGCTAGTTGTTTGACCACAGCTCACCTGATGTTAAGTGAAGGTGTGGTCGAAGATGGTAAAGCACACCTAGCCTGGAATGGAACTGGCTCTCAAGTGACGCTGCCGGAACACACCGTTAGATGCTTGGCGGCAGATTTTCAACTCTCATGTGGTAGCTAGCCAGCCGAGTACTAGAGAGTACGCTACCACCATGCTGTGGTTTCCTCACGATGTTTTCCTTCACCGGCAGCTCAAGCTCATTGTTGGGGTTTGAACCCACGCCCTTCAGCATGCGAACCTACCGCGCTAACCACTGAGCTATCATCGCTACAAAAGCTAGTCCCAGTACGACCTTGACCAGCGTTGAGGACTATGTCCTTACTCTACTCGCAATGGGAAGAAGCTACTAGAAGCTAGAAGCTGGTTTACTTGGTGGTAGATCTCCTTAGCAGGAGGTCGTCTAGGTAGGTACCACCGCAGTACCAGATATTCTGCCGCCAGGCAGTAGTGTGTATACTGTAGAGTGTACTGCAGCGAAATGAAAGGGATGTTGAGACTAACCATCGAAAGTCTCCAAAGTAATGAGCGCCAAAGCAGCGATGCCCTGGACTTTGGTTTTGCTACTCAAAGTTCTGTGTATCGCTGCAATGGTCATGGACAGACGTTATCTCTTACCATCAATAGGGCCTCGTTAGTCTCATTACTTTTTACATAAAAAAAAACATAGTTATTAGCTTCTTGTCGTGATAGTGATTATTACAGGGACATTGATCGTAGTCTACTTCCAAATATGGGATTATCTCTTGAGCCAATTCAAGTTACGTGCTGATATGGTCCTTCGAAAGATGTTGTACGACAATGATAAATGATTTCAGGTATTCAAAACAGCTGTAACATTGAAGAAACACATCAGTTTTGTACACGAAAAGAAGCGACCGCCTCGGGACAAGATCTGCGACTATTGCGGAAGAGCTTTTACTGTAAGTATTTATATGACCTTGGGTTATGATTGTTTACTTGGTGGTAGATTTTCTTAGCAGGAAGTCGTCTAGGTAGGTACCGCAGTACCAGATATTCTGCCGCCAAGCAGTAGTGTGTAAACATTATTGTGTTCCGGTTTGTGAGGTACTGCAGCGACATTACAGGGCTGTTGAGATTAACCATCTAATGTCTCAAAGTAATGAGCGCCAAAGCAGCGATGTCATGCTTGTAGTTAAGTCCAGACTTAACTAAAAGCATGACTAGATTCGACTGATATCGACTGGACTTGACCAAGACTGGACTTTGACTACTTTTTAACTTATGACACTTGAAAATATCAAACACTTGACACTGATAAATGCACAAATGGTGACGCCAAAATTAAAAAATAATATTTTTGCCGATGACAACTTAGTTTTTTTTCTATAATTTTGACATCGCACTTCTTGCATTTTGCCAGTGTCATGTATTTACATATGCCTTGTTACATACTTTACAGACGACGTCGATTCTAAGGTCGCATGTGCGCACGCACACTGGCGCGCGGCCGCTGCGCTGCGCACACTGCGCCGCAACCTTCGCACACGCCGCCGCGCTTTACACTCACAACAAACTCTTACACAACAAATAACACCTTGCACGACCGTTTTCAATATTAAAAAAAAATACTATATTTAATTTTATTTTAAGCAGAACTTGTACTATGGAAGTCAGATAACTACAATTGATAGGCAAGTAGTTACTGCAGAGAGAGGGGGATCCTAAGACTCGTGGTTATTTTAATTAGATTTTTGTCAAATTATATTTATAAAAGTTTGTCTAATTAGTTCTAGATATTAAGTAAAATAAGTATGTATTTAATAAAAAAGTAAAGCCATTGTGATTTACCGCAAATAAAGACCAAAATAAATGCCAGTAGCTGTGATTTCTCTGTAAAATTATGCTCCATTTGTCCATCATCATCATCATCATCATTTCAGCCGTAGGACGTCCACTGCTGGACATAGACCTCCCCCATTGACTTCCATAAAGACCGGTTGGAAACGGCTCGCATCCAGCGCGTTCCTGCGGTCTTTACTAGGTCGTCTGTCCACCTTGTGGGTGGACGTGCTACGCTGCGCTTGCCGGTCCGTGGTCTCCACTCCAGAACTGGCTCCAGACTATTTGTCCATAAATGGCAAAAAACTATTTGTATGGAAATCGAACCACATTAATAAGTTGTTGTCAAATTAATTAAATTTAAGTCCTCATCACTGTTGTAACTGGAACGACTATTAAGCTGAAACCTTGAATATTCAGTCTGATAACAGATAGAATACTTAAATACTTTTTTTTGTAAATACATACTTGTAATAAATACAGTACACCGAGATACAGAACATACATTTTATCTATACCACAAAATGTTTATCCTGGGTGGAAATCGAACCCACGCCCTTCAGCTCTTGGAGCAGACATACTACCACTGAACCAACAGGGCTACGATACGACACGGGCTCCTATTTTGTTATTGTAGCAGCAACAGAAATACATCATCTGTGAAAATGTCGAGTCTAACTTTTTTTTTTTAATGTGAAAAATAATGAGACGATCGAGACGCTCTCCTGATGGTAAGAGATAACGCTTGTCCATGACCATTGCAGCGATATACAGAACTTTGAGTAACAAAACAAAGTCCAGGGCATCACTGCTTTGGCGCTCATTACTTTGAGACTTTAGATGGTTAGTCTCAACAGCCCAGTAATTTCGCTGCAGTACCCTTCAAACCGGACACAGTAATGTTTACACACTACTGCTTGGCGGCAGAATATCTGGTACTGCGGTGGTACCTACCTAGATGACCTCCTGCTAAGGAGATCTACCACCAAGTAACTAAACTACTTGGTGGTAGATCTCCTTAGCAGGAGGTACCAGTACCAGTTATTCTGCCGCTAAGCAGTAGTGTGTAAACATTACTGTGTTCCGGTTTTAAGGGTACTGCAGCTAGAGAAATTACTGGGCTGTTGAGACTAACCACCGAAAGTCTCAAAGTAATGAGCGCCAAAGCAGCGATGCCCTGGACTTTGTTTCGTCACTCAAAGTTCTGTGTATCGCTGCAATGGTCATGGACAGGCGTTATCTCTTACCATCAGGAGAGCGTCTAGTTCGTATCATTACTTTTTACATTAAAAAAAAAAACTATCACGGTTCATGAGATACAGCCTGGTGACAGACGGACAGACAGACGGACGGACAGCGAAATCTCAGTAATAGGGTCCCGTTTTACTCAAGGCAGTTCACTCTTTCTAGCGACTAACGTGTCAGAATGACGTCTCAGTAAAACCAATATGGCGGATTTTATAACCTAAGAAAACAATAATAAAAAAAATAAGCATGGCGCAATAAGTATGTATTTACAAAAAAAAAAAGTATTTAAGTATTTTATCAGTTATCTGATTCCCATAGTACAAGCTTTGCTTATTTTGGGGTCAGATGGCGCTGTGTGTAATGCCCTACGATATTTATTTATTTTATTTATTTATTTAATAAAATGTCATAATTAATGTTGATGAGTTTTATTTAATACCAATATACATACTAATATATTAAACGTAACTGTTAATGGTAAAATTGCCCACAAAACACAATGTGGCAATAGCCAAAAATGAAAAAAAAAAAATGTCTAATTCTCCTTGGGCTTATCTTTCCTTGTGTCTGTGTAGTGCGTATCATGTGTTCGCAAATGATTCCGAAGGATTTTGTTAGTCTGCAAACACAAAAAAAAAAAATTAACTGCCTGTCATAAATGGCATCACTTTCATTAACTAAGTTAGTTCAACATCCATGGCCAGAATAAATTATTAAAAAAAAAAAAACTAAGTTAGTTCCTGTCAAAATCCATTCAGCTGTCAACATAACCTAAATTACAAAGCACCTAACGGCTAGGTAGGAGTTTTGGCGGGAACGTGGAAAGAGTCTGTACTTGACCAAGACTGGACTTTGACTATAACTATATCTACGAGGCAACTTATGAAACTTGAAAATATAAAACACTTGACACTGGCAAATGTTCAGAATGCGACGCTAAAACCAAAGAAAAAAAACGGCTAGGTAGGAGTTTTGGCGGGAACGTGGAAAGAGTCGTGTCACCCCGTTGTATTTTTTTTGCAAAACTAGTGTTTTGTAGTGTTTATGCATAAAAATGGTGGCGTTTTATTCATAAAGTGTCGAATCACAAGCGCGAGTGTGGGAAAATGATATAATGTGGTGAAACATGACTTTTCGTGTTGCTTCCAAAACTCCATCGAACTCCATTCTTTATAGTAAAGGTGCCACTAAAGCATGACTGGACTTGACCAAGACTGGATTTTGACTACAGTTTAACTTATGAAATTTGATAACATCAAAACACTTGACACTGCACAAAATGCACAAAATGCGACGCCAAAATTAAAGAAGAAGAAGAAGGTAAGCGCCTAGCTCAGACGTGGAAGGTCCTAGCTTGTCAACCACAAAAATAACTTACCGTGAAACCTCGACCGCACAGATAACAGATCTTGTTCCGCGGCGGCAGAATACCTTCGTGTTTACGTCGTCTATGCTTGACTAATTCTGCGTTACGGATGAAATTCTGAAACAATTTTTTTTCTAGATGACCTTGCCATGTAAAATAAAAAAGTATACATAATTTTGACACATTTGACTTTGACAATGCCATGTCAATGACGTAAACAAATTTTATATCATAGCCTCTTATAGATCGTTTCACGAAAGAGTTCCCTTCGTCGTCATGTTGGTAGTTACGAAACCAGTGTTGCTACTTTTTCAGAAAGATGTTTACTCGAAATTAAGGAAATTTTAATGTCACTAACGTAGATACTATTTTTTAACATCTGGTCCGAAGTATCGGCGGGAATCCAGCCGGATTGAAAATGACACCAGACCAGATTGCGGTCCCTAGTCCTATAGTTTTAATACAACTATGTATTTTACCTATATTGATATAATTGACAAGGTTGAAAAATAAAACAAATGTTTATGGTTATTTTTTATAATAATTGTGTTCAACTAATGGGCCAACACCCGAGATGTCGCTACCACCTGTATCATCATCAGAAGAAGTAACGTCACTATCGTTTCCTACTTCAATTATGAATCGGTCAATTTCTGCGTCTGCACGTACTCCATCATTGTAGTATTTGTCTTCAATATTCTTGACATGATCACATTATTTTTTCCAATCTTCTGCAGATATGCTTAAAAATGCTTCTTCTGTTATTTTAACAATTTGACTTGCTTCCTGTCCAACATTTTTTTCTGCAATTCTTCTTTTCAAAAGACTCCATATGAGCTCAATTGGGTTTAAATCACAGTGATAAGGCGGGAGCCTTACCACTTTATGACCATGTTTCTCCAGTAACGTGTCTGCTTCGTAAACAGGCGGTTCTTTATGGTCTTTAATTATTTCATAAAGCTCAGCTTTTACCATCGTTGGTAAATAAGCGAGACCTTTACTAACAATCCAGTTTTGCATCTGAGACTTCGTACTGTTCATTGTTGGTGCTTTGTTGAGTGCCACTGTATGGTAGGGAGCATTATCCATAATCACAAGCGACTGAGGAGGTAGATTCGGTAAAAGCTTTTCTTGAATCCATTTCATAAAATTTTCTCGATTCATATCATCGTGATAGTCTCCGGATTTAGACTGTGATTTAAAAATCAGCTGAGCGTTGGGTACAAAACCGGTTTCACTCCCTGCATGGACTATAATCCATCGTGGTCCTTTTGAGTCCGAAGATAAAACGCCTGCTTCTGTGTCACTCTGCCAACATTTACCTGCACAGTAAGTTGAATGAACGTAAGTTTCATCTAAATAAATGACTGGACGCTGGTCTCCTTCACGATTTTCTCGTAACTGCTTCAAATATCGACTACGCCAAGCCACAATATCGTACCTTTCCATCATAACTTTTCTTTTTGATTTACATTTTTGGAAATAAAATCCTATCTTCTTCATTATTCGCCATAAAGTAGTGCGACTTCCCTTGAAATCGATATCATTTCGCATTTCATGCAGTAATTTGGTCAGCGTAGGTAATTCTTTTCTCACAGCATAGAATTCATGTATTTTATGTCGTAATGCACAAATTTCAAAATCATCCAGCTTAATTTGTTTATCGCGCGGCCGACTCTTACCAGGCGTCGAAATTCTTGTTGAAGTACTAGCAGCTGCTTCACCTTCTTTATAAATTTGTGTGACTGTTTTTTCTGATATACCTGAAAAAATAGTTTTTATAAAAAAACTCCATAAATGTTAAAATTAACTTAATAACAAATCCACATTGTTTTATTTATTTTGTAACACAATTGTTGGAGACACATTTTAAATTCAAAAACAATATAAATAAATAAGTACAATTGCTAGTTTTATATTTGAATTCTTTCTACATATCTAAAAGTTTATGTAGTTACTATATAAAATTATAATTATTATATACATTAAGAAAAACGAGGAATAGTGATTTGACCTGCCTGGTATCCCTATTTTACTAACCTGTCATGGCGGCGACACGGCTACGAACACATTCCAAAGGGATTATTGGCGCTTTGTTCCGTTTTTCACGTTCACAAAAACATTTGACTTTTAACACCATCTGTCTTTCACCACTTTTTAGTGTTTTGGGCATGTTTAGAAATTTTTTACTAATTAAAAACTTGAAAACAATTAGAGCAATGAACAATGAAACTATCTGTTTGACGTTTCGACGAACAGGGCTGCCAACATGACGACGAAGGGAACTCTTTAGTGAAACGCACTATAGAAGCAATGAGGAAGCAATGTTTCATTTCATTTATTCAAAAAACTACTATTATCGTTACAGTATTGTATACAGTAAATTATATAATTTATTTATTTATTTAATTATATTACACAAAACAGGATACAGTCAATAATTAACAGAGGTGAACAGATTTTGGTTTCGATCCGAACTACATCCCTTACATATGTGTAAACAACAAGACTAATTCAAGCAGTAGTTAAGAATTAATAAAATAAAGTAATATGATTGAAATAAGTGGCCATAAAATGACCAACAATGCAGTGAGTGGCAATTTCAAATAAATTTGCAAAATTCTAGCTGGTTAGGTACAAATGTCATACGCAGTAAACAATTTTTCTGACATTAGTTTTAAATGTACACAATTTCAAGTTGAAAATGTCAATAGATTCCTTGTGATCTTTAGCAATTTCGTTGTATTGGCGACACATCCTTACAACAGGATTAAAATATGAAATATTATTAATTGAGAATAATATCAGAGTCCGTGTAGCGTTCAAAGTAAAATAATCCAGATATTTGTATCAATAAAACCTTAGTTGGTTGAAATGTCTTAAAATAAAGCGAAAAACAACTTGACGTAAGTATTTGGAAGATGTTATTAAGGCTGCCGTTGACAGTTGACTTGACATTGACAGATTTTGTTATGCTTTTTTTAGGCACTGAAAGTAGCCCTATTGAGCCTACTATGTGACATCATTAGAGGTTAATTGAAAGTCAAGTTTATTTTGTGTATTTTCTTAAAATAAACCCCATCTAATAGTTTAAAGAGTTTTAAGCGTAAAATAATGTACAGAAATGTTTAATAATATTTCGAAATTGTTTTGAATTTGAATCAGTATATAATTTTTTTCTTTACGTGCCGAATTAAGGAGAATTTTCTTTGCGGCTAACGTTTAACAGCCTATATTTGGGAAAGGAGTCAATCCGCCACTGGCATAATACCTCAATACAGAGCTATGGAAGAAACGTTTACCTTTTCACACGGCTCGCAACGGTGTCTGTGCAGCCTTAGATGCACAAAATCGTGATGGTTTTTCATATAAATTCTCTTCGTAAAAGTTTTCTCGCAGTCCGGACACGGGATACTGTGAAAATGTATGTAAATAATATACAGATTAACAAATTTAACACTTTTATTGCCTCCACTATTTTCGAGTAGTTCCCAGCGATGCCGCCCGATATAAAACGCAAGGGCGCCAGGCGTGCTCACGGCACTGCAAGATTAAATGACATGGACACGCTAGGCGTTTAAGTGGTAGATTTCCTTAGCAGGAGATCGTCTAGGTAGGTACCACCGGAGTACCACCTAGCCTGGAATGGAACTGGCTCTCAAGTGAGGCTGCCGGAATTCACCGTTAGACGCTTGGCGGCAGATTTTCAACTCTCGTGTGGTAGCTAGCCAGGCGAGTACTAGAGAGTACGCTACCACCATGCTATGGTTTCCTCACGATGTTTTCCTTCACCGGCAGCTCAAGCTCTTTGTTGGGGTTTGAACCCACGCCCTTCGGCATGGGAACCTACCGCGCTAACCACTGAGCTATCATCGCTACAAAACTGACGACTACTACTAAACGGATTTGGATGAAATTTGGTATGAAGGTAGCTGACACCCTAGATTAACACGTAGGCTATTTCTATCGCGAAAACATGTAGCGGGTAACACCGCGGGACGCAGCTAGTATTGACATAATCATGGTATGATTTTGATATTTTTAAATATGAATGGAAAAATGACCTGTAACTTTGGTGCTATCAATAAAACCAGCCAAGTGCGAGACTGACTCGCGCATGAAGGGTTCCGTACCATCATCTATAAAAAAACGGCAAAAAAATCAATTTTGTTGTATGGGAGCGCCCTTTATTGTTTATTTTATTCCGTTTTTAGTATTTGTTGTTATAGCGGCAATAGAAATACATCATCTGTGAAAATTTCAACTGTCTAACTATCACCGTTCTTGAGATACAGCCTGGTGACAGACGGACGGACGGACAGCGAAGTCTCAGTAATAGGGTCCCGTTTTTACCCTTTTTGTACGGAACCCTAAAAAGATTTGTATTTAAAGCGTAAAGAAGATAGAGATGCGTTGTGTGTCTTGGGAGACGCCTATGTCGAGCAGTAGACTTCAACAGGCTAATGATTTTTGAGGCTTTTGTCATGTCATTTTAATATATTGACAATATTGTTTTGGTATTGACATATTTTTATATTGACATATTTTATATTGACAGTATTTTTATATTGACAATATTTTTTATATTGACATGTTTGGATATTGACATACCTTATTTGACATGTGTTTTAAAACCCATTTAATGACATCTTTAAAATTTTGAAGTGACTTGTAACATTGGTGTTATCAATAAAGTATTTGTATTTGTATTTGTATTTGATGATAAACATTTATGTGGTAACATTGCTACCGTGCTATTTACTAACCTGACTTTCTTCCTTGGGGTATGTTTGACACTGTTGCACAAATGCCATTTGTATCTGTAAATAAAAATTGTATTTGTAGCGATGATAGCTCAGTGGTTAGCGCGGTCGGTTAGCATGCCGAAGGGCGTGGGTTCAAACACCAACAATGAGCTTGAGCTGCCGGTGAAGGAAAAACACCGTGAGGACACCATTCAAATTCAAATTATTTATTATTGACACAAAAACGATTAAAAAGTTTTTGAAATCAGTCTAGTAGTTTTTAATTTAATTCGTTTTATACAAAAATACAAACTCCACCAACCAATCTTTTATTAATAACAACAAAGTTACAGGATAGTTGGTTAAGTCCCAAAGTAATGAGCGTCAGAGCAGTGATGCCCTGGACTTTGTTTTGTTGCTCAAAGTTATGTATCGCTGCAATGGTCATGGACAGGCGTTATCTCTTACCATCAGGAGAGCGTCTCGTTCGGCTCATTACTTTTGACATAAAAAAAAAGTTAACAAACATTAAAAAAAAAATACAACTGAAGTCTTCTTTTTTTCATTTCCGTTAATAACATTTGATATTATCATTTTAGTAAATAAACTATATACTCATTTATTTATAACGAACAGTTACAAGTCACAAACATTAAATAGTATCAGATATTACGCCGCCAAGCAGTAGTGTGTAAGCTTTTTTTTTTTATAGTAGATAGGCTTGCGTTTGACCGCCATCCCGCCTGATGTTAAGCGAAGATGCGGTCTACGGCGGAGCACGCTCGCCTAGAAGGAACCGATTCACTCGCGACTTGAAGGTACCCAGACTATATTCATTGGGGAACACCCACTCGGACAGCAGATTCCAATGTCTAGCGGTACGTATGAAGAAGGTGGAATCAAACCGCTTAGTTCGAGCTTTTGGAACATCAACCATGAAGCGGTGACGCTTTTTAAAGCTCCTGGCTGTCCGATAGTAGAATGGGTAAGGTGGAATTAGGTCAAGCAGATCTGATTATGGGTACTGGTAAACTCACCTATAAGCGTCCTTGTATTCAGTATTGCATTCGACGCAGTACGCGGGGGGAGACGGGGGCGAGTGCGCCAGCTTCCTGTGCAGCCACAGCCCGTTATATCGGGCGAATGTTTTGTTGCAGGGGAGGCAGGTGAAAGGCGAGTGCTGTTTCCTAAAACGGACAAGTGCGAGACTGACTCAAATAGCGTTGTCAAAACCACGCACCATTGGCCCATCGGAGGCTAGAGTGCGGAGAACGTCCAAGTACAAAGTGTTTTCAAAAAAAATATTTTTAGTAGGTACTTATTTTATATTTTTTACTGATAGTAAACTATATTTAATGAAACTAATTTGAAAGTTTTGGTTTTCTGTGCGGTGGTTGATTTTTTTATAGCGATGACGTCATAAAGTAGACTGAATGTAATATATGCCCTTGCCATTTAAAGAAAAAAGTATACATAGCAATTTTCATACATTTGATTGACTTTGACAATTGACATGACGATATTAAACAAATCTTATATTATCATAGCCTCATAAAATATCAGAGTCCGAGTAACGTGCAAAGTAAACATGCTGTTGACTTGACATTGACAGATTTTGTTTTGATTTGCAATTGCTTTTTTTTAGGCACCGAAAGTAGCCCTATACAGCCTACTATGTGACGTCATTAGAACTCAAATGAAAGTAAAGTTAATTGTATGTATTTTATTAAAATAAACCCCATCTCATAGAGTTTTAAAAATAAACACAATGTATAGGTATGTAATATTTCGAAATGGTTTTGGAATCAGTAAAGATTTTTTTTTTTACATACTGAATTTAGACTTCCGTTTAACCCGCCAACTCGCCTGATGAAAAGCGATGACATGGTCGAAGATAAAGCACTCAGATTTTGAAGATAACCTATTTTCATATAAATAACATGCCAATAAAAATTTTGTAATTATTAGTTTGTACTAATTTAATACCATACAAGGTTGCAAGCTTGGGGCATATTTAGCCAAAAGGGAGTGGTACAAAACTTCCGTAAAAATATCTAAATAAGAGAAAGCCATAGCAAAATCCGTTATGTGTATAAAAGCGGAAAAACAAACAGACATGGACAACGATTTTTGTATATAAGTACCTGATATGTTTCTCAATGCAGTATCTCATCTTGAAGCTGACCCCGCAGTGGTCACAAAAGTACTTCTCGTGCCAATCTTTGTAGTGTTTAAAGAATTCTCGCCGATCACTGGAAAAAAAAGGTTTTCGTCACGTCACGGCAGATGTAAATTATTTAAACGGAACGCAGCTCACACAGACGCAACGAAGCGTATACGCACGCTCACAAACACACACAAGGGAATCGACGCGTCACGCCGTTCGTTGTCACGGCATACTATGTTGTTTATTATTTATTTATATTAAATAGTATAATTATCATATTTATTTGTTTGCTGTATACAGTTATATATTTATACATGACCAGCGGACGCCTCGCGGTTTCACCCGCGTAGTTCCCGTTCCCGTGGGAAAGCAGGGATAAAAAGTAGCCTTTGTCACCCGGGGATAGTGTAGCTTCCCAACGGTTAAAGAATTTTTAAAATCGGTCCAGTAGTTTTTAAATTTATTCATTACAAATAATAAATAAACAAATAATGTTTTTCCTTCATCGGCAGCCAAAGGTTATTGGTAGGACTTGAATCCAAGCCCTTCGGTGTGTGAAACGACTGCGCTAACCACTGAGCTATAACCGCTACAAAATATAATTTATACTTACCTAAATTTCAATTTACATGTCAAACATTGAAACATCTTTTTATGCTTGTGTTGGAAATGCCAATTTATCATCTCTTCATTTCTGCATATAAGCTGGCATATTGTACATTTGAAAACATTGTAATGTTGTGTAATATGGCTCGATAGATGGCGCTTATCAACAATTTTAGTTTTACATATGTCGCAGGTGTAAACTGGAAGCTAAAAGTGTATTTATTCATCTATCAATACTATTATAAAGAGGAATGATTTGATTTTTTTGTTTGTTTGTATTGAATAGGCTCCGAAACTGCTGGACCGATCTTAACAATACTTTCATTATTAGAATGCTACATTATCCGTGATGGACACAGGACATATAACCTACTGTTTTATTCAAGCAATTGTGATTTATCGCAAATAATGACCAAAATAAATGCCAGCCATAATGATATATATATGATATATATATATATATATATATGATATATATATATATCATATCATATCATATCTAGGTGTATATATATGTTGGCTCATTGGTAACATGTCTGCTTCAAGAGCTGTAGGGCGTGGGTTCGATTCCCACCCAGGACAAGCATTTTGTGATATAAAAAAACAAATGTTTGTTCTGTGTCTGGGTGTTCTGTATGTATTTACAAAAAAAAAAGTATTTAAGTATTTTATCAGTTATCTGATTCCCATAGTACAAGCTTTGCTTAGTTTGGGGTCAGATGGCGCTGTGTGTAATGTCCTACGATATTTATTTATATATATATATATATAAATGACAGGTGTCATTTCACTGTAAAATTATGCTCCATTTGTCCATAAATGAAAAAAAATATTTGCAAGGAAGTTGTAAGGTGGATCTTAAGTTATACAAGTGACATGTGAGTGGGATATAATTTTTTTTTATTGTTGACAGGCTAGGTGTTTGACCACAGCTCACCTGATGTTAAGTGAAGGTATGGTCGAAGATGGTAAAGCACACCTAGCCTGGAATGGAACTGGCTCTCAAGTGAGGCTGCCGGAACACACCGTTAGATGCTTGGCGGCAGATTTGCAATTCTCGTGTGGTAGCTAGCCAGCTGAGTACTAGAGAGTACGCTACCACCATGCTATGGTTTCCTCACGATGTTTCCCTTCACCGGCAGCTCAAACTGATTATTGGGGGGGTTGAACCCACATCCTTCGGCATGCGAACCTACCGCGCTAATCACTGAGCTATCATCGCTACGAAATTAAAATGATTCTTACTTTTTCACTATGATGCATTTCATTATGTAACAGAAATTCTTTTTCATTTGTAAACCCAAAAACACACAAATCACATTTAAATCTCTTTGATTTATAATATACGTTTTTTCTTTCCTTCGCTAAGCATACAGCTAACTCTTCATTGTTGATTTGAACTTTTGTAAAGGCTTCAACAAAATCGGTTGAGACTAATTCGAATTTCGGTTTCTTGTTTTCCGCGGCGCGCTTTACAGCCCAACGACTTTTTGATCTTAACTCGTTATTTACATCATATGTATTGTTTGAGTATGATGTTTGTACATTAAAATCATTGTCATCTTCAGAGATATATCCTTTTCTCATATTGTTTTGAGTATTGTTTCCAACATTTTTAACTTTTGTACTAGCGCCACTTTTAATGAAGGCAGGCCTTTCTAAGGGTAAAATAGCAGCTCCATTACCTTTCCTCATATTCAAATCAACTTTATTAACATTTCTATCATGATAGTTGTTATCTGCCAGAGTTAAATTTCTATTTATTTTAATATTTTCTAGATCTTTGACATGGCTTGGTTTATGTACAACCCTTTTAGTACGAGAACAATTATCATTTCGATTTTTTTTATTTTTATTAACAATGCTCTCTATGCTTAGTTCAGCTGTTTCTTTTTCTTTTAACCCATTATTGATGAGATTACAGTCATTGTTGGGTAATTTGGAATGTATATGTACATTGCTTATGTTAAGATACACTGTTTGGTGTGTATCATTCAAAGTTATTGAAGCCAAGTTTGAAAGTGGTCCGTTAGTAAAGTTCTGTAAATATAAATACATATATATTTTATATTATAGATATAATTATATCTCTTAATTAATTTGCTTCTAAAGCTTCACTGTTAACTTTCTTCAAAATTAAATTTTAAAAAACTCTGTGACTTTCCCCCCTCGCTACAAACCCCCCCTCGCGGGCCACTTGCGGCCCGCGCACCACGCAAATACTAGTTACTATAATATAAACTTAAATATTTTTTATATAAAAGTAATGAGACGAATAAGACAATCTCCTGATAGTAAGAGATTTGGCTTCCCTATGACCATGGCAGCGATACACAGAACTTTGACTAGTAACACAAAGTCCAGGGTATCACTGCTTTTATGATTTTCAATGGTTAGTCTAAACTGCCCTGTAATTTCCCTAACTGCAGTACTCTTCAAACCAGAACACAGTAATGTTTACACTACTATTTGGTGGCAAAATATCTGGTTCTGGTACTGCGGTGATACCTACCTAGAAAACTCCTACTAAGGAGATCTACCACCAAGTAAAAACAAAAAATAATCTGTGAACTAGACAATATTATCTAGTAACCAATTTTTACCCTCATTGGCCAGAATGCTGCCAGCATTGCCACTGGCAATTCTAAGCTTTTGACCAAATTAGACGCCAAGATTCTGGTCACTTGATGCCTCCTCTAAAGGATGGCCAAGTTCCCATATATATTTGTCTCACTCACCTGGTTATTTAGAAATAGTTCACACACTCTTTTCACTTGCTGTTGAAATAGAAGCACTTTTCTAAGTAATGATTGACATTCCCAGCATATCTCTATAGGTTGTGTTAACACATTCTGTAAAATAGTGAAAATCTATCTTTGCAAGTAATATCACACTAATACAAGGTTAGTTGAAATTATTATAAATGGTTACCAGTTTGGGATTTAGTAATCTGAAAGGGGTTCATTGTATAATGTTGTTGTTCATTGGGTTTCATTGTAAAGGGTTGTCAACAACAGTTTAGTGAACTGAAGCTTCAACTGCTGGTGAAGGAAAATATCTTTAGGTAACCATAGCATGGTGGTTACTGGTACCACTCTACTGCTCTCTAGGACTCTGCTAGCCCCCCAAAAGTTGAAAATCTATATCCAAGCACATAAAGATGTGTGCTGGCATTCTTACTTAAGCCATACGAACTGGCTAGGAGATACTCCAGGAGTATTTACTATGATTGACCACAATCTATCTCTCATCAATCTATCAAAAGATCTTCGGTCGTTTGCTCAGAGGCTAGAGGTTTTAGAATCTAGTAGTCTTAACTCTATACATACAAATAGATAACTTTATTATTGACCTAGCGATCTCTTCCAGGCAACTTCATAGATATATCATCGTGCATGTTAAGGGCATTAAAATGCAGGGGTTAATTCCGAACTACTTACCGTCTAATACCCCGACATCAGCTGTTAGTTTTTTGTAAATATTGATGTACTGCCCAAGAGGGGTAAGTTTTCTTCCGATGCTGAGGCATGTGCGGCATTGGAATTGGCTGTCACATCCAAATTCATATTTAACTTCTACTAAATCCATCTCTCTATGATTTTTGTCTTGATTCAGTAAGTAAAGTAATAAAAATTAATAAAGTAATTAAAATACAACTTTGTTATGTTATGATTTTTTTTTTCTACTACTTTATTTTTGGCATTACGCTTTTTCAATTTACCAGTTTTAAGTATTTTATGATAAATCAAGTTATAACAGAGTCGAATCACACAAATAAAGGCATGGTTATGACCTTTACTTGTTTACTGGCTTGCTAAAATAACTAGGCTTTTTTACATAAAGATTGGAAATGATACATGTTTTGAAAAGTATTTTATTTAATGTGTCTATCTATATTAATTGACTGCCACTTTGAAGTTGACTGTCAATGTCATTGGGTTTGGCGACGTGGGTACTTAGTTCTAACAATAATTTTCGAAATACATCAATAGCGCCAGTAACGCCGAAATTGATAACAAAACCAACTTGACAGTATAGTTTTTTGTGCCATTTATGTTGATTATTATTATCGCTGATGGCATTATAAGCATTGTTGATGTGTTTTTGCGTGTTGTGTGAAGTAAAATAATTAATTGTCATATTATTGATCGAAAATTGAAATTTGTTTACGAAAATACTATTTATTGTCTTTATTACAATAAAATCTAACAAATAAGTATAGTTATTGAACTACTGATATGAAAATATATATAGTATCAGTCATAAATAAGTACCGAGAACTCTATTGAATTATGTTACATATTCGACTTGTATAGGTATTATTATCGTCAATAAAAGCGCTTTATTAAGAAGCGCCGATTGTTGCTGTAAAAAGTATCGAGGAAAAAAGTACCAATAAGTCTTCAATACATAAGGAAAAACACATTTTCCGCTCACAGCGTCTTTTTAAGTCATTCGAACTCCATGAAAAGGAGGTTTTGGCCACTTGCACTGTTTTTGGTGAACATAAATACCAACGTACTGGCTAAAATAACATCATTCATGATTTAAAAAAATAGTATAACAATGGATAAAGAAGCCAAAATAGATTTAAACCTGATCAACACATGTCATGGGTGTTTGAGCAGTGACCGAATAATATTCCCTTTGGGGGAGAACGCAGACATGCTTGTAAGTTTGCTCGGGACTCATAGGCAGTGCCTAGTCTATGTAAGTATTGTAATCCTTACTGATATTATAATTGGTAAACAATGAGGGGCAGTTGTCTTCCCAAGCCCATTATTAGTACCCAAAATGTATTAGATTTCTCTTTTTTCTTGCAACCTATAGCTTGACAAAGTATACACCTTATTACTGTACTTATATTGGAACAACAATCAATTCTTTATCTCGTTTTTTTTTATACCTTCCCACAAGTGCACTTTGTTTTGGCAACTTACTACCTTCTTAACTTTTTGACTCCAAAAAATTTTCTGTTACAAAAATCTTGTGCTGATGTAATCAACTATGTATTTTCGATTTTTTGTCATTATTTCTATATTTTGTTTTTATTGAAATAAATAACTGTTGTGTGACTTTTGTTTTTTTTTCTGTTGACAGGAAGGTGTTTGACCATAGGTTATCTGATGTTAAGTAACAGTGTGGTCGAAGATGATAAAGCACACCTAGCCTAGAGTGGAGCTCTCGAGTGAGGCTGCCATAACACATTATTAGGACTATAGATTTTTTATTTGAGGGTAGTAGAAAGTATCCTTCCAGCATGCTATGGCTTCCTCACAATGTTTTCCTTCACTGGCAGCTCAAGCTCATTGTTGGGGTTTGAACCACTGAGCTATCACAGCTACAAACTTTACTGTTCATTTTAAAGTACATATTTTTTTAAATTTTCTCTCATGTAAAATATTATTATGCTTATCATAAAATAGACAGCCCTGTTGGTTCATTGGTAGCATGTCTGCTTCGAGAGCTGAAGGGTGTGGGTTCGATTCCCACTCAGGACTAACATTTGTGTGACTAACATCGATGTTTGTTCTGTGTCTGGGTGTACTGTATGTATTATAAGTATGTATGTACAAAAAAAAAAGTATTTAAGTATTCTATCAGTTATCTGACTTCCATCACACAAGCTCTGCTTAGTTTGGGGTCAGATAGCGCTGTGTGTATAGTCCTACGATATTTATTTATTTATTTATTATTTATTTATATTATTCGCGTCATACCCATGTAATTACTGTGACAAATAATAAACTTTTTTTTTGTATATAACCACTTTTTGTTTTATAAAATTATGTCAAAATATAATTACACACTAAATTGTAAACTTTTTTTTTTGTATTCAAAATAGGTTCGCGTTTGACCACACTCTGTTAAACAGTAGTGCGGTCTAAGGTAGAGCACGCTTACCTAGAAGAAACCTATTTACTCTAGATTTGAAGACACCCATATTGTATTTAACAGGGAACACAGACGCCGGCCGAGAGTTCCACAACCTCGCTGTGCGAATGAAAAATGTCAACTTGAAAACTTAGTCAATTGGGACTATTTAAAGTCACCCCTTGCATTGAGCCCTGGCTAAATAAAATTTTAACATTAAGTATATTTACCTTCTGGGTAAGTGTGTTCCATCTTAGAGCGCATCGATGCTTCACATCAGGCAGGATGTGGTCAAGCGTGAACCTATTCAATATAAAAAAAAAAAAAAATTAGAACTAATTACTATATTTAGTATTAATAACTTCAGGGCATTGAAGATATAAAAATTTGCTGGGAATGTGTGGCGATGTTGAAAAAGTTCAAATCGTTCCATAACCAAGTGAGGACTGCACAAACCGGACTCATGAAAATGCTGTATGAGATTGTAAGTAAACTTTGTATTATTTATTGTTACTTCAGCCTATTTTGTACTGCTGCTGGGGAAAAGCCTCTCTTCCTCCTTTCCACACCTCTCTCTTTGGTGCTATTGAAGTCCGATTCTTTTTATGAGTATCAAGGTCATCTTTCCACCGTCTTCTAGGATAGCCTGGTGGCCGTTTAACCTCTGGGACCCAGTCGGTGGTAGTTTTTTCCCATAGCTCTGCTGGAATTCGTTAGACGTGCCCTACCCATTCCCGCTTTGTGTAATATAACTTGTTATAAGCAAACTTTGTAGAATTATTATATATATATATGTATGTATAATTATGTATTATATATTTATTTTAGAGCATGCCCATAGAATTGCATTAAAATTACTAAATAAATAAAATCAGTACAAATACAAATGTCAAAATTAGAAATTAAAAATAATTATATCAAAATTAAACAAAAGGAAAGGAGAAAAATAATTTCAGATTAACCTAAGTTAGGTTTATACTTATTAAATATATTTATAAGTATTTTTAATAAGTTATATTTAAACAAAATTCGAAGTTTCGACAGCCAGTAATAAAAAAAAAGACGTGTGGCACTCGGGGACTGCCGCGGTAAAGCTATTGCATAGCATTACAACTAATGCCACCTAGAGGCGAGTTGCTGAACTAAAGAGACAAGCGTGATATTTCAAAAAAGTCATTAAAAGTTCTGCTATTCATCGATAGATGGCAAAACTAAAAAGTATCACCGCTGTGCCGGTGGGAGTGGGGGGTGTTAGGTTCTTTTCGTTACGGAATTTCTGGATTCGGTCTCCACGCTCAAGGCCCGCGATAGAAGCTATGCAATAGCTTAAAATACAAACAAATACATTTTAATTAAATACACTAAAATATTAACTTAATACAAAACTAAACAAATATTTGATAACAGTCAAATAAAACATTTAAGTAATGGTATTGTCAACCCATTTTGTGGCCGGACGACCAACTATCTACTCTGTTGCAACCTTACTCCACCTGTCATCACTGCGCCTAGGAACGTGACCTGCAGAGCTCCACTTGAGATTCCTATAAATAAAATGTTGATATATGTCATTATTTTACAGGATTCGCATGTCAGCTCACTGTCAAAACTGTCAATTGTGAACAAATACTATTATGATAAAGATATAAAACATAGTGCACATAAGAAACAAAAGAAGAACAACCAAAAGTTAGAAGCTACGACCATCATAAAAACAGAATTCGAAGATGTCCGTTCATATTCGGACGACGACAACACACTATTCAGTTTCACGGACAAACATGATGAAGTCAATAATAAACTTGATGCAGCTGATAATAAACTTGATGCAGTTGATAATAAACTTGATGCAGCTGATAATAAACTTGATGCAGCGGATAATAAACTTGATGCAGCGGATAATAAAATAGATAATTTTGAAGTTGATAATAAATATTCTATTACGAAAGAAGAAGTAGAAATAGATTATATGTATGATGTGAAAGATGAAGATGTTAAAACTGAAACATTGACGAAAGAAAAGAAACCTAGAAGACGGCAAGACACTCAATGTGTTAATAATGTAGTGGGATATTACAAAAGATATGCTACATTAGTGAAAACTGAAAAAAAGGATTGGGGCAGGTATTAATTTTTTAGACCAAAACTTCTTAGCATTCCATGGTATCATCGTACAGATGCTGGGTCCATTGCTTTGCCTGTACAAGAACCTGTACAGTGCCTAGAACTTGTGGCCCAGGTGTGAGTTTTACGGGACCCTTTAACACCTTCACAGCCTGTGTTGCCCATCTCTACCAAACCAACTTTTTTTTTGTTTATACAGCTTATGTTTTAGTAGACTTTTGTAGGAAGTTTTCTAGATAGCTACCATTTTAGTATCCAGTGGCATAGCATGTTATATGGTTAATACCAGTCACAAATTAAATTCCATAATATAATTTCAAATACAATAAAAATTGTCAAAAACACGGATTACATATTCAACAAAAAACATAAAATGTCAATACAAATAATCATATATACAACTCTTTTATTAATAACACCAAAGTTACAGGTCATTTTCCATTCATATTTAAAAATATCAAAATCATAACATTATGTCAATACAATGAAAATGAGAATGTCAATGAAGTAATATGTCACATATAAAATAATTATGTTAATTATTATATAAAAGTATATCAATAAATGTAAAAAAAACCAGGGCTCCAAGGCACGCTATGCCACTGACTCCTTTGGCGTAGAAAAGCTGAGTGTAAAAAAAAGGTTTTGATAAAAAGTTTTTTTGCTATAAAAGCTCTTTTGAGGATTGTGAAAACTTTGACGACTAATGAGTTCTTAACTAAGTATTTTATATTGGCTATTGGTTACTGTTTTGTATCGTTTAATTATTATTATTATTTTATAAATACTGTTATAATTTTTTGACATTCAATTTTATTATTATTTTTGTGACATTTATTTTACGACATACCTTGTGACATTTACTCTAATAATTAGATTTATTTGACATATTTTGATTACTTAACATATTATCATAAGTTTAAAATTTGACATAATATTTTAAATAATTTTAAGGTAATCGTAACTGGGTGTATCCGTTTTTTTCCTCAATAATTTTTTATTTTTATTTAAATTAAATTAAATAAAAATTATAAGTAAATTACTAATAAAATTAAATAATTAATAAAATAAAAAAATAAATAACGATAATAAAATAATAATAATTATTATTTAATTAATTAAATTTAATTATTACAATAAAGTGTTTACTTTCCAGTTGGGAAGATGTCCGTGGTCACTTCGAAGTTCTCCAGTTCAGCGAGAAAGAGATGGAGGAACATTTCTTCGTGAAAGACAGACGGAACACATCCTACGAACGCCTCCCTCACAAATGCACCATTTGTGCTGTCGGCTATACTAAGGACGATGATCTAAGGAGACATAACGATTTGAATCATCATACGGTAAGTAAACAATAATAAATAATGATTCATTAACAAGTAGATTTCCCTGTTCGCACATTTTTTTTTTTAATTTTTTTTTTATGGTTGACAGGCCAGTTGTTTGACCACAGCTCACCTGATGTTAAGTGAAGGTGTGGTCGAAGATGGTAAAGCACACCTAGCCTGGAATGGAACTGGCTCTCAAGTGAGGCTGCCGGAACACACTGTTAGATGCTTGGCGGCAGATTTTCAACTCTCGTGTGGTAGCTAGCCAGCCGAGTACTAGAGAGTACGCTACCACCATGCTATGGTTTCCTCACGATGTTTTCCTTCACCGGCAACTCGAGCTCATTGTTGGGGTTTGAACCCACGCCCTTCGGCATGCGAACCTACCGCGCTAACCACTGAGCTATCATCGCTACAGATTACAACGTTACATTATACGTCTGACAGGCTAGGTGTTTGACCGCAGCTCACCTGATGTATAATGACGGTGTGGTTAAAGATAGTAAAGTACAACAAGCCTGGAATGGAACTGGCTATCAAGTGAGGCTGCTGGAACACCGTCAGTTCAAGCTCATTGTTAAGTTTGAACCCACGAACCGAACGTGTTAACTACTGAGCTATCATCACTACAAAACCGTTAATTTATTCATTTTTTTGTTGTATTTGTATAAGTTTTGCCATTTTGATAATGACATGCTATTGTATAGTTTAAAATTTGACATCTTAATGTATTTGAAATAATTATGATTTACCACAAACTCTTAAAGATGTAGAAAATATTGACATTTTTAAATTTAGACTCAAGAAACTTAATCGATATGGTATAATTATTCTGTAAGTGAGTTTTTAAATGACAAATTTGTGACAAAATGAAATGCAATTAATGACCAACTTTCATAATAATATTTTAAATAAATAAATAAATAAATATCGCAGGACATTACACACAGCGCCATGACCCCAAACTAAGCAGAGCTTGTACTATGGAAGTCAGATAACTGATAGAATACTTAAATACTTTTTTTTTTTTGTAAATACATACTTATAATACATACAGTACACCCAGACACAGAACAAACATCGATGTTAGTCACACAAATGTTAGTCCAGAGTGGGAATCGAACCCACGCCCTTCAGCTCTCGAAGCAGACACACTACCAATGAACCAACAGGGCTGTCAATTTTAACTACTCAATCATGATTTCCTTTGTGTGACTTTGACTGTGATTTTAAGTGATTGAATTAACTTACCGTGATTTAATGTGACTGTAAAGTGACGGTAAATTTACTACAAGATAAGATGGAGTTTTGAAAGCAGTTTTCAATTTCATGCAACTAAATATAATATTACACATAACCTTTTAAAAAAAAATTTTAATAGATTTAATTGTTAGGTCATAAACAAACGACTAATATTGACCTGATTTAAATTAAAAAAAAAAACTATTTAAGAACTATTAACATCTGCGCCCCGCGGTGTTACCCGCTACATGTTTTCGGGATAAAAAGTAGCCTATGTATTAATCCAGGGTCTCAGCTACCTCCATACCAAATTTCATCCAAATCCGTTCAGTAGTTTTCGCGTGAAAGTGTAACAAACATCCATCCAAACTTTCACATTTATTATTTTAGTGGGATTCAATTGAAATAATTAATTAATGAAACTTGAGTATTCATAAATGTTTTGCATGCCATGGTGCTGGAGCATAGCGATTCTATACAACCTAGGACTTTTAATAAAAAATGTCAAATAAAGTACACAATATGTCGATGTAAAAACTAGGAAATTGATTAACTTTTCAGGAAGGTACTCCGCACAAATGTACACTTTGCGGGAAACGGCTGGCGTCGGCCGAGGCGCTGGAGAAGCACTGGCGCACGCACTCGGTCGTGTACCGCTGCACGACCTGCGGTGACGTCTGCAAAGAGAATTTCATGAGGAAACATCTGGACCATGCGCATACGAGGACTTACGACTGCACTATCTGCCATATGAAGTTTGGGTAAGTGTTACTAAATCACTCTGTGCAATCTCAATCACATTCTGCCAGTGTCAATGTTTCCCTGAAAACCACGTCAGTTTCCATTATAAAATACATACAGAACTCCCAGACGCAGAACAAAGTTTTATCAATATAAATGTTTGTTTTAAAAGTTGTTAAAACAAATTATTAACATCTTTCTAAATTGTTTCAGAACTTTAAAATCGTTCACGATCCACTACAAGGAAATGCACATGACCTACGTATGTGACTACTGCAACCACACGCTCACGACAAAACAAAAAATGGAAAAACATATCAGGTAAATGGTAATACGTACATACCGAGGGGGGAGGGTTTGCTTTGTTTATTGTTGTGACTGGGGGGAGAGGGTTCTTTGTTTATTTTTGTTGATAAAGCGGACGAAATGAGGGTCTTTACATTGTTTATTGTTATGACTTGGGGGAGGGGGGTCTTTGTTTTTATTTTGTTGTTGACGGAATGGTGGTCTTTACATTCCTTATGGTTATGACTTGGGGATGGGGCGGGGGGTTGTCTTTGTTTATTTTTGTTGACAAATCGGTTGGAATGACGGTCTTTACATTGTTTTATGTTATGATTTGGGGGAGGGGGTTCTTTGTTTATTTTTGTTGTTAAGCAGACCGAATGGGGGGGGGGGGGGGGTGTCTTTACATTGCCTATTTTTGCTGTCTTACATCAGCAAAAAATAAAGCAATATTTGTGTAGGTATTTTTAAACTTAACTGGGACGTGACTCTGATTTGACTCATCGTTTGACTTTGTGACTGGCTTGACAAAAAAATATCTTCATTCCAGTGAACACCACATGACGTACACTTGTAAGGATTGCAACCGTCCGTACAAGAATTACATTTATTACAAAAAACATTGCTACTCGCTGCATCCGGACAAGGTATGTGCTAGCGAGTTACTCATGTCTACCGCACAGTGGCGGCCTTAGGGGGCGGCAAGCAGGGCAACCGGCCGGGGCCTCGCGTCCTCGTACAAAAAAGTCTTTACCATATATGTACGTGTATCTCGCACGCACTTAACAAAACCCCCCCTGAACGCACGGTTTCATTATCAGTGCAAGCATGTTACAAACACTCGAACACTCGGAACTAATTTTTTAGTGAAACGGACTCAAAGAAAAAGGGCCTCACAATGATCTGTCGCCCCGGGCCTCGCAACAGCTAAGGCCGCCGCTGCTCCCGCATTAAGTATGCGGGAACCATGAACCATGATAAATGTATAATTTAAATAAGTCTTAATTACACTGATCAACAGCGATTTTGATACACTCTGAATTGTTTATGTTTAGTCAATTGGCTAGGTGTTCGATCACAGCTCACCTGTTTTAAGTGACGATGTGGTCGAAGATGGTGTGGCTCTTGAGTGAGGCTGCCGGAACACACCGTTAGATGCTTGGCGGCAGATTTCCAACTCTCGAGTGGTAGCTAGCCAGCCGAGTACTAGAGAGTACGCTACCACCATGCTATGCGGTGCGGGATGTGGATGGCCAACCGTTTATCACAAAAAAGGATGTGGTTGACACTCTCAACTTGGAGTTTGTGACGGCGGCGAGTAGGTGCGGAGCGCCCGCGGCTGATAGCGTCAGCGCTTTGGCCGCGCTCGGGGACGAGGCATCCGCGAGTGATGTGTATATAAGATTAGAACCTTAATCTTATAGACACATCGTAGTTTATGAATGAACTACCTACTTTCCATCCCAAAAAAATGTAGCCGGTAACACCGCGGGGCGTAGCTGGAAAAAGAGGATTTGCGGCTTTGTGCCCCCCTAAACTTATAAACATAAATATCAGTGGACGTGATAGTTTCCGACATAGCCCAACGGATTAGCAAGTTAAAGTGGCAGTGGGCACGCAGAACTGATGGCCGATGGGGCTGTACAGTTCTGGAGTGGAGACCCCGGACCAGCAAGCGCAGCGTACCGTCAGACGACCTAGTAAAGGCCGCAGGAACGCGCTGGATGCGAGCCGCTTCCAACCGGTCTTTGTGGAAGTCAATGGGGGAGGCCTATGTCCAGCAGTGGACGTCCTACGGCTGAAATGATGATGATGATGATGATAGTTTCAGATGAAATCCAACATAAATCCAGAGTTGTCCTTCTGCGTTGAATGCAACAAGCAGTTTCCGAGTATAGACAAATATAAAACGCATCTACGCGTATCTTCCCGACATAACAAAAAGAAAAATATTGCGTGAGTACTTTTTTTTGTGGCAAGCTAGGTGTTCGACCACAGCTTATTTATTTATAAAGTCCGCCAACAAAGTGTACACCAATACATTACAAATTTCAAGATAAATGTCACAGCAATTCGGTATGTAAAGTTTTTTTTTGTATTTATTTTATATTTTTTACTGATAGTAAACTTTATTTTAAGAAACTAATTTGAATATTTTGGCTTTCTATGCGGTAGTTTATTTTTAATACGTTTTCAAACTTTTTATACTTATGACGTCATGAGGTCTGACTTGGTGGTAGAACTCCTTAGCAGGAGGTCGTCTAGGTAGGTACCACCGCAGTACCAGTTATTCTGCCGCTAAGCAGTAGTGCGTAAACATTACTGTGTTCCGGTTCGAAGGGTACTGCAGCGAAATTACTGGGCTGTCGAGACTAACCATCGAAAGTTTCAAAGTAATGTGCGCCAAAGCAGTGATGCCCTGGACTTTGTTTTGTTACTCAAAGTTCTGTGTATCGCTGCAATGGTCATGGACAGGCGTTATCTCTTACCATCAGGAGAGCGTCTCGTTCGTATCATTACTTCATACATAAAAAAAAAAAAAAAGGTTGGCTGAATATGTTGTAGAATATGCATAAGCCATGTAAAAAAAAAACAACGACGTAGATAAGTTTAGGGAGATTACAAGTATAACGGCAACCGTTGACTTGACATTGACAGATTTTGTCGAGGTTTGCCATTGTTTTTTTAAGCACTGAAAGAATCCTTATACATCCGACGACGTGACGTCATTAGAGGTAAATTGGAAGTCAAGTTTATTTTATGTATTTTATTAAAATAAACCCCGTCTCATAGTTTAAAGAGTTTTAAACTTGAAAATCATGCACAGAAATGTAATATTTCAAAATGGTTTTGGAATCAGCAAAGTATTTTTTTTTCTTTACATACCGAATTATAGGCGAAGACGGTATTACAATTAAATATTCAGTCGAAAACAATAATAGTCAAAATTAATATAAAATGCGAACCGACCGCACTAACCACTGAGCCATCATCGCTACCTACTGTTTTAATTTTCAGCCTACCGTGTCCGGATTGCGGCAAAATTTTCGGGCGCAAAAAAAATCTGTCTTACCATTATAACTTGTTCCATTTGAAGAAGACAAAATACTACTGCGAGATTTGCGATAAGGTAAGCTAGCCAGTTAAACGAGCCAAGTGCGTGTTGGGCTCGAGGACATTGACGTCCCGTATTGTAGAATTTTTTTTCTCTAACACAAAAAAAATACGTAATCTTTTTGTGTGTCTGTCTGTACTATCGTAGCTTCCAAACGGCTGTACCGGATTTGTTATTTTTTGTACAATTTTTTTTTCTTTAACGCTAAAAAATTCGTATCTGTTTGTGTGTCTGTCTGTACCAGCGTAGCTTCCAAACGGCTTAACCGGATTTGTTATTTTTTTGTACGAATTTTTTTTCTTTAACGCAAAAGAATACGTATCTGTTTGTGTGTCTGTCTGTACCAGCGTAGCTTCCAAACGGCTGTACCGGATTTGTTATTTTTTTGTACAATTTTTTTTTACCTTTAACGCAAAAGAATACGTATCTTTTTGTGTGTCTGTCTGTGCCATCGTAGCTCCCAAACGGCTGAACCAATTTTGTTATTTTTTTTGTTTGTTCAAAATTGATTAAAAGTGTTCATAGCCAAAGTAAGTTTTACTTGGTGGTAGATCTCCTTAGCAGGAGGCCGTCTAGGTAGGTACCACCGCAGTACCAGATATTCTGCCGCCAAGCAGTAGTGTGTAAACATTACCGTGTTCAAAAATTCTTTCACCGTTGGGAAGCTACACTATCCCCGGGTGACATAGGCTACTTTTTATCACTGTGTTCTTTCGGGAACGGGAACTACGCGGGTGAAACCGTATGCAGCCCTGATGGTTTATTAGTAGTAGGTATGTCTGCTTCGAGAGCTGAAGGGCGTGGGTTCGATTCCCACTCAGGACTAACATTTGTGTGACTAACATCGATGTTTGTTCTGTGTTTGGGTGTTCTGTTTGTTACCCGCTACATGTTTTCAGGATAAAGAGTAGCCTATGTGTCAATCCAGGGTCTCAGCTACCACCATACCAAATTTCATCCAAATCCGTTGAGTAGTTTTTGCGTGAAAGAGTAACAAACATCCATCCAAACTTTCACATTTTCTAGTATTTTGCTCGTCCGTACGGTTTAAGAGTACATCGGGAAAGCGTCCACTTGAAGATAGAAAAAGTTAAGGACAAGATATGTGACTTATGCGGGCGCGCGTTTGCCGTAAGTATACAATGAAAATATAATAAATGTATTTATCATTAGATGGTAAATAATCTGCTACAAGCAGTAGTGTGTAAACATTACTGTGAAGGGTACTGCAGCGGAATTATAGAGCTGTTGATTTTTTTTCTTAGGCAAACGTGTTTTGTTTTGCATCTAATTTACAATTTAAAATACCTCGACGCCATGACCCTTTTTTCTTTATTTGCGGTAAATCACAATTGCTTTAATAAAATAGTTTTATTCAAAAATCAAAAATTTGATTTCATTCTAATAATCTACTGTTTTATTTAAGCAATTGTGATTTACCGCAAATAAAGAGTAAAATAAATGCCAGTAGCTGTGATTTCACTGTAAAATTATGCTCCATTTGTTCATAAATGGAAAAATTTGTTTGTATGGAAATCGAACCACCTTAAGCCGTTGTTTTTTAGGGTTCCGTACCCAAAGGGTAAAAACGGGAACCTATTACTGAGACTTCGCTGTCCGTCCGTCGCTCCGTCTGTCACCAGGCTGTATCTAAAGAACGGTGATAGCTAGAAAGTTGAAATTTTCACAGATGATGTATTTCTATTGCCGCTATAACAACAAATACTAAAAAATAGTATAAAATAAATATTTAAGGGCTCCCATACAACGAACTTGATTTTTTTACCGTTTCTTGCTCGATACTAATAACGGTGACAGGTAGACGCTTTAACCATTCACAGAATAATTAGTTTTATTATAGATTTTTTAATGTAAAAAGTAATGAGACGAACGAGACGATGGTAAGAGATAACGCCTGTCCATGACCATTGCAGCGATACACAGAACTTTGAGTAACAAAACAAAGTCCAGGGCATCGCTGCTTTGGCGCTCATTACTTTGAGACTTTCAATGGCTAGTCTGTAACAGCCCAGTAATTTCGCTAGCTGCAATACCCTTCGAACCGGAACACAGTAATGTGTTCCGGTTCGAAGCTGTAGGGCTGTGTCGAAGCTGTAGGGCGTGGGTTCGACTCCCACTCAGGGCAAACATTTTGTGAATAAACAAATGTTTGTTCTGTAAGTATTTACAAAAAAAAAAGTATTTATGTATTCTATCAGTTATCTGTCTTCCACAGTACAAGCTCTGCTTAGTTTGGGGCCAGATGGCGCTGTGTGTATAGTCCTACGATATTTATTTATTTTAGAATATTTAGTTTTATTATAGATAATGGTATTGAACCCTGCGTGTGTGAGTCCGACACGCACTCGATTTTTTTTTTTAAATGTATGAATGAAACCGTGTCCAGAGTCACGTGGTGCTCCGCCACCACCGGCGGACGCACACCGGCGAGCGGCCGCACAAGTGCCCGCACTGCGCAGCGGAGTTCATACAGAAATACGCGATGCAGACCCACGTCCGCACACAGCACAAGGAGTTCCTCAAAGACGCGCCTTACAAGGAAGTCGCGAAGAAACCAGCCGCGGTGCCCGCCTGGCCCGAAGCGGGCTATTTTGTTTAAGGACTTCTTCCTCTCGCGCTCTCCTGATGGTAAGATTCTCAATCTTCGATCAATGTACCTGTATAAAACTTAATTAAAAAATTGAGCAAATAATTAAAGCGGAAATTAAAAAAAAACAGGCTTACATCGTAAATCAATCGAGTTATTAAAGACTTTGTTTTTTTTTTTATAAAAGCTAATAATAGTAAGTGATAACGCCTATCCATGACCATTGCAGCGATACACAGAACTTTGAGTAACAAAACAAAGTCCGGGGCATCGCTGCTTTGGCGCTCATTACTTTGAGACTTTCGATGGTTAATCTCAAATCTGTAATTTCGCTAGTTGAAAAAGTATTTATGTATTCTATCAGTTATATGACTTTCATAGTACAAGCTTTGCTTAGTTTGGGGTCAGATGGCGCTGTGTGTAATGTCCTATGATATTTATTTATTTTATTTTACCTAGCCCAGAATAGAACTGGATTTTACAATTTCTTCCTCGTGATTTCTAAGCTGTGCTCTTAGTAAAATTTTAAGTGTGTCGATATTCTTTAATTTCTTTCCTCTTTCCTTACTAAAAGTGCTATCAAAACTTTCGAAAAAAGAAATAAGTCTGCGTATTTCTTCAAACGGTGAAGGAAAACATCGTGAGGAAACCTACACGTCTTCCTAATGTTGATATATGAAGTCTGTTAACTCGCACAAAACTTGGGTGAATTACGTCTTCTCTCACAGCGAGAACAGGCCCACGCCCAGCTATGGGACTGTTTATAAAAAAATGAGACTAATCCGGAAATATAGAACAAACATCCAAATTTATTCCTCAGTTAATTGTCTTTATGTATTTGTAAATATTTGCCCCGGGAATCGAACCCTTGCCACGAGCTAACTGAGTTTGTAAGAATTGATATTTTTGTCGTGTTCGACTTGGTCCCTTAGAAAAGGTTGTTTATAATTATATATTAATACATATTCGTTGTTATGTTACACTGAATATTCAGGGTTATAAGCTTAGGCTGCGCTCTCGGAACTGGTAGATTTGTATTATTTTTTAAATAAATTTTTTCTTAGGGCTTATTTTTTTACGATTTCAGAGTGGATTCATAAATATGAGTGCGACCTCCTTTCGACTTATTACACCCTAAGCTTGTAACCCTGTCGACACAGTGCTAATTACAAAAATTGTATTTATATTTGTTAATATTATTTTTGTATAGTAAAATTCTATATTATCTGAAATCAAATGTAATTAAGATGGTTCGATTTCCATACAAATAAATGTTTGCCATTTATGGACAAATGGAGCATGATTTTACAGTGAAATCACAGCTACTGGCATTTATTTTGGTCTTTATTTGCGGTAAATCACAATTGCTTGCAATCATAAATTCATAAATTTGATTTTATGCTATTAATCTACTGTTTTATTCAAGCAATTGTCCATAAATAGCAAAAAAATATTTGTATGGAAATCGAACCACCCTAAGCCATATAAATACGAAATGTAATCGAATCTTGATAAATGACATGAAATGAAAAGTTTCTGTAAAATAAATGCTTTTTAAAGTAACATTGAAAATTATAACAAATATTATAAATACTAATAATAGTTACTTATTTACTGATTGTAAGAAGTATCAAATAAAGCAATAAATACCGATTTATTTTAGTTTTATTGTTTTTTTTTTTTGGAACATACCGGAACACACCGTTAGATGCTTGCCGGCAGATTTTCGACTCTCGTGTGGTAGCTAGCCAGCCGAGTACTAGAGAGTACGCTACCACCATGCTGTGGTTTCCTCACGATGTTTTCCTTCACCGGCAGCTCAAGCTGATTCAAATCAAATCTAAACAAAATGTGTTTATTTGCTGAGTACAGGGAAAATGTTGGTACATAATAAAACGTCGCTTAAACCATACTCAACCCAGTATTGGGTGCAAAAATTGAATAAAATTGTTACTATTAGAATGTCAAATGGTATAAAATAAAAATAATAATAAAAAAATAATAATAATAATAATGTCAAGTTTATATAATTAAAATGATGATATTGTTAGCGAAATTAAGTATTTAATTTGGATTGTATACTGTTTCTTTCAAATGAATATAATTATTGTTGTATTGACTAGACGTGGCACTAGTTGTCTGTGAGCGCGGCTTCAACCAATAGGACGCTAGTGGAGAGAGAAGTAGACAGAGTGGGGTTTTTACCTCTGAGCAAAGCCGCGTCTCACAGGCAGTTGAGTGCCGGCGTTCGAGACAACTCCACTTAATACATAGTTGGTGAATATTTTGAATCATGTGAATAAAACAGTGAAATGTGAGTATTAACTAATTATTTTATTTAAAACCCTATAAAAGTATTCTTAATAAGCACAATAGCTACATCCTGATATAATACAAACTCATAAATGGCACTAAACGTTAAAAATATGATTGTTGGGGTTTGAACCCACGCCCTTCGGCATGCGAATCGACCACGCTAACCACTCAGCTATCATCGCTACAAAAAAGAGAGTAGCAAAACAAAGTCCACGGCATCGCTGCTTAGGCGCTCATTACTTTGAGACTCGATGGTTATTCTCAACAGTAGATTATTAGAATAAAATCAAATTCATGATTTTTGAATAAAACAGTAAATTATGCTAATAATCTACAGTTTTAATCAAGCAATTGTAATTTACTGCAAATAAAGACCAAAATAAATGCCAGTAGCTGTGATTTCACTGTAAAATTATGCTCCATTTGTCCGTAAATGGCAAAAAATTATTTGTATGGAAATCGAATACCGGAAAAAAATAAAACACGTATTCAATTTTAGACTTAATTTTATTAAAAAATTAACTTAAACATACATTCCATACAAAAGATACACATTGCATTTGCAATACAAGTTACTACTTGTTAAGTTACTACTTGTTGAAAAGTTAAAAATACTTTTTTAACTTTTCAAAAGGCATACAAAAAAATCAATCAAGCCATTAAAAATTGAGACTTTAAAAAGAAAAGGAAGTTGCTTCATTGATGTTGTTTCATATACAGCATGACTGGTGAGACACCTACGTTACTTGGTAATCGATGCTCGTTGTAATTATATCATAAAATTAGGTATTTAATTTTTGGACTTATTTCCCTACAAAAAAATTAAGCATGGATACACCCTCGACGCTGATAACGATGTTTTGATCACGCGACAAGTACGTGCTTTTCCCGCCAATCCGTCGCCGGGGCGAGCGTCCTCACAACGTCCAGCTCGTGCGTCCGCGCGGTGTCCACGCGTCGCGTAACTGATTACATAACATTCAATTAAGTTTAAATACCTATTAGTCAGTTAATATTTATTAAGCTATTGCATAGCTTCTATCGCGGGCCTTGAGCGTGGAGACCGAATCCAGAAATTCCGTAACGAAAATAACCTAACACCCCCCCACTCCCACCGGCACAGCGGTGATACTTTTTAGTTTTGCCATCTATCGATGAATAGCAGAACTTTTAATGCAATAGCTTTACCGCGGCAGTCCCCGAGTGCCACACGTCTTTTTTTTTAATGTTATTTTTTTCCTTCGTATATGATCGCCAAATATCACTTCCTCGAGTATCGTAGGTGTCTCACCAGTCATGCTGTATAAGCAAATGTACATGTATACTGTTAATCAGTCAGCAACCCTTTAAGGGCATATTTTTTACAATAAAACAAACAACTTTTGTTCTACATCCTTTGCCAAAACACAATACATATTCCAATACTTTTTAGTTATCTGTTGCGTAGATGCTTCATTCATCGTAGTATCGTGCGAGTAGACCTTATACGCTAATCGATTAAAAACAATTTAGACAGGAATGCAGAGGATTCATGTCGCTGCACTGTAATATTTTCAAGAATTTGTGTTTTCCTCGACAGCAATTTATATTTTTATAATACTTGACAACAAATATATTATTATTATGTTCTATATTTGTTGTCAAGTATTGAACTCGTTTATTATCAAGTATAGAATTCGTTTGTTGTCAAGTATTGTAGTAGTTTGTTGTCAAGTATTGTAGTCATTTTTTGTCAAGTATTGACGTCGGTTTCTTGTCCAGTATTGACGTGACACCTTCTTACAAAGAGGCCTGCGCCCAGCAGTCGGACAGTTTATAAAAGCAACGCTAATCCAGAGATTGATGTCGATGGCATTAAGAACCCGCTACCGTTTGTCAAATATTGACGACGGTACCGAACATTGGGTTTAGATAAAAAAAGAAACATTTTTATATCTTTTATTTTTTTTAATGTGGAATGTTGCCATACAAAAATTTAACCATAGATTTGCTACATAGACAAACGAACCATCATCATACTTATTTTATTACATAATTATAACGTGAATCGAGTACCGACTACTCTCCTTCAGTATTATATGTATCTCCAGTCATGCTGTATATTCAATTCGAAAATATCTATTTAGAATTGACAGGAAATCCATTCGTTTGCAAATCTATAGATTCCATCCCACAATTTTTTTTAAAGTTTTCAATATTCCTGAGATTAAACTTAATTTTGGTAAAATATCTACTGCGTTACTTCCATAGAGTGTGGCGCGTCTGAAACACAAAATAATAATTTTATTTTAACAAGTTTTTTTTATGTAAAAAAAGTGGCAAACAAGCGACCGGCCCCCAGATGGTAAGTTGTCACTGCCGCCTATGGACACCTGCAATATCAGAAACATTGCAAGTATACATTTGTAGCGATGATAAATAAATATATATCGCAGGATATTTACACGCATCGCCATCTGGCCCCAAACTAAGGAAAGCTTGTACTATGGAAGTCAGATAACTGATAGAATACTTAAACACTTTTTTGACAGCTCAGTGGTTAGCGCGTTTGGTTCGCATGCCGAAGGGCTTGGGTTAAAACCCCAACAATGAGCTTGAGCTGCCGGTGAAAAAAAACACCGTAAGGAAACCACAGTTCTCTACACACTTTCTAGTACTCGGCTGGCTAGCTACCACCCTCAATTTGAAAATCTGTCGCCAAGCATCTAACGATGTTTTCCGGCAGCCTCACTAGAAAGCCAATTCAATTCCAGGCTAGTTGTGTTTACTATCTTCGACCGCACCGTCACTTAACATCAGGTGAGCTGTGGTCAAACATCTAGAATAGAATAGAATATAACTTTATTATACACCAGAAACACAGATCACAATTAATACAAAATTAAGCCAAAAAGCCATTTTTTTTTAAATTTATTAATTAATTATTAATTTTTTTATTTAATTTTTCTTTTATTAATTAATAGTTAATTAATTAATTATTACTAATTCATTTTTTATTCTAGCCTGTCAATCATAAAAAAGTAATCTATCAGTCATCTCGTTCCCATAATACTTGGCTTAGCTTCACATCCAAGAATATTTAAATAATTATTTTTATAGTTAAAGCTATAATATTATAGAAGAAATAAATTTGAGCTATTTATTCACTTTGATTGCAAATAAATCAATAACATTCGCTTAAAGCTTTCACACGACTACCCAAACAAGTTAAATTTAAAATAAAAAATCTCCCTACATGACTGTGTATAGTATTCTACTAGTCGAGCCCTTTCATTTGATACCCATATTGAGGGAGTTGTGAAAAAATATGTAATCCGCCATTTTGTGGCAGCGGCCATCTTGAATTTGAAATGTATCATAGTGTAAAGTTATCTACTAGTCAAGCCCTTTCATTTGATACCTTTATTGAGAGAGTTATGAAAAAAATATGTAATCCGCCATTTTGTGGCGGCGGCCATCTTGGACCGATTTTCATCAAACATAACTAAGAACATTCCCGACTAAACAAAATCAATATCGGTTCATTCGTTCGGGAGCTACGATGCTACAGAGATACAAACACGCAGACACGTCAAACTTATAACACACCGTTGTTTTTGCGTTGGGGGTTCAAAAAAAAAAATGTTTTTAATGTTCATGTATGTATGTGAGTTTGTTTATTCCGCCATAACTTTTAAACGCCTGAACAGATTAGAATGTATGGGGTATCGTTAGAATCGTTGCACATCTTTTATATAACTATATTTTTTTGTAATCCCCCATAAATGTAAATGACCCCCGTGTAAGATCCTATGTGAAATGTAAACGTCCCCGTAGAGTAAAGACACACATACCTCCGGAACCGTCATTGAACATAAATTCATCCTGGTACTCCTTCAGGAACTGCTCCGAGCGGTGCTCGTCCAGGAATAGCGAGTATACCTTCTTCACATCCTCCATGCTCACCTGTAAACAATTTTTACTAATAATAATCATTTTAATAAATATTTCACATATTTAAAATTTTCACAAAATTCTTTAGAAATATGTGACAACTCGTCTCCTCTCTGTTTGATCCATTTCTACCGAAGCTAAGCGTAGAGGAAATGTGGAAAAAACGAAATCTGATGAATCTTTTTACGTAAAGGTACTGAACGAGACGCTCTCTTGATGATAAGAACAGGTGTTCTTACCATCAAGACCATGACCATTGCAGCTATACATAGAAAACTTTGAGTAGCAAAACAAAATCTAGGGCATCGCTGCTTTGGCGCTTATTAATTTGAGACCTTCGATGGTTAGTCTCAACAGCCCTGTAATGCCGCTGCAGTACCCTTCAAACCGAAACACAGTAATGTTTACACACTACTGCTTGGCGGCAGAATATCTGTTACTGCGGTAGTTATAGGAATAAACATGGCGTAATTGAAAATCCCAGTCAACTTTTATTTCTTGTTGTGCAATTGAAATAAAAATGGCTTCATTTAAAATCTCACGTCAACATTTTGTAATGAAAAATGGCGTACTTGAAAGTCTCACGTCAACATTTCGTAATCAAAAATGGCGTACTTGAAAATCTCACGTCAACATTTCGTAATCAAAAATGGCGTACTTGAAAATCTCACGTCAACTTTTATTTTTTCGTTGTGCAATTGAAATAAAAATGGCGTAGATTAAAATCTCACGTAAACCTTCACTAAAAAGTACATTTTTAATTACGCGATTTTTTAAATAACCAAATTTTTTTGTACACGGTTAATTATTTTGGTGTATTCTGCTGAAAACAAAAACAATTAGTTCAATTAAGTCCTTTAACTTTATCGTCAATCTCACGTGGAGGGTAAGGGCCCCCCCCCCCAATGTCACAAAATTTCACAAGGGTGTGTTCCAGTTAAAAGAAAACCAGGCCACGTAATTAATGGAAGCTCCAATGGTGTGTGGTTACCTCGGTAGCCTTCCTGCGCTTGGCGACGAGTGAGGCGGTGGTGATCAGCTGTATGGCGTACCGCAGCGACGTCTCGGTCGCGACGCGCGTCAGTACTGTCAACGCGTCGTTTGACATTTGACAGTCCTCCTCTTCACACCTACAACGTGACATTTCGAGATTTTTGACAGGAACAGTAAAGATTGAAGTTTTTCGGTTGTTTAGGCTTGAAAATGGCGATGTTTTTTGTTTATACAGCATGACTGGTGAGACACCTACGATACTGTAGGAGAGTACTCGGTACTCGATTCTCGTTGTAATTCGGTATGTAAAGAAAAAAAAAACTTTACTGATTCCAAAACCTTTTCGAAATAGCACATTTATGTACAATATTTTTATGTTTAAAACTCTGTAAACTATGAGGTGGGGTTTATTTTAATAAAAAACATAAATCAAACTTGACTTTCAATTGATGTCTCATTCAAGCAATTGTGATTTATCGCAAATAAATGCCAGTAGCTGTGATTTCACTGTAAAATTATGCTCCATTTGTCCATAAATGGCAAAAAATTATTTGTATAGAAAACGAACCACCTTAACAAATTACATATGTATATTCAGAATAACTTGCTCTCACTGATTCAACTTGTGTCAAAAACAAAAACCACATCAAATTCATGACAAAAATTGTGTGCATTAGTGTGCATCATTTTTTTTTTTAATGGTTGACAGGCTAGGTGTTTGACCACAGCTCACCTGATGTTAAGTGAAGGTGTGGTCGAAAATGGTAAAGCACACCTAGCCTGGAATGGAACTGGCTCTCAAGTGATGCTGCCGGAACACACCGTTAGATGCTTGGCGGCAGATTTTCAACTCTCGTGTGGTAGCTAGCCAGCCGAGTACTAGAGAGTAGGCTACCACCATGCTATGGTTTCCTCACGATGTTTTCCTTCACCGGCAGCTCAAGCTCATTGTTGGGGTTTGAACCCACGCCCTTCGGCATGCGAACCGACCGCGCTAACCACTGCATAAAGTATAATGTATGGTATAAAGTATTGTTACCAGCATTTACAAGGAATTGCCCCTCCTCCCATCACCGCGACCTCGGAGCGCCGCTCCGCCTCCGAACTAAGCAGACTGCTTGTGTTACGGGGACGAAGCGTTAGCCCGCGGAAAGCGAGCCATGGGAAGACAGGTCACACTATGCTGGTCACAACTAGTTATACTCCAGTGATCTTAAAAATACCACTGGGCTATCATCGCTACATAATCATTATCAATATAAAATCATTACAAAATCATCATCAACATCATTTACCTTATATTCAGTATCTCTCTGAGCTCCTGGTGGCTGTATGGAGCCGTAGGCACAATAATCATTCGGTCAAGCAAGTCCAACGGAATACCGTGCGGGCTATAACACAGAAACAAATCCCAGATCACAAATAAATCAAGGCAAGTGAGAGTTACGACTTGCTCCACACAACTTTATATAAAAAAAAATCAGAAGATAACACAGTTTTTTATTTAATTTGTTTTTTTTTTTATATTTTTCTTTTTAACAATATAAATATAGTCTATGTCACTCAGATATAATAAACACACAAGAATTGACCTAAAATAAAATAACTTAAAATAATAACTACTCTAAAAGGCCGCTATCAATGGGAATAGTTCCCAAAACGCTGGCCCTATTGCCGCGTTGTATGGCAATACTCAAACGCTGAGCAAAATAAAGGCCAGCGTTTTGTTCACGTGTGGCGTCGACCAAACGAGATGACAGTTCTTTAAAAATTTTTTTTGCTCCCGGCCCCCACGGTCCCAAAGTTTCAACCCCAAAAGGCACAAATATGTACCCACTGTCCAGGGTGCTATATTTGCGCCTATAACTAACTATATATATACTGTTAGAACTATAACTATAATAACGAAGATAACTATATTAATACTGTTTCTATGGAACGGCTGTTTTTATTGGCGAGAACAATCCCCCTTTAAAATTTAGTAAAAAAAAATAAAAAATGCAAAGCTTCAAAATCTGGGATGATTTTAATTTTTGACTTTGACATAGTGTCAAAAACATTGTCATTATGTAAAATACAACTTTGTGGTAAACATTTTTCTTTTTGCGAATTAAAAAATATTTTATTTTATTTACATATTATAACAAAAAAAAATCGGTGTGCATTAGTGTCTTAGACAGTTAATTTAAAGTTCAGTTTGTAATAATATTAAGTCTACCCAAAAACAAAAATTCTTAGCTTCTAAAATTATTATCGAGTGATGTATTTACATTTTAAAACTTGATTATTTTTTTAGTTGTTTTAGTAATGAATCGAACGAGACACTCTCCTGATGGTAAGAGATAACGCATGATCATTGCAGCGATACACAGAAATTTGAGTAACAAAACAAAGTCCAGGGCATCACTGCTTTGGCGCTCATTACTTTGAGACTTTAGATGGTTAGTGTCAACAGCCCAGTAATGCCACTGCAGCACCCTTACTTGGTGGTAGATCTTCTTAGCAGGAGGTCGTCTAGGTAGGTACCACCGCAGTACCAGTTATTCTGCCGCTAGGCAGTAGTGTGTAAACATTACTGTGTTCCGGTTCGAAGGGTACTGCAGCGAAATTACTGGGCTGTCGAGACTAACCATCGAAAGTCTCAAAGTAATGCGAGCCAAAGCAGTGATGCCCTGGACTTTGGTCTGTTACTCAAAGTTCTGTGTATCGCTGCAATGGTCATGGATAGGCGTTATCTCTTACCATCAGGGGAGCGTCTCGTTCGTCTCATTACTTTTTACATTAAAAAAAAACCCCCTTCACGGTAACGTTGACACGCCACTGCTTGGTGGCTGAATATCTGGCGCTGCGGTGGTACCTACTTAGACTACCTCCTGCTAAAGAGACCTACAACCGAGTGAAATGCTATCATTAAAGGAAGTTTGTAAGTCAAATGGTGATTGGTAGTGACCTGCGGTAGTTGGTGCCGCGGATGCGCGTGATGCCTCGGTTGGTGGCCATGATGACAACTGGCGCCGTCTCGGACTCCAGGGCGCGGTTCAGGAACGAGAAACACTCTATGTCCAACATGTGCGCCTACAATTACACGTACAGTACAATGTCTCATTGATAACAACAAAGTTACCAGAGTTTTGGCGGGAACGCGGAAAGAGTCGTGTCGCTCCGTTGTATTTTTTTCCAAAACTAGTGTTTTGTCGCGTGTTTATGCATAAAAAAGGTGGCGTTTTATTCATAAAGTGCCGAATCACAAGCGCGAGTGTGGGAAAATGATATAATGTGGTGAAACATGACTTTTCGTGTTGCTTCCAAAACTCCATCGAAGCTTTATAGTAAAGTCACCACTACATTACTAAAAGCATGACTGGACTTGACCGACACGGACTGGAATTGACTAAGACTGGACTTTGACCATAACTTTAGCTAAGAGGCAGCAGAAATAACACTTAAGACAAGGCAGTATGGCTTTACAGCTTCAGCCTGCCAAAAAAAACAGTTACCAGTTATATATCAATACATATATATATATCGAAATAACCATTTTTTTTTTTATAACAAGTAGGCTTACGTTTGACCGCCAACTCACTTGATGTAATATATACATTTTTTTTTTAAATTTATTTCATAACATACAAAACGATAATATTCACAACAATACAAATACCTACACAATTTTTTTGATATGTATCGCATTCCAAAACTATACACGTCTAGGTGCATTGCAAGTACATTTTTTAAAAGTCGCCAGATAATAATTGGAATTTAAGAAATTATAATTATAAATATAATGATCATAAATCTTCTTAATATACCACACACACACACATCACACACAGACACAGACCACACGCACATCACACACAGACACAGACCACACACACACATCACTCACACACACAGACCACAGACCATCGTCCTTAATTAACTTTTTGGAGTTCCTTCTATTGCGAGGAATGATGGAGAAAAATACATAAAGAATCTTATTAAATGTCAACAGAATAAAAAAGTCAAATTACAAATTAAATTAACTTAAATAATAATAATGATGGCGCTGAAACGTCGTCTCTGACTGTTTGCCTTCTTGGTAAGCTCAAAGTAGCACAACACGCTATGGAGAGGGCTATGCTCGGAGTTTCCCTACGAGATCGAATCAGGGATGAGGAGATCCGTAGACGAACCAAAGTTACCGACATAGCCCAGAGCATCAGCGAGTTGAAGTGGCAGTGGGCACATAGCACGCGGAACTGATGGCCGATGGGGCTGCAAAGTTCTGGAGTGGAGAACACGGACCGGCAAGCGCAGCGTAGGACGTCCACCCACAAGGTGGACAGACGACCTAGTAAAGACGCAGGAACGCGCTGGACGCGAGCCGCTTCCAACCGGTCTTTATGGAAGTCAATGGGGGAGGCCTATGTCCAGCAGTGGACGTCCTACGGCTGAAATGATGATGATGATGATGATGATGAACGATGATGCGGTCTAAGATGGAGCACGCTCGCCCAGATGATACCGATTCATTCTCGACTTGAAGACACCCAGATTATATCCATCGGGGAACACCCACTCAGGTAGCGCATTCCACTGTCAGTCAGTCTAGTCAGTCATAGTTTTCTTTTTTTTTTTTTTTAATACGGATAAGTCCGCGTTTGACCACCAACTCGCCTGATGGTAAGCGACGATGTGGTCGAAGATGAATTTGTCTGTCTGTCTGATGATGATGTCTGTCTGTATTTAGGGGACATTTGCTTTCCGAGATCACAGGGTGCTCGATCTCCGCCCGATGATCTGGGCGTCGAGACTTTAGTTTAAGGCTCGCTACGCCACTGCCTAGGTCTCTCACGATTTCTTAACACTTAAATTTCCTATATTGACCTCTGTTATTATATTTTCTGGGCTAGAATCTTTTTAAAACTTCTCGAGTTTGTTCGAGTTGGAAGGCGATGTGTGTTTGTATTTTTTTTATGGTTGACAGTCTAGGTGTTTGACCACAGCTCACCTGATGTCAAGTGAAGGTGTGGTCGATGATGGTAAAGCACACCTAGCCTGGAAAGCAACTGGCGCTCAAGTGAGGCTGCCGGAACACACCGTTAGATGCTTGGCGGCAGATTTTCAACTCTCGTGTGGTAGCTAGCCAGCCGAGTACTAGAGAGTACGCTACCACCATGCTGTGGTTTCCTCACGATGTTTTCCTTCACCGGCAGCTCAAGCTCATTGTTGGGGTTTGAACCCACGCCCTTCGGCATGCGAACCTACCGTGCTAACCACTGAGCTATCATCGCTACATATGTATGTTTGTGTTGGTGTTTGCTTGTGTATGCGCTAGTGTGTGGTTACCTCGTCAATGAAAAGCACTCCCGGTATCATTTCGGATTTCCCCTCCTCGCGCCACTCGGCCACTTTACCGTTGATCTGCTCGCGAATTTCAGATTTTATCTCGCCCGTGTCACCTGATAACAATTTTACAAATAAACAATCGTCTCATACGCCATCTAACTCCCAACTAAGCAAAGCTTGTACTATGGGAAACATACTGTGTTCCAGTTTGAAGGGTACTGCAGCGAAATTACTGAGCTGTTGAGACTAACCATCGAAAGTCAAAGTAATGAGCGCCAAAGCAGTGATGCCCTGGACTTTGTTTTGCTACTCAAAGTTCTGTGTATCGCTGCAATGGTCATGGACAGGCGTTATCTCTTACCATCAATAGCCAATACTTTATATATAACAAAACATATTTCAAGATAATTACCAATACGTACAAAAATCAACAACAGACCTAAATAAATTAAACATAAAAAACAAAAGGAATAAATACATTTTAAGTCACAAACCGCGAGAGAGTCATCAGGAGAGCGTCTCGTTAGTCTCTGTACTTTTAACATTAAAAATAAAGTCGTGTGGCACTCGGGGACTGCCGCGGTAAAGCTATTGCATAGCACTACAACCAATGCCACCTAGAGGCGAGTTGCTGAACTAAAGAGACAAGCGTGATATTTCAAAAAAGTCATTAAAAGTACTGCTATTCATCGATAGATGGCAAAACTAAAAAGTATCACCGCTGTGCCGGTGGGAGAGGGGGGGGGAGGGGGTGTTAGGTTATTTTCGTTACGGAATTTCTGGATTCGGTCTCCACGTTCTAGGCCCGCGATAGAAGCTATGCAATAGCTTAAAAAAAAAGGCCGCTGGTTGAACGGTGCTGTTTAGTAATGAGCCTAGGCTGGTGATTGAACGGCTAATTAAGCTAGTTTGCTGCGACATATACAATTATACACTGTACGCATAATACCGTCGCAGGACATTACACCCAGACACAGAACAATCATTAGTTTATATCACAATATGCTTGTCCTGGGTGGGAATCGAATCCACGCCCCACAGCTCTTGAAGCAGACATGCTACCAATGAGCCAACGGGGCTGTGGAGTAATACGCTCAGTTAAGTTTGTGTTCTTAAGTAATACGCTTAGTTCAGTTAAGTTAGTTAATAATGTACGCTTAGTTAAGTTTGTGTTCTTACCAGAGAACAAAGCGAGAAAGCCGTGTGTGCGCGAGTTGATGACGTCCACTTCGTGCAGAGTGACGGTGTGTACGACTTCCTTGCGCTTCTGGAGCTCCCCCTCCGGGCACTGGACGAACCTGGCTTGTTGGCCTAACAAGACAAAATTAAATAAATTAAAAGTAAAAAAAAAAGTGTATATTATTCTACTAGTCGAGCCCTTTCATTTGATACCCATATTGAAGGAGTTGTGAAAAAATATGTAATCCGCCATTTTGTGGCGGCGGCCATCTTGGATCGATTTTCATCACACATAGCTAAGAATGACGATTATATAAAAATAAGAGATTATTGAATTACTAGAGTAAGCTTGCATACATATAAAGTATGTAGATACTATTTTTTATTATAAAATTCACAATGTCAAAGAAAATAAATTGTCCATTGTACAATAATTGCTTATTCTAATTAATTAAATTAAAATTTAAAAAAAAAACAATACTAAAATGTCAAAAAGTTTAGCGACATTCAGAGTAATATTTTTCTTTTTATTGACATTTAATCACATTGACATAATTATTTTTTATTTGACATATTATTTCATTGACATTTTCATTGTATTGACATGTGTTATGATTTTAATATTTTTAAATGGAAAAGTGACCTGTAACTTTGGTGTTATAAATAAATGATTTGTATTTGTTCTAATTCAATTCTCCTTTTCATACAAAAAAAAACAAAATCGTTTCATCCGTTCGGGTGCTACGTTACCAGACACACAAACACACACACACACACACACACACACACACACACACAGGCACGTCAAACTTATAACACACCGTCGTTCTTGCGTCGAGGGTTAATTATTTTTAAAAACAAGCTTCTATCTCGGACAATGAACTAAAAATTTAAAAAGAAATCCTTGTAAGTATATGGCTAGGTGTTTCTTAAAAGTTTGATAAGCTAACCTTAAAACGGTAACTTATTCTGAGAAATGTATGTTTCTATAGTGGATTTCATTTATTACGACCTTGGTTGTAGCGACCATTTACCTATAGCGACGTTAAATCTAAATCCCTTGAATTTAAAGCATACTTTAGTACAAAATTCATGTGGCCATAGCGACTTTGGATGTAACGCCGAGTTCGGGTGTAGCGACTGTTTTTAATGAATCATTTGTAACAAATTCCTAGAAATCCCATGCAGATATTGCGAGACACAAAGATTTTTTTCTTTCACAAACATTTCTTATCATTTGTTTACATCCATCGCACACAGATGGTCAGCAAGTGTGGAGACCTTTACCTTTTGTTTATAGATATCAACTAAGTAGGTAGGGAAGCGTGTACGTTTCGGAGCTTTTATTGGTTTTTACCTTTGCCTGTAACGACTTCCGGATATAACGACGAAAATAGAGTGGTCCCTTCATTGTCGTTATACCCGAAATCCACGGTATCTATTTTTGTATGTCTTCTCCTATACTATATCTAAATAAATGTAAATAAAAAATAGCAATATATTTGAGGTGCATCTAACGGTGTGTTCCGGCAGCCTCACTTGAGAGCCAGTTGCATTCCAGGCTAGGTGTGCTTTACCATCTTCGACCACACCTTCACTTAACATCAGGTGAGCTGTGGTCAAACACCTAGCCTGTCTACCATTAAAAAAAAAAAAAAAAAAAAAAAAAAGGTGGGCAGGCGACCTAGTAAAGACCGCAGGAACGCGCTGGATGCGAGCCGCTTCCAACCGGGCTTTGCGAAAGTCAATGCGGGAGGCCTATGTCCAGCAGTGGACGTCCTACGGCTGAAATGATGATGATGAATAAATCTGACCTGTAGCATCATAGTCTCGTGCCCGGGCAAAGCTTCTGCCGAGTTTGTTGATCTTCCCCGTCGCTTTGTCAATGGTGATCACGTCACCCGTTTGTACCTGAAATAAATACAGGATCTATAAGCTTGGTGTGGTAAGCCGAAAAGGTGTCAGTGTACCAAAATGCAAAGTGTTTATTTTCATAGCGTCAGTAAATCAAATTGATTAAATTAGTCTATCGTTAATATTCTAATGTCAAGTATACAATTCAATTGTCAAATATATAATTAAATGTGTGTCCAAAAAACTGATCACATGTTAATAAATAAAGGTCAAATGTCAAAATAAAAAAATATTGTCAAAATAGATTTTGTCATTATAAAAATATTGCCAAAATAAAGTATGTCAATTTAAAAATATTGATATTATTCAATACTAGCGACCCGCCCCGGCTTCGCACGGGTGCAAAATTCGAAAAAAAACAATATGTTTATTTATCAAAATAGGATGCACCACATCACTTTTTGATAGTCAATATTTACATAGTCATGTTATTATCCTTGCTAGAGAGCTCCGAAAACCACGTCCAATCGCTTCCAAATTCAAATTATTATAGCGAGAAGTGCGGCGTGTGGCCTCCGACGCGCTATTTATAGGAACGCGTCGCGTCGCGCTGCGGTCGGCGGCTGCCGGCCGATAGGTACCGCCGCAAACGCTACGCAATGTATTTTTAAATCTGTAATATCTTCGAAAATATTCAAAGAAATTATGTGCTGTAAAAGGCCATATAAATCTATGTTAAATCAACAATCTATTTATAGTATTTAATTAAATAAGGAATAATGCTGTAGTGCTTAAAATCGCTTCGAAAATTAGCTATTATTTGCCGTAAAAAGTAAATGACAAAAAATGGTTTTGTGGGATATCGATAAGAGATAGACATATACCATCGCGGACTTTTCTGTAGACCTTTTCAAGGTGTACAATACTTGGTACATTATTTTTATAAATCCTGTAAGGTTAAGCCTGCGTACGCAATGTAAGCGGCAAGAAATGTTAGAATTTACGACACCACATTAGAAACCCTGAAAATAACAGTATTTCTCCATTATTTAATAGATGTTATTATACATAAAAACCTTCCTCTTGAATCACTCTACCTATTACAAAAAACCGCATCAAAATCCGTTGCGTAATTTTAAAGATTTAAGCATACAGACAAACAGACGGACAAAAATAGCGACTTTGTTTTATACTATGTAGTGATGTAACAATATTGTCAATATAATAGAATTACAAAAAAAATTATGTAGCTCCTAATGTAGTAATTTAAGGATGAATCGTTTTTGATTTTGTTTTTTTTGTGTTTGAAAGGTGAATTTGTCAGGAGTGTTCTTACTTTGATACGTTTGATAAAAATCGGTCCAAGATGGCCGCCGCCACAAAATGGCGGATTACATATTTTTTTACAACTCCGTCAATATGAGCTGATAATTGATTGATTCAGGCGTTACTTTGCAGAAGTTCATTTTGTTCATGTTTTTTATGTTAAGCGGAAATAAACTAAATATAAACATTGAACATTCAATATGAGCTGAGTTTGACTAGTAGAATACAATTTCATATCATGAAAGGAAGTGAGCATCTTCAACAGGTCTGATCAAGTCGAAATTTGGTACTGTTACTGGTGTTTTAAATAGATTGACTTGTAGGCACTGATATCCCCTTTGTTTACATAAAATATCTAAGATTATTGAACAGTGTACTTTTTCCTTGAGCAGCGCATCCGCCATCTTGGCGCCCATGTCGTAGTTGGTCTCCATGTCGGTGGTCTTAAGCGTGAGACGGCCGACGCGCGCGCCGCCGCCGCCCGCACCTCGCTCCACCACCACTTCCACCACCTCGCCTTCTATTATCTCAGACTCCTCTCTGGCAAGTACAATACATCATGAGATCATTGTGCTCCAAGGTAAAACAGAATGCTATCAACGTTGGAACAGGACGAGAGCAAGTGCAAAAGACTTTTTTTTATGGTTGACAGGCTAGATGTTTGACCACAGCTCACCTGATGTTAAGTGAAGGTGTGGTCGAAGATGGTAGAGCACACCTAGCCTAGCATACCTGCCGGAACACACCGTTAGATGCTTGGCGGCAGTCTTTCAACTCTCGTGTGGTAGCTAGCCAGCCGAGTACTAGAAAGTACGCTACCACCATGCTATGGTTTCCTTGCGATGTTTTCCTTCACCGGTAGCGTAAGCTCATTTTTGGGGTTTGAACCCACGCCCTTAGGCATGCGAACCGACCGCGCTAACCATTGAGCTATCATCGCTACAAAGGTTGACAAGCTAGGTGACAGACTTCACACATCAAGAACATAATAAATATTGTAGGACATTACACACAGCGCCATCTTTTTTTTTTATATGTAAGAAGTAATGAGACGAACGAGACGCTCTCCTGATGGTAAGAGATAACGCCTGTCCATGACCATTGCAGCGATACGCAGAACTTTGAGTAACAAAACAAAATCACGAGCATCGCTGCTTTGGTGCTCATTACTTTTGAGACTTTCGATGGTTAGTCTTAACAGCCCAGTAATTTCGCTGCAGTACCCTTCGAACCCGAACACAGTAATGTTTACACACTACTGCTTAGCGGCAGAATATCTGGTACTGCGGTGGTACCTACCTAGACGACCTTCTGCTAAGGAGATCTACCACCAAGTAAAGCCATCTTTGTAAAGCTATCAAAACATTTTAAAAAAGTTAGACAAAAACAAAAGTACTAACTTGATCCTTATACCGATAGACTTCCTGATGGCCTGAGTTAATGCTTCCGTCTTACTCATCTCCAAAGAATAGATCTCAGAACCTGGAAAATTAAAAACATATCTCAAAACTTTTATTCTTGCCTGTCAGACAGCCCATTCCAGGATTTCAAGATTCCAGGTAATGTGCGGCTATATTTTATTTAATGTAAAACTAATGACATGAACAAGACACTAGATATTTTAGATATAAAAAAATTATGTCGTAATTCCTGGTTACTATTTTACCCATAGTCATGTTTATGTAAACCTAGTCCGTCGCAAGTTCATTCATAAATCACGCGGCGCGCGAGCGCCTACAGCGGGAGCCTCGCGCGCGAGTGCGAGAGAGAAAGAACATGTTTTTGCAATATTCAAATGAAAGCCGCCATCGGTTCCCGCCAGCTGCTCCGTGGATAGTACTATTTTGTAGTAAACGAGTGCTATGTCTATAATTTTAAGCAGGATTTCGGAAAATGTTGACTAGTAATAACTTTGTCATTATGAAGTAAACAAACATTCTGATCGCACATTTGCAATGTCTTACTTGGTCTGTATTACCCATTAAAATGTTTTAAGTAATTAAAAAGTAGTGGTGTATAAAAAGAAATTTGAAAGAATGAAAGACGTACCAGCCATGCTAGTGAATGGAGTATCGGGCCCCAATGCTTGAGCGAGCCCCATGGCTATAGCCGTCTTGCCGGTGCCTGGCTGTCCAGCCAACAAAACAGCTCTGCCTGCTATTTTACCTAAAACATATTAACATAGATATGACAAATACAATATCTATTAAGATTGTCTGTGATCAAAGTCCAGCAATGAACATATCTAGCATTTTTCCTAATTAAAAGCTTTGAAATACATTATAAACTACATCACTCAATTTAATGTCAAACTTCTTAAAATGTCATTGACGTACCACTTGGAGTATTTTGTGCAATTTCCCCTGCCAGTGTCTACACGAGCCAAGCAAGGCTCAAGAACTGTGAAAGGTGGCAGAGTACTCCGAGGCAAAAACAAGTGGCATCATGAAGCATGGACTAATAAGGAGGCATGTATAATGAGTAAAATAATAGGAAAATCAGTGGTAGGGTATTTTCTAGTACTCGGCTGGCTAGCTACCATCCAATCAAGTTGAAAATCTGTCGCCAAGCAACTAACAGTGTGTTCCGGCAGCCTCACTTAAGAGCCAGTTCTATTCCAGGCTAGGTGTGCTTTACCATCTTCGACCACACCATCACTTAACATCAGGTGAGCTGTGGTCAAATATCTAGCCTGTTGATCATTTAAAAATAATACACTCTATGTAGCATCACACACACTCTACATAACAAACACAATATGTCGTTGTAAAGAAAGTAATTTCAGCAATTAACAGTATGGTTGGGAACCCTAATGTACATGTTACCATGACAACGACACAAAAGACACCAACCTTCCCGAATCATCTGCAATATGACGCCGGCAGCTTTCCTCGCCATCTTCTGACCAACCATGCCCTGAGACACGGCTCGGGGCTCCAGCGAGTCATCGAGACCTAGCCCACGAATGTGAGAGTGAGCACCAATTCTCTCGATACGCGTTATCGAGCGTACCTCTTGCACTTGGGCTGCAGCTATCGACTAGAATAGTGAAATCAATGATGATTTTGATACATCTGTCATATTTTTCAGATTCTTAAATACGTAGTAACAGAACTAACATAAAATGGCAATTGGATGTTATTTTGGCATAAAAGTAAAAAATCTTCAAGCAGAATATCTAAAATTATTTGAAAATGAGATTTACTTTTTATAAATGAGAGGTTAGGATGCGGCGTCGACAACAAATGCGTTATATATTATTTGTATATAGTTTCAAATACTTATTTCAATACTTACAGCCATTTCGCGTTAATGGTATATCAATGCTTTATTAAACCAAGAAAATCTATAGATTTCTAGCGTGTTTTCCGTCGCTTTGCAACATGAAAACAAATACCGATCGCTAACCAACGAAATACATTGAAATGTCCGAATTAGATCAGTAATGCTAACTATGATAGTAATGTTATTAAAAACCAATATGATCTGTGCAGTTTTACTGTTATGCTGTATTGATCTTTAATAGCACTGTTAAATTCTTAAGGCCGATGGTATATTTCGAATCAAAACTCGAAATTAAAAATTATTACTGACAATGACATTAACGCCACAATTTTTTTTCTTGTTTTTTGTTTTTGACGTCGCAATTTATGTATTTGCTGTTGTCAAGTATTCAGATTTTCAAATTAAATAATTTTAAATTCCACAAAGTAATGTCGAATCCACTTCATGCTTAATATGAATAAAGTTGTGGTGATTTTACTACAAGCTTTGATGGAGTTTTGAAAGCATCTTGAAGTCATATTATTGCAAATGTCGCCACATTATCTAATTTTCCCACACTCGCGTTTGTTACTCCTATTATTCATCTCTCCTATTTTTAAGCGCATAACATAAACGCATTCTAAAAAAAACACAATTTATAGGAAAAAAAACACCACACGACACACGGTGACGCTATTTTTCGCGTTCTCGCCTAAACTCTGTACATGATTATTATAATTTACAAAACTTAGTAATTTTTTCAAAATATTGGCTTACAAAAGCCATTATTGTCACTTGATAATAAAATAGTCTATGATGAAGAACACTTGCAGAAGAATTAGACACAATTTGTAGTGCTCCTACATAATCAGTTTGGCTGAATTGTTAAACATGTTCAAATAATTAAGATACAATAAAATTGAACATGCCCAAGAAATTGCTAATCATAATACGGAAAGGAAAATAAAACATTATCATTAACGCAATACTTTATTCATAAAACTAAGGTGTCTACAACAGCAGTTTATTGCTTGTCCCGGTAGTGCTTGATGTTAACGAGCACCCAGGCAGGGACAGCACTCCAGCCAATCACCATCAAGGTAGCTAGGATGATCACCTCCTGCAATGGAAATATGTAATTTATTGACACATGCCATAAGAATGCTTTTTTTTTTGACAAAATTCTAGCCTTTGTTGTAACATCTAAACTTAGATTTGATTGAGGTACTTCTAGGACTATAGCTAAATCTATTTTGTTACATAATTATGTCAACAAAGAAATATAATATCATGTTAGTTTTTCAATCAATAACTAGTGACCAGCTTTGCATGTGTACAATTCAGATACTAATGTAGTGCATATGCATGTATTATACACATAAACCTTCCTCTTGAACCTTCTGTCTATTGATGGAAACTGCATTAAAATATGTTGCGTTGTTTAAAAGATCTAAGGGTACAGACATTCTACAAACAAGCATCTGCCGCCAAGCATCTAACTGTGCGTTCCAGGAGCCTCATTCGAGAGCCAGTTCCATTCCAGGCTTGGTGTGCTATACCATTTTCAACCACACCATTACTTAACATTGAGTGAGCTGTGGTCAAACACATAGCCTGGTAACCGTAAAAAAAAAACAATATTAGAAATTACTAAGCACTAAAGCAGCAACGCAATAAGTTATACTTTGTCACTCCAAACTTTTAGACAGCCTCGTTGGCTCATTGGTAGTATCTCTGTGGGTTCGATTCCCATTCAGGGCAAACATTTTGTGAATAAACAAATGTTTGTTCTGTGTCTGGGTGTTCTGTATGTATTATAAGTATGTATTCACAAAAAAAATAGTATTTATACATGTAATCTATCAGTTATCTGGCTTCCATCAAACAAGCTCTGCTTAGTTTGGGGTCAGATGGCGCTGTGTGTACAGTCTTACAATATTTATTTATTATATTATTTATCTATGGTGAAAGATTTTTTTAAATTGGTCCCGAAGTTTTTTAATTTATTTGTTACAAAAATTCAAAAATACAAATCTTTCCCCTTTATAATATTAGTATAGATGTAGGTGATAGATTTACAGCTGTAATACCAAACTATACCCCCAATTTTGTTATCATAAGTTTTCTGATTTACAAATTTAAAGATGTATTTTTTTATCAAAATTATGTGTGAAATATTTAGTTTATTTATTTAGGTGTTAATCCAATAAGATACTTTTAATTAGTATTTATGATAGACTATAATGCATTTTAAGGAAACTTGTTTCTTAAACTATGAGTATTATGATCAGTTTCTTATCAGTATGCGAAGTATCTTCAAAGTTAACCTTACTTTTGCCCCAAAATTACGTAATGTTTTTATGCGGTAAAAAGATTTTTGAGTGAAATAATTGCGATAAAACATGCACTAATACATATAAATGAAAGGATACTTTCAGAAATCTGCAGTAAAAGGCTAAAATATCACGAGAATGTTCAAACTTACCCCCTTTGAAACTTTGTTCTTGGGAGGAACAGCGATGGCACTCATATTTCTTTGTTGCACTACATTTTTGAAAATTTGGTTGGTGGGTCTAAGAAGACTTCTGATTCCTAGCATTTTGAATTACTTGTGAATTACCTTTTAAACTTCAAATTTAATTTGGGCGAAGGAAAATGGTCGGAACCAAATTGATGAAAATCGATCGAATTGAATGACTTTGACAGCTATATTGTCAAATTGAGAACTAAATTTTTTCGCTCTTTAGGCACGTTACTGCTTTGTAAGCCACATGTCACCTTGTCTCGTCTCGCGATTTAATTCACACGAAAATAGTGCAATGCCATATACGGCCACATATCCATGTAGCAATGATTTTTCACGTAATATTGCTTCAACGAAAATGTTGACGTTTTATCCACTTCCCTTTTATAAAACGTCAACGTAAATTCAAGTGCATTGCTGATTATTTACTATTCGTGTGACGCTCCGATAAATAAAGTTTAATGCCTTAGACATTAAAACGCCGACCCTGCTCATCTTGCTAGGTTTCATATTGTTATCTTGGACCTTGGACCCTCCATCCTTCTAATTTTAATCTGAGCTTCTAATTATTTGTCTGAGGAGCCAAGACACGGACCTTTTATCAAAAATTGAGTTTTACAACTCAAATTTAAATACTTATTTTTTACATTTCTATGACTTGTCACAAAATCCGCTTTGCCACCAGTTTTGTGTGAAAATTTTAATCGAGTCTACGTAATTACTTAATTTGCGAAAGAAGAGACTCAGTAATAAAGTGCAGTCAGACAGGGGTAGACAGGAGGTTTAGGGTTCCGTGCCTAGGGGTCGGATACGGCCCCTAAAAATAAAAAGAAACGAATAAAAATGTGATTATTATTTATTTAGCCACCCACAATGTCAAAACGGCTACTACCGCCAAAACAGGCGAAGATTTCAATAAGATGGCGGCACTACGTTGTATCGCTGCGCATTCCTTTTCTAACCATTCGTACTCTTCAGTTAGACCTCTGTCTCGTAGAATTGGCCCAATTGTCGACAGTACCCTCGCGTGGTAATCGTTTATATATTTTATCTGAAAAAAAAAAACATTTTTTTTTTAATTTTTTCAGACCACAGGTTTTGGCGGGAATGTGGGAAAGACATCATAATATTTTCCATAATTTGTGGTTTTTTCTAATCTTTACGTTTTAAATGAGTGGAGTTTTATTCATAAATCGTCGAATTATATGCGTAGGAAATTGCCATAATGTGGCAATGACTTTTCATTTTGCTTACAAAACTCCAAGCCAACTCCACATTTTTTTTTTTTTTCTTTGGCCATAACACATTTGTGCATTGTGCCAAATCTTAAGTTTCTTCTCACCCGCTACAACTTTTAACGAACTTGAACGATATCATACCTACACCTTATACCACAGATATAGGGTAGACCGAGGCGAATCGGATCATTTTTTCTTTGAGAATATGAAAATCATACTAAAGTTTAATATATGTAACTTTTATTGTCACAATGGTAATCAGTAATAATCTAGCTACGCATTAAACATATCCAAGCTTAAATTGTTCATATGTTCACCAACATATTCATAAAAAACTTCAAAGACAGAAATATCCGAATCGCCCCAATTTTGGAGGCGAATGGGATCATACATAACATGTAACTAAATTAAAATTTTCTTAACATTATAAGCTTTGGAATCATTAATAATATTTAAATAATGAATGATAAGACCAATATTAATTAGTAGCTCATAAATAATACATATATACGGGCCTTTCGCCTCCCAGATCAGCACATTTTACGATGCATCATTATTCGCATGCAATGATGATAATGTCAATCCTTACTCTTGACAAACCTTCTGTTTTCCGAATAGTTAACTCCTTATTTCTTTTCATAAAGCAATTAAACCAGTCCTGACTAGCGATTGCTATTTTTCTGTTAAAATTGTGTTTAATTTTTCGATATTTTTCAAATTAAAATGCACATTTACGAACCGCCTTGGGTGTGATTTCGAAGTCATGACTCGCTAAGTGCAGTAAACAGTCAACTAAAATCTCTTCAGCAATTTCATCGAAGGTTGGCTGTCCACCACGATCTTAATGACACCACTTAAAAAAGAGACTCTTTTTTTGTAAATTTGTGTATGGTAATAATCTCTTTGGCCACTATTTTGCAGCTACTATTTTTTTTTTCTTGGGGCCATTCTTCCGCATTTGTCTTTCTTTCGTATGTCCGAACCATCGACAACGAAATAAAAATGCATAGATGACCTCATTTATAAAATAAATCATTTTAAAAAAGTGATCCAATTCGCCCCCGATGACGCAATCCGAATCACCCCATATTAAAGACTTACGAAATAAATATTTTACTCATTACCTATATATATTGTGGTTAAAAACTAAAATGTTTTCTAAAATAGGCCCCTTACCACTCAATATAAGATATATAATTCAAAGTTTTACCACAAATCCTTAAAATGACACAAAGAAATGGTAAGTGCGTAACTTAGATGAGCGCCAAAATTGTAACGCACACAAAAATTCGACTCGCTAGCAAGCAGTGCTGTCACTGATGTACTTGTCGAATCGAAACACTACCAATGGCGGGAGGTGTGGGGTGGGTGAGTGTCATGAGACGCCAACTGCTTGAGTTCTGTGTCAACGCTTTTTTCAAAATATTAATGAATTTCTTATTTTGATCCGATTCGCCCACTGATCCGATTCGCCTCGGTCTACCCTACGTATAATAATAAATCTTAAGATACTATATTTTATGTAATTGTAATTAGATGAACAAGACGCTCTCCTGATGGTAAATGATAACGCCTGTCGCATACAATGCATTGCAGCGATACAAAAAACTAGTAAAGAACTGATTAGTAAAATAGATAACATTAACAACATTATAGCAACAACAACGCAATGCAACAACAATATGATTTCACTATTTTAGTGTTTAACTTATCCCATTTATCCGACTTACTTCGAAGTCAGTAAGAAGGCTTATGTCCAAGCAGGCGGTCTGATGCGGCGCCAGAGATATAGTATAGAAACCCACCGCTCCACGACCCTCAAAAAATGCCACCAATCCAGCTGCCTGCAAAATTATAACCAAATTGTATTTTTATGTTCGTCTGTTGTTGGATTTATAACAGAATACCGATTCAACTATAAATTTTTTTTTATGGTTGCCAGGCTAGTTGTTTGTCTACAGCTCACCTGATGCTATGTGACGGTGTGGTATAACACACTTAACCTGGGATGGAACTGGCTCTCAAGTGAGGCTGCCGGAACACACTGTTAGATGCTTGTTGCGCCTACCTTCACTATACGAACCGCTAAACAATAGAATTTACTGCCCGAGTGGGTGTTCCCTGATAGATACAATCTGGGTGCCGTCAAGTCGCGAGTGAAGCGGTTTCTTCTAGGCGAACGTGCTGCATCGTAGACCGCATCTTCGCTTAACATAAGCGAGATAGCGGCCAAACAAAGCCTATTTTTAATAATAAAGAAATATTTTGCTTCTAAAACTCTGTAGTCACTTCTACTTTAATAGGGTATTGGCCAGACGTAACTGCGACTTGCATTGTGCCTGTATAAAATACTTATTTTACTAAATTCGATCTTGAAACACTTGAAGATTTAATCATTATTTGACATTTGCAAAGTGCGTTAAGTACGGTGCCAAAAATAAAGATAAAAAAAACAAGATTACGAGTTGGTGATCAGCATCTCTGGTGATGGCTATAGTTTCCACGAGGTCTTCATGTCGGATCCCGTATTCGTCCACCTCATAGTAGCCAGGCTCTGTAAAGATACCAACTTAATGTTAACTTCCACAAAAACGACACAAGAAAAAACTAAAAATCTAATCTAAAGAGTCCATCAGAGGAGGAAAATGTGGCCAGAATGCTGGCGGCATTGCCGCGCAAAATGTTACCCAATACAATGTTACTTATTCTCGTGCTTCCCGGTAAAAAACATTTAAAAAACTGCCATACGATCAACTGTCCATAATTATAATCATAATAATTTTATTGGTAATAGTAAAATTACAAGTCAGACATATAAATAATTAATAACAATTGCTCTATTGGGCCGGTCCCAATAGAGCAATTCTATCATCACGGACAGGACTATTGTCGCCAATAAGCCTGATATCGTAGTGGTCGACCGACATCACCATCCCACATGACGAGAATCTCGTGAAGGCCGAGGACAAGCTCAGCAAGTACCTTGACTTGGCTCACGAGATAATCGCCATGTGGGATGTTGATTCGACGATCATTGTCCCGATTGTCGTCACGGTAAACGGTCTTATAGCGAAGAGTCTCGACGAACATCTCAAGAGACTCTCGCTAGACGGTTGGGGCAAGGGTCAGCTTCAAAAGGCAGTGTTCTCCTAATCCTTGACACGGCGCGCATTGTGAGGAGGTTCCTCACTCTGCAGCCCTAACCACCGGCAGCTGGAGCCCTGCCCTGCTGCCGGCGGCACCCTAGTTTTTAAGTTTTTTATATTATATGTTTTGTAAATATTTGATGTAAAAAATTAAAAAAATAAGAGGCAAAATAAATAACGATTATAATAATTGTGAGAGCAATGTTAAATTATATATTCAATTACAAAATTAACGTAATGTCATTATTATAAAAAAATATAAAAAATAAAATTAAAATTGCAATTAGAAATGACAAGTGAATACTAGTCAAAATAAATTATATAAAAATAATTATGTCAAACCAAAAAATAATTGTCAAAAATAATAACATTACAAGTGTATAAATACTTATTTTAATTGAATGCAAGCATTTTTGTTTCTTTTGTGAGAAATCTTTACCCTTCATACCTACCCCAACTAATTTTGACAATTTTTTTTCCAAGTTACGCCACTAACCAGTAGCGTAACTTGGAAAAAAAATTGTAAGGCCAAAAATATTCCATTCCATTCTGTTCTACTCACCGTTACTGAAAATCATATGGGGCCTAATTCCAGGGTCGTTAGGGGAGGGGCCACTGAGGATCCACGAGGGTCCCTCGTGCACGTTCAGGAAGTGCCCCACGCCGTGCCCCGTCCCGTGCCCGTAATTGAGCCCCACATCCCACAGAGACTTGCGCGCTAGCACTTCTATTGCATGGCCCTGAAATAGGGCAATTTGCTAAATTTGCTCTTACACGTTTGAATTTAAAAGAAATTAAGTAACGAGTATGGGTAACGAGTATTCTTACACGTTCAATCATGATCACGATCCGCGATCATGATTTCAAAATTTCTAGATATTATGCGATCCGGAGCATCAGTCCGTCAATCCGCTTCGTACACGATCAGTCTGGATCGCGATCATTGATCGCGGATCGCGGATCGCGGATCGCGCGCTACATGTACGGGCTGCCTATAGTATCCAGATTTAAATTCCGCTTTTTTTTCTTTTTTTTTTTGGTTATGGCGTCGCGTTTTAGCATTTGCCAGTGTCAAGTATTTATATATTTTCAAGTTTAAAAAGTTAAATGAGTGTCCTCTTAGCTAGTTAAAGTCAAAGTCCAGTCTTAGTCAAGTCCAGTCTGTGTCAGTCAAGTCCAGTCATGCTTTAGTAAAGTAGTGGCGACTTTACTATAAAGCTTCGATGGAGTTTTGGAAGCAACACGAAAAGTCATGTTTCACCACATTATATCATTTTCCCACACTCGCGCTTGTGATTCGACACTTTATGAATAAAACACCACCATTTTTATGCATAAACATTTGACAAAACACTAGTTTTGGAAAAAAATACAACGGAGCGACACGACTCTCCCCGCGTTCCCGCCAAAACTCAAAATTCCGCTTTAACGTCTGTGGATATCCAAGCGCTCTCTTTTCAAATAATTGAGAATAGAGCTACCTAGCGAAATATTATTGAATTAAATCACACTACTAGTTTTTAATTACTAGAACATTTTTAATGGATAATACAGACCGAGTACGACAACGTAAACAAGCAATCAGAATTTTTGTTTACTTCATAATGCCAAAGTTATTACTGGTCAAATTTTTCGGCAAATTCTGCCTAAAATTATGGACATAGCACTCGTTTACTGCAAGAGAGCACTATCCCCGGAGCAGCTGGCGGGAACCGACGCCGGCTTTCATTGCAATATTGCAAAAACATGTTGTTTCTCTCTCGCACTCGCGCGCGAGGCTCCCGCTGCGGTCGCGCGCGCTTGCCGTATGTATCTACATAATTTACAAAAAAAAAAGTATCAAAGAATTTACAAAAAAAAAGAAAAAGTATTAATGTATTCTATCAGTTATCTGACTTCCATCACACAAGCCCTGCTTAGTTTTTTCCAGATGGCGCTGTGTGTATAGTCCTACGATATTTATTTATTTATTTAATTACAACTCACTGCCTGACTGACTGACTCACTTACAGAAACAGAACTCATATATGGAGAGGTCATAGTTTCTTGTAAATAGTTACCAGAGTGCCCGCCGGGAAGACTGCAGTTCCGAGGTTGATTTGTCCCTTCAAGACTCGAGTGAAAGCGAGCCGCTGCGCAGGCGTGGGCGCAGCCGACATGTGCCGCGTGCGAGTGATGTCGGTCGTGCCGTCTCTGTTCCACAACAACATGTTTTTGAATCAAACGACAAGGATAGCTATGTTTTCGTTTTACTATTACTGTTTTGATTACTCACATTTAATTATACATATATTGTTCAAAAGTACGTTATTTTTTTTAATTGATCATTTTTAATTTTTTTTTTTTATTTATTTATTTCCTTAATTTCACACCATCCTTACTGGGTTTCCCTAATGCGATGGTGCTAGTCAATATACAATATACAATTAAAAAATTAGAAATGTCAAAAAATTATAAATAAAAATGTCATAAAATTAAATTCAAATGTCAAACAATAAAAAATAAAAATCATAAATCAAAACATTAAATTACTATGTCAAATTATAGCATGCGTCATAATTAACCGCCATTTTAAATTCTTGTACCGAACATAATTAATATTTTGTATGTGTGCAATAAAGAAATTAATATATAGTCAGCCCTGTTTTTTATAAACTGGCCCACTGCTGGGTCTCTTCTCATTGAGAGAAGGATAACGCCAAGGTCCACCACGCTGACGAAGTGTAGGTTGGTAGACTTCACATATCTTCGAGAACTTTTTTTAAGACATCTTGGACATGTAGGTCTGGTTTCCTTCACCGTTTGAAGTTAGATACGAACATAACTTAGAAAAAGCAGAGGTGCGGGAGATTCGAACCTAGGACTTCCAGATTGGAAGTCAGACGGTCTCCCAACTAGATTGTCGAAGAATTAAATAAATAAATAAAATTTGACATAAACATGAAGCTAAAACAAATTCAGCAAAAAACTAATTAAAATAAAATAACCACAGGTTTATATCCTCATTTAGCTGAAGTAACCAGTTGCCGACGTGTGTCGCCACTACACGAGGCATCCCTCGGGACGTGTTGACTCTTCGAGCGCTTGGCCGAGACTGAGCTTTTGAACGTTCAAAATGAACTTCCGCAAAGTAACGGAATCAATCAGTTATGTGACTTACCATCAAAAATATTAAGTAACTAAGTAATATTAAGTAGGTTTTTAATTATTAAGTTGTTGTCAAATTATTGAAATTTAAGTCCTCATCTCTGTTTTAAATGGAACGACTGTTAAGCGGAAACAAACTAAATATATACCTTGAATATTCAAAATGAACTTCCGCAAAGTACCTAACGGCTGAGTCAATCAATTACCATCAAAAATGTCTCAAAGTAATGAGCTCCAAAGCCACATATGAAGAACTTACTTGTACTGCCCTCCTGAGTCAACCAGCAGCATGTCATCCTTTGTGATGACCCTTTGAGGTCCTTCTGCCACTGGCTTGTAGTGTATTATGGCACCATTTTCACCAGCGCCCGCGATCGTCGCGAACGACGGCCCCATCGAGTCTTGCTCTTCGCTGGGAATTAAAAGAAAAAGTGTGGTAGACGCAGTGCTGTTTTCATGAACACTTGTACATTTTTGAACAAAGAAGTCCATGTTTTGTTCCCCACTCGACGTAACGAATTCTTTGATCCTTTAGCCATAGAGTGGTGTAACTACCTACTTGTATTTTGGCCCTAAACGTTACCTAAACTGGTCGTTACATTTATAAACTACACGTCAATAATTGTGGAAAGCAATTATAATAATGCATGAACTTCTTGAAGTGAAGTTGCTTGCAAATTCAAATGTTTTATTTCGTATACCATCTATCTATTTCTATTAGATATATAGCTTTAACACCAAACTGTATCCCCCGTTTGTTATCATCAGTTCTCTGAATTACGAGAAGTTAACAAAATTACAGTGCTGCTGAGGCCAGTGTGGGAATCGGCCGCACGGGGCGGAAGAAAATTTTGCCACCCTCATTTAAGTATTTCGATTTAAAAGTAAAAATGTAATACGGGGAATCCCTGCAAGTCAGTACAGACGTTGTTGCCAGTCGTTACTATGAGCAAGATGTCATTATTAGGTATACATTCATTCTTTGATTCTCCGATTTCATCACAGTATGGAATTTTACATTACTTAGTAATGTAAAATTCCATGCTCATTTCAATCGGTGCGAATCGTTGGTGCGACAAAAATATGAAATGGTTCAAATATTTATATATACGTACCTATATAGATATTATTATTTATTCTGAAATTTTAGGCGGTCCACCCCTGCCACCCCCACTACGCTACGTCACTTGCTGAGACTAACCATCGAAAGTCTCAAAGAAATGAGCGCCAAAGCAGCGATGCATGGACTTTGTTTTGCTAATCAAAGTTCTGTGTACCGCTGCAATGTTATATCTTACCATCAGGAGAGTGTCACAATCATTTAATTAATTTTACGTTAGCAAAAAGACAGCATACCTTCTAAATAGTGCCATTTGATCAGAGAGCTGCAGTTCCGTGACAGGGACGCCTGCGTCCACTTGCTTATGGACCCAGTACAGCGAACGAACCACGGCCACGCCATCTTTAATGTGAGCCTTGCGGAAGCCCTGCAACGAAAGGCAATCAAAATGTACAGTGGTTTGAACATTTTCAATTTTACTAGGTGGTTGTGTTGGTTGGCACCACCGCAGTGTCGGCTAGGCCTAAGATAGGCCTTAGAGTGTGGCAAGCAGGGCAACCGCCCGGGGCCTTGCTCTTGCAGGGGTCTCACGTCCTCGTAGTCTTTACCATATACGTATGTACGTGTATCTCGCACGCACTTAACAAAACCCCCCCTGAACGCACGGTTTCATTATTAGTGCAAGCATGTTGCGGCCACTCGAGCACTCAAACAATTTTGTTAGTAAAACGGACTCAAAGAAAAAGGGCCTCACAATGACCTGTCGCCCCGGGCCTCGCAACAGCTAAGGCTGACTGCCGCCATACAGTAGTGTTTTTAGACGTGGGTTTGAGCACAACTATCCTAGTGTCAAGTATTGGTGTGATCAAAGATGGTAAATAAATCTGGCTTGGCATAAAAAAATATCTGAGATATTCATATATATTACATAGATATATTTGAGATAAAGTGGTAGATATTTGTGGTGGTGAAAGTGGTGGTAACTTAAGGGTGGTAGCTACCCAGCCGAAAGCTAAAGTCTCTACCACCATGCTATGGTTTCCTCACGATGTTTTTCTTGAGCGGCCGTCCCTCCATATAATCCGACCGCGCTAACCACTGAGCTATCATTGCTACAGTGTATAAATATTACTGCACGTGTGCTGTGTTCATTAGCGTATAAAAATTGTAATACCTAGCTTGTTTTGTTGTGACCATAATACATTTCATGAATACATCGTTAATTTAGAATTATATTAAACTTAAATATTTTTAGTTTGCAGCCCGCGATACCATAACTGAAATGTGTTTGCGTCCCCTACAGAAAAAAAGTTGAATAGGACTGACCTACCAACAAAAAAAAATACAATATGGAAACCCTTGATACCGGATTTACAAAGCGCGATGCCAAAAAAATAGAAGAAAATATTTAAAAAATCTGATATTCAAAGTCACTCACCTCAAGTTCCACTTGGTTCTTGATAACTTTCATCAGAGCAACTGGAGATAACGTAGAAATAATGTTGACACCTTCATTTTGATTATCCTGGAAACATGAAACGCACTATCAAACCATTCCTTCACTTTAATAAAGTAAATACAAGTTACCACGCCTGTCGAAGTACAAAGTAAGCTCGAAACACCAACAAAGAGTGGCGCCACCTATACTCTGTTCAGGTATCTTACATTTTTTTATATTTTTTTTATTAATTTTCCCCTTCGGGCAGGCTAAAGCTGTAAAGCCATACTGCCTTGTCTTAAGTGTTATTTCTGCTGTCTCTTAGCTATAGTTATCGTCAAAGTCCAGTCTTAGTCAAGTCCAGTCCGTGTCAGTCAAGTCTAGTCATGCTTTAGTAGAGTAGTGGCGACTTTACTATAAAGCTTCGAAGGAATTTTGGAAGCAACACGAAAAGTCATGTTTCACCACATTATATAATTTTCCCACACTCGCGCTTATAATTCGGCACTTTATGAATAAAACACCAGCATTTTTATGCATAAACACTCGAGAATACACTAGTATTGGAAAAAAAATACAACGGAGCGACACGACTCTTCCCGCGTTCCCGCCAAAAAACCCAGGTATCTTACTATATTTTATGTCAACAAAGAAATGTCACGAAAAGTCACTGTCAAAGTGTTATACCAGTTGCCCAAAACATTTTTCACGAAAAATATTGTTGATTCAATTTCCCTCGACTTGTTTCGACCTCGAATTCTCCTTTTCTATTCTCTGAATCTTTCCTTTTTATAATAGTATAGCTATATAGATTGTGTACAACAGATATTACGTTAAAAATAATATTACAAAACAATTTACGTTTGTTTTTTTTTATGGTTGACAGGCTAGTTGTTTGACCACAGCTCACTTGATGTTAAGTGACGGTGTGGTCGAAGATGGTAAAGCACACCTAGCCTGGAATGGAACTGGCTCTCAAGTGAGGCTGCCGGAACACACCGTTAGATGCTTGGCGGCAGATTTTCAACTTGAGGGTGGTAGCTAGCCAGCCGAGTACTAGAATACCCTACCACCATGCTATGGTTTCCTCACGATGTTTTCCTTCACCGGCAGCTTAAGCTCATTGTTGGGGTTTGAACCCACGCCCTTCGGCATGCGAACCTACCGCGCTAACCACTGAGCTATCATCGCTACAAAATAATAATAATTGATCAGATTACGACTAGAAAAAATAATTAAACACTTTTTTGGTCAAATATAGTAAATTACCATTATAAAATATATTTTATGTCATTGTTTACATAAAATATCAAAGGGAGTTTTGAGTTTTGGCGGGAACGCGGGAAGAGTCGTGTCGCTTCGTTGTATTTTTTTCCAAAACTAGTGTTTTGTCGAGTGTTTATGCATAAAAATGGTGGTGTTTTATTCATAAAGTACCGAATCACAAGCGCGAGTGTGAGAAAATGATATAATGTGGTGAAACATGACTTTTTGTGTTGCTTCCAAAACTCCATCGAAGCTTTAAAGTAAAAGCGCCACTACTTTACTAAAGCATGACTGGACTTGACTGACACAGACTGGACTTTGACTATAATTATAGCTGTGAGGCAACTTATTTAACTTATGAAACATAAAACACTTGACACTGGCAAAAACTCAAAATGCGACGCCAAAATTAAAGAAGAAAAAAAACTTCTTGAACAGAGTATAGTACCGTTGTTTTTTCTATGGGATGATGTATCTGTACGTGTATTATTTTATCTGTGGTAAGTATCTTACATTTTCAACAGCCAAGTACACAGCGTGGCTTCCATCCTCCGATAACCATACCGAGCGGTCGTGGGGTAGTTCACTCTGAAACATAACATTTATATATAACTAGCTGCGCCCCGCGGTGTTACCCGCTACATGTTTTCGGGATAAAAAGTAGGCTATGTGTTAATCCAGGGTCTCGGCTACCTCCATACCAAATTTCATCCAAATCCGTGCAGTAGTTTTTGCGTGAAAGAAGAACAAACATCCATCCGAACTTTCACATTTATAATATTTAGTGGGATTATAAGAAAAACATATTATAATTCATCAAAAAAAAACTATGTACAAATTACATACTAACATACAAATTACAGTGTCTCTAATAAATAAATATCGCAGGACATTACACACAGCGCCATCTGACCCAAACTAAGCAAAGCTTGTACTATGGAAGTCAGATAACTGATAGAATACTTCAACACTTTTATTTTTGTAAATACATAAAGTACAGTACATCCAGACACAGAACAAACATTTGTTTACAGCCCAAAATGTTTCTCCTGGGTGGGAATCGAACCCATGCCCAGCTTGGAGTAGACCTTTATTTTTTATTTGTTTATTTTTATTGTTTATTGAATAAAACGGCACAATATGCCAATTATAATAGTCCTTTAAAATAATATTAAAAGGGTAATTGTATATACAAAGTCAACATGAAAACAACAACAAATTCAAACTACCAATGAACCAACAGGGCTGTCGTAAAATAAATTAATCAAAAAGGCCGCAATCAATGGGCATTGGGCACAGCTCCCAAAACGCGCCCCATCGCCGCGTTGTACGACAAAATTTTGAGTTAATGAGGCTTAAACTTACCGTTAAGTTTCTTAAATATTCAAAGACGTCCACATAACGCCTGGACGTTATTTGTGTGCCCTCCGAAGCGAGGTGTTGTTCCACCTCGGACGACAAAACGCCCTCGTTCCAAAATAACACCACGTTATTTGGTGCGGCCTGTGAATTAAGTTGAATGGGTTAAAACAATTTGTTGGAAAATAAACATTGTTATTTAGTTCAATCTTGTTGGAAAATAAACATAGTTAAATGAAAACGTTCGGAAAATTAATCAACTTCACTGTGAAATATTGAAAATGTAGCAAAAGACATTATTGGAAAATAATTCTTGTAGCGATGATAGCTCAGTGGTTAGCGCGGTAGGTTCGCATGGTGAAGGGCGTGGGTTCAAACCCCAACAATGAGCTTGAGCTGCCGGTGAAGGAAAACATCGTGAGGAAACCATAGCATGGTGGTAGCGTACTTTCTAGTACTCGGCTGGCTAGCTACTACCCTCAAGTTGAAAATCTGCCGCCAAGCATCTAACGGTGTGTTCCGGCAGCATCACTCCAGCCAGTTCCATTCCAGGCTAGGTGTGCTTTACTATCTTCGACCACACCTTCACTTGACATCAGGTGAGCTGTGGTCAAACAACTAGCCTGCCAACCATAAAAAAAATATATATATTTTGTAAATATGTAAAAGTAATACCTACTACTACTATTGTATCTAATACTCGGTAGATTTGTTTTTAAAATAAACACTTTTAGATCAAAAATGTTGAACAATAAATAAAATTAGATACAACATTAGAAAATATACATACTCAGTGGAAAATGTTGGACAATAAACGTAGTTAGACGAAAAATGTTGGAAAATTAAAATGATTAGACAAAAAAATGTTTGAAAAATAAACATAATTAGATAAATTAGACCTAATCAGTAGAAAATGTTAGAGAATAAATACACTCAGCTAAAAAATGTTGGAAAATAAATATACTTAGATAAACTTGGCTGTCGGCCAGCTCGGTCACCACGGTCTTTCCTGTACCAGAAGCTCGGGTAGGATTCCGCGGCACGCCAGTCTTAATGACATTATCCGCCGGGCTCTTACCACCGCCAATTGCGCAGCCATCCTAGAGCCGAGCGGCCTTATAAGAGATGATGGTAAGAGACCTGACGGAATGACTTTGATTCCCTGGAAGATGGGACGGCCTTTAGTGTGGGACGCCACCTGCGTTGACACTTTTGCGCCGTCACATCTTCCAAGAACTCAGATTAGGGCTGGCGCAACGGCGGAATTTGCAGAAGACCTCAAAAGGCGCAAGTATAGTACCCTGGACAGTGGGTACATATTTGAGCCTTTTGGGGTTGAAACTTTGGGACCGTGGGGACCGGGAGCAAAAAAAATTTTTAAAGAATTGTCATCTCGTTTAGTCGACGCCACACGTGAACAAAACGCTGGCCTTTATTTTGCTCAGCGTTTGAGTATTGCCATACAACGCGGCAATGGGGCGCGTTTTGGGAACTATTCCCATTGATAGCGGTCTTTTAGAGTAGTTATTATTTTAAGTTATTTTGTTTTGTTTAATTGAAGATATTTATTATACTTTTTTTCATAATTTAGCTTGATAGTCAATTCTTAGATAAAAAATGTTGGAAAATAAACATGATTTTTTTTTGAAAATAAACGATCATAATGAAAAGTGTAGGAAAATTAATATGCAGAGTTGAAAAGCATTTGTAAATCAACATAATAGGAACATTACCACGTCTGTCCGAAGTACAAGGTAAGCGAAGAAAACTGGATTGTACGGTATGTCCGATCCTCGGAGATTCAACGTGTCTGGAAAAAGGTTTCAATTTTAAATCGCTAGTAGGCCCTACTACCTTGGCCTACTACCTACTATACTTGGCTAAAAGCTTTATTTATGTAAAATTAATAACGCGAACGAGACGCTCCCCTGATGGTAAGAGATAACGCCTGACCATGCCCATTGCAGCGATACACAGAACTTTGAATAGCAAAAAAGAAAAGAAAGAAAGAAAGAAAACATTTATTTGTAAACACAAAGTCCAGGGCGTCGCTGCTTTGGCGCTCATTACTTTCGATGGTTAGTCTCAACAGCCCAGTAATTAACCTTCAAACCGGAACACAGTAATGTTTACACACTACTGCTTGGCGGCAGAATATCTGGTACTGCGGTGGTGCCTACCTAGACGACATCTTAGCTTGCTGTCAGATGAGATAGCGGTCAAATGAATATTATAAATCTGAAAGTTAGTATGTTTGGATATTTGTTACTCAATGACGCAAAAACGGCTGAACGGATTTGGAAATTATATCTACACATATCTACTACAAATCTATATAATTATTATAAAGAGGATTTTTTTGACATAGACTACTTTCTATCTCTGTATTCCCGGAACGGGAACTAGGCGGGTGAAACCGCGTGGCTTCTGCTAGTACCAAATATACGTAAAGGATACTTTCATACCGGAATGATTAAGATATTTCTTTGCGACGGTAACAGAATTATTAACTTTTCGTATTAATTAATTTGAGAGACAGGGATAGATGAAGGTTGATAGGTATTTCTTACAAGCTATTTCATCAAGGGCGGTCAGAATGAGAGCCGTGGCCCCCCGGGACTGTATCTGCGTCCACAACTCGGCTAGCTTCTCACTCGAAGGACGCCCTGTAACAAACGTTAATTGGGAATTAAAACACCCTAACACCAGTAACTTAACAACTATCTATCTTAACTTACAGGCAGGTCTCTTAAGTCGTCTAGGTAAGTACCACCGCAGTAGCTGCCAGATTTTTTTTAAATGTAATGAGACAAACAATACACTTTCCTGATGGTAAGACAACGCATGTCCACAGTGGCGGCCTTAGGGGGTGGCAAGCAGGGCAACCGGCCGGGGCCTCGCGTCCTCGTAGAAAAAAGTCTTTACCATAATATGGTATGGTATATATATATATTATATGTATGTACGTGTATCTCGCACGCACTTAACAAACCCCCCCTGAACGCACGGTTTCATTATCAGTGCAAGCATGTTAGGGTCACTCGAGAACTCGGAACTAATTTTTTAGTAAAACGGTCTCAAAGGAAAAGGGCCTCACAATGATCTGTCGCCCCGGGTCTCGCAACTGCTAAGGCCGCCGCTGCACGTCCATGACCATTGCATCAATACACAGATCTTTGAGTAACAAAATAAAATCCAGGGCATCACTGCTTTGGCGCTCATTACTTTGAGACTTTTGATAGAGCTGGGCTGTTGAGACTTTTAGTCTCAACAGCCCAGTAATTTCGCTAGCTCCAGTACTCTTCAAATACAAATACGGAACACAGTAATGTTTACACACTACTGGTTGGCGGCAGAATATCTGGTACTGCGGTGGTACCTACCTAGACGACCTGCTAAGGAAGTTTCGTAACACGTACCTGTAAAGTCGACAGTAAGTGGTAAAAGAGCGTTGCTAGGGCGGCTCGGCGGACCGTCATTGATGTCGCGGCGCGCAATATCAACTAGATTCTCTTCAGTAGCTTTGAGGGTAATGTTGGCTTGTCTCAGTGCATTCTATAAAAAAAAATAACTTTATAAAAAAAAATGGGAACACATTCCACACAGCACTATCTATCCTCAAACAACACACGCACACTCTCACACTCTCTTACACACACACACACACACACACACACACACAATTTTAAACTACAGGGGCTCACCGGAAGACCAGCGCTGGTCAAACCAATTAGTATGACCAGCTATGCTATGTATGCTATGACAGCCCTGTTGGCTCATTAGTAGCATGCCTGCTTCAAGAGCTGTGGGGCGTGGGTTCGATTCCCACCCAGGACAAGCATTTTGTGATATAAAACATATGTTTGTTCTGTGTCTGGGTGTACTGTATGTATTATAAGTATGTATTTACAAAAAAAAGTATTTAAGTATTTTATCAGTTATCTGACTCCCATAGTACAAGCTTTGCTTAGTTTGGGGTCAGATGGCGCTGTGTGTAATGTCCTACGATATTTATTTATTTATTATGCTGAGGTGAGCCCCTATTCAGTAACTGTTTGTCTCTCATTGTTTTTGTATTTGTTATAAAATAAAATAATTTTCTTTCTTTCTTTTAAAATAAAGATTGTACAATGGGAACTTTTACATAGTAGTTTGTTTGTTTGATTTCGTTTTGTTATATTTGTTGTTGGTAATTTGTTATGTTTGTTTTGTTTGACCGACGAGGGCTCACCGGAAGACCAGCGCTGGTCATACCAATTAGTATGACCAGCATTATGCTGAGGTGAGCCCCTATTTTGTAACTGTTCGTCTCTATTTGTTGTTATTTTTGTTGTGTTTTATGTTACAAAATAAAATTATTTTCTTTCTTTCTATTTAGAAACCGCACTTTCGTCAAAAAATCTACCAACCTCCAAAGGTGTCCAAGCGCTCCTAGTGTAGGTGGTGGGATCCACTCCCACCACTGAGTTGGCTGGTAAGTTGTCCACTAACCACTGCTGAACGGAGTCGTCGGTACCTGAAAGAAAAAAAACATTCTTCTTGTTTATATTTCGTTGCGTTTTGTTTATTCTGTTACACATTTTGTCATTTTAAATTATTTTTTATCAAGTCTGAGTCACAGTCACAGTTTTTGTAGCGATGATAGCTCAGTGGTTAGCACGGTAAGTTCGCATGCCTGCCTGCATGGTGTAGGAAAACATCGTGAAGAAACCATAGCATGGTGGTAGCGTACTCTCTAGTACTCGGCTGGCTAGCTACCACACGAGAGTTGAACATCTGCCGCCAAGCATCTAACGGTGTTCCGGCAGCCTCACTTAAGAGCCAGTTCCATTCCAGACTAGGTGTGCTTTACCATCTTCGACTACACCTTCACTGGGGTCAAACACCTAGCCTGTCAACCATAAAAAAAAACAGTAGTCAGGTTCGAGTCCAGTCATGCAATGGTATTATGTAAAATTCACAAATCAGCAACTCGCCTCTAGGTGGCATTGGTTGTAATGCTATGCAGTAGCTTTACCGCGGCAGTCCCTGAGTGCCACACGTCTTTTTTTTTCTTTAACTAGTTCATATTTTTATATTTACTTTCCTTGTATTCGTAATGAAAATCACAATGTTTACCTCGGGTGAAAGACTTTAGTTTAGTCCCTCGAACTATTGGCCAAACCCCGTATCGGGACTAAATAAGTTACTTTCAGCCCTTGGGTAACAATGTATTATTACTTATTTTATTTATTATAGATTTAGGAATTTACCTTGTCTCATGAGTGACCACAGCGTGACGTCGACTTCCACGTAGAACTGCGTGAAGTACCTCGCATCTGTCCACACGAGCGCGTCAGTCGCCGTCACCACGGCCGTGCCGGACGACCCCCGGAGCCCTGACACCCACTCGCGCCGCGCATCTGCAGAGGCTATATACTGCGACTGAAGAACACATAGTTATCGTTATCGCCTGATGGTAAACGAAGATGTGGTCGAAGATTAACCACGCTGACTTTTTTTTTATGGTTGACCGGCTAAGTGTTTGACCACAGCTCACCTGATGTTAAGTGAAGATGTGGTCGGACATTGTAAAGCACACCTAGCCTGGAATGGGACTGGCTCTCAAGTGAACACACTGCCGGAACACACCGCTAGATGCTTGGCGGCAGATTTTCAACTCTCGTGTGGTAGCTAGCCAGCCGAGTACTAGAGAGTACGCTACCACCATGCTATGGTTTCCTCACGATTTTATCCTTCACCGGCAGCTCAAGCTCATTGTTGGGGTTTGAACCCACGCCCTTGAAGCCCCCATCACGACGAAGATGGTAAAACACACCTAGCCTGGAATGGAACTGGCTCTGTGCTTGGCGGCAGTTTAATTTTATAGTATATTGTTAATGTAGGGGTGAAAGTAACTTATTTAGTTATGTTGTATAAATCAACAAAACAAATGAAGATCGGATTCCCTAGGGCTGAAAAGTATTACTTTAAACCCGCTCCTCAGGCAACTTCAGACCTACTTTCCGAGTATGAGTAATGAGTTACAACATTGGGTTCTTCAAAAGGCATGTTAATAGAATCTTAAAAGGTCGGCAACGTATTTGTAGTACCCCTGGTATTGCAGATATCTATAGGCGACGGTGATTACGTAACATCAGGCAACCCGTCAGCTTGATTGCCACCTGTGGCATAAAAAAAAAAAAAAAATGAAAAAGAATTCTTTTTTTGTCGCGAACGTATGTTTATAATTATATTTTATGAATAAGCTTTTAAATAAAAACCGTAATAAACTATGGAATTAATTAATGTGAAAGTTTGGATGTATGGATGTATGTTTGTTACACTTTCACGCAAAAACTACGGAACGGATTTCGATGAAATTTTATATGGAGGTAGCTGAGACCCTAGATTAACACATAGGCTACTTTTTACTCCGAAAACATGTAGCGGGTAACACCACGGGCCGCAGCTAGTATGTAATATATGACTAAATAATGGTATTTCAACGGAACGGAAATATAATTATGTTTACACACTACTGCTCGGCTTACTTACGTTGTGAGCATCAGCCGTTGGCACTATGTACGCGGAGATACCCTCTCGTTCGAGGACACTGCGGACCGCCGAGAGACGCTCAAAGCTGTTCTGTCGGCTCAGCTTCTCCGACGACGGATCTGGAACTATCAATACATATATTTTTAAAGACAACTGCCTCGAAAATCTCTTTTTTTATCATCGCACTTTGTACATCGATAAATTTAATAATAGTCTCATTAAATCAATGGTGGTTCGATTTTCATTCAAATAAATTTTTGCCATTTATGGACAAATGGAGCATAATTTTACAGTGAAATCACAGCTATTTTGGTCTTCATTTGCGGTAAATCACAATTGCTTGAATAACAGTACGTACCTATAAGCGACGCCGTTATACACCACATGTATATATATAAGCCTGTGTTGTTTATGTTTTGTTATATTCTTAATCTCTTTGTATGTAGGTGTTTTAAAATAATTTCTTTAACTGAAGGAAATAATTATGTTCAAGCAAACCAAACGTCTTGTTTGAAAGAAACCCCTTTGACTCTTTTTTTCCTTGTGAGACTTTTTTAATCGTATTGTTTTATTTATGCTGGTCGATATCGATTTGTGTGTTATAATGTATGTATGCTTGGTGTACCTATAATAAAGTTGTATTCTATTCTATCATTCGAAGTGTCACGATCGTTTAATAGAATCAGCTAAATCAGTTTAACCGTTCCCAAGTGACGCGCTTATATTTGTATGTTTCCGTACTCACCGTAGATAGGTGCATCAGGTTCTGCAGAGTTGAAATACCTCATAGGGATGTGCCCTAAGACGGTATTCACTGCTATCCTGTAATTTAATAAATCTTTTAATAAAAAACGTTTAGTACAAACATTAGAATCAAAATACAGTCCACTTTTTTAGTTGTACCTACTTTAACCTTAAGGCGGTTCCATTTCTATATATTTTTTTCATTTATGGACAACTGGAGCATAATTTTACCGTGAAATCACAGCTACTGGCATTTATTTTGGTATTTATTTGCGGTAAATCACAATTGCTTAAATAAAACATAATTTATTATTTAAACATTAGTAGCATAATCTTGTTCTGTTTTACTCAAAAATTATAAATTTGATTTTATGCCGTTAATCTATTGTTTTATTCAAGCAATTGTGATTTACCGCAAATAAATGCGAGTAGTTGTAATTTCACTGTAAAATTATGTTCTATTTGTCCATAAATGACCAAAAATTATTTGTATTGAAGTCGAACCATCTCTTCTCATCGTGTCAAGGGTAAAACCACAGTCCACATCTTCGACAAAGTTTTTTTATAAAAACTTTCCGGACATGCAGGTTATCTCACGATGTATTCCTTCACTGTTTGAAGTCATCGGCAATACGACCCTTTTTTTTTTTTTTGTAGTAGATAGGCTTGCGTTTGACCGCCATCCCGCCTGATGTTAAGCGAAGATGCGGTCTACGGTGGAGCACGCTTGCCTAGAAGAAACCGATTCACTCGCGACTTGAAGGTACCCAGACTATATTCATTGGGGAACACCCACTCGGGCAGCTGATTCCAATGTCTAGCGGTACGCATGAAAAAGGTGGAATCAAACCGCTTAGTTCGAGCTTTTGGAACATCAACCATGAAGCGGTGACGCTTTTTAAAGCTCCTGGCTGTCCGATAGTAGAATGGGCAAGGTGGAATTAGGTCATGCAGATCTGAACATAGAACATAGAAATAACTAAACTTTAACAAAAGAAAAATAAATACAATGTACTCACACACATGTGAACAGCACCACACACTTCGGCGACATTTCAAATAAAGTACAAATGTTATCGAAAACTTTGAAATATATAATCACTTATCGCCATTGATATAGATAAGTAATGATTTGCACTAAATTACCAACAGTAGGTAGTTCCACACTTTAATCACTGGTATTAACCGATACTCAAACACGTATTGTAAAATATGATAATAAAACATGTTTGTAAGTAGTATAGTATTTAAAGAACTAACATTTATTAAACAAAATAAAAAAGACCTTAAATTAATACTATTTAAAAAATATATACAAAAAACTTAGTCTAAAAATCCGTCAGAGGAGGGATATGTGGCCAGAATGCTGGCATTGCCACGCTGACAATGCTTAGCTTTTGACCAAAGTAGATACCAGCATTCTGGTCACCTGAAGCCTTCTCTAACTCTAGTATTAAATAAATATTGTAGAACATTACACACAGCGCCATCTGGTCCCAAACTAAGCAGCGATTGTGTGATGGAAGTGAGATAACTGATAGAATACATATATACTTTTTTTGTTGTAAATACATACCTACTTTAATAAATTGTAGCGATGATAGCTCAGTGGTTAGAGCGAAGGGCGTGAGTTCAAACCCCAATAATGAGCTTGAGCTGCCGGTGAAGGAAAACATCGTGAGGAAACCATAGTATAGTGGTAGCGTACTCTCTAGTACTCGGCTGGCTAGCTACCACACGAGAGTTGAAAATCTGCCGCCAAGCATCTAACGGTGTGTTCCGGCAGCCTCACTCGAGAGCCAGTTCCATTCCAGGCTAGGTGTGCTTCACCATCTCCGATCACACCTTCACTTAACACCATGAACCATTAAAAAAAAAATACAGAACACCCAGACACAGAACAGACATTTGTTTGTACCACAAAGTTTGTCCTGGGTGGGAATCGAACCCACGCCCTTCAGCTCTTAAGGTGGTATTCTACCAATGAACCAACAGGGCTGTCAGAGAGTCAGGGCTGCTTGGCTGTACTAGTATCTGGAAGGTACTGCGGTCGTACCTACCCAGACAGCTTCCTGCTAAGGAGATTTACCACCATGTAAGTTGTGATTTTATTTGCCGGACACTTTTTTTCACTCGCTGGACAAGAAAGTACTTTTCAGCTGTGAATATTGATTTAGCGTAACCCATACAAAGTTGAGCGTAGGTTAGCTAGTTTACATCATGCTCTTAAAAAGGTTAGCGTCTCGCGAGCAGTTTCAGTTAGTAGGTATCTTATCAGATTGTATCTTATCAGACTTGGTGGTAGATCTCCTTAGCAGTAGGTCGTCTAGATAGGTACCACCGCAGTACCAGATATTCTACCGCCAAGCTGAGTGTGTAAACATTACTGTGAAGGATACTGCAGCGACATTACTGGGCTGTTGAGACTAACCATCGAAAGCCTCAAAGTAATGAGCGCCAAAGCGTTGATGCCCTGGGCTTTGTGTTGTTACTCAAAGTTCTGTGTATCGCTGCAATGGTCATGGACAGGCGTTATCTCTTACCATCAGGAGAGCGTCTCGTACGTCTCATTACTTTTTTACATAAAAAAATTTTTATATATAACGTTGTCCTAAGAAATACCAAACGACTAATTAACAGGTAGTAATTATTTATGTAAGTGGGTATATATACCAACTTATTCAATGTAGTAACAGCCAATTAAAAATCCAGCATTCCACATTGTTCAACTTATTGCTACCCTAATTTAATCCTGTGGTAAAATCTACATCTACATTAATATTATAAATAGGAAAGATTTGTATTTTTGTATGTTTCTAAAGGATAAACTCAAAAACTACTGGACCGATTTCAAAAATTATTTCACCGTTGCGAAGCTACACTATCTCCGGGTGACATAGGCTCCTTTTTATCCCTGTATTCCCACGGAAACGGGAGTTACGCGGATAAAACCGCGAGGCGTCTGCTAGTAACATATAAATTTACAATTAAAAAAAACCGACTCCATGACCCCTAGACCAACTAAACGCACTGCTCCGATGAAACAGCGAGGTTTCCGACCAAACGAAAATATCATCGATGTATACAATTTTTAGACATATTGTTGATTTTTTAAAAACCAGTTCTCAATTAGACTGTATATTTTTTTACACGCGATCATTCCGTCAATTATTATGAATCGATTTTGATGATTCTTTTTTTTGCTTGGTAGATCATACTTCAGAGGTGGTCCCATATGAAATTTATCGAAATCGATCGCGCGGTTTCAAAAAAAAACCAGAAAAAAGTAAAAATTGTATACATCGACGATATTTTCGATTGGTCGGAAACCTCGCTGTTTCATTGGAGCAGCGCGTTTAGTTGGCCTAAGGGTCATGGAGTCGGTTTTTAAAATTGTAAATTTAAATATTATGGAAGAGAATTTGGAAATTAGTATCATGTTCGCTGCGAAGATGTCTGAAATCAAGTCTTTCTTGATGTATATGTTTGTAGAAGGAGATGCTAAAAAAGTTTTCAATAATTATTATGCTTAATGGATAACACACGAAATAAAGACATTGCAATCAATACACTTAATCCAATGGAACGCAGTCTTAAGCCCAGATTGATTAACCTTGGAATATTATTAACTTGGAAAATGCACATATAGGTATAGGTACAAGTATTCTCGGAAATTTTGCTACAGCGATTATATCCCAAATATTAATAATTATAGTGCACACAGAAAAGATAGAAAGGAATATTGGGAGATGTTGCAGTTGTCCTACTAATATTAGATACTAGCAGAGGCCTCGCGGTTTCGCCCGCGTAGTTCCCGTTCCCGTGAGAATACAGGGATAAAAAGTAGCCTATGTCACCCGGGGATAGTGTAGCTTCCAAACGGTGAAGAATTTTTGAAATCGGTCTAGTTGTTTCGGAGCCTATTCAATACAAACAAACAAATCTTTCCTCTTTAAAATAGTATTGATAAATGTGAAAGTATGTTTTTCCAATTTGTATTCGAGCCAGACACGCTATTGGCTCGTTTCACTTTATAGCTTACCTATGGGTCAGAGGTTAATAAATACATTTTCCTACTTTGTATTCGAGCCAGACACGCTATGGGCTCGTTTCACTTTATAGCTTACCTATGGGTCGGAGGTTCATAAATACATTTTCCTACTTTGTATACGAGCCAGACACGCTATTGGCTCGTTTCACTTTATAGCTTACCTATAGGCCAGAGGTTAATAAATACATTTTCCTACTTTGTATTCGAGCCAGACACGCTATGGGCTCGTTTCACTTTATAGCTTACCTATGGGTCAGAGGTTAATACTTAAATACATTTTCCTTCTTTGTCTTCGAGCCAGACACGCTATTGGCTCGTTTCATTGTATAGCTTACCTATGGGTCAGAGGTTAATAAATACATTTTCCTACTTTGTATACGAGCCAGACACGCTATTGACTCGTTTCATTTTATAGCTTACCTATGGGTCGGAGGTTAATAAATACATTTTCCTACTTTGTATTCGAGCCAGACACGCTATTGACTCGTTTCATTTTATAGCTTACCTATGGGTCAGAGGTTAATAAATACATTTTCCTACTTTGTATACGAGCCAGACACGCTATTGGCTCGTTTCATTTTATAGCTTACCTATGGGTCAGAGGTTAATAAATACATTTTCCTACTTTGTATACGAGCCAGACACGCTATTGGCTCGTTTCATTTTATAGCTTACCTATGGGTCGGAGGTTAATAAATACATTTTCCCTCTTTGTATTCGAGCCAGACATACAATTGCATAACCTTCACGTTGGAGGTTACTAAAAAAAACTACATTTTATTTTACAAAATGTTTATTTCTTAATGTTAGGATAAATGATCACAAGATTGTAAGATATGTACGTTGTAGGTATTATTCAATATAAAAAAAAATACAATTATATACCAAGATCACATTTCTGTACATATACATATATACGCATTAAGCGGGAATAAGTCCCAAAAACAATAAATCGAGTCATGTTAATTCGATAGACTAGCTGCGCCTCGCGTTACCCGCTGTTCACAAGTGAATAGTTTTTTCGGGATAAAATGTAGATCTATGTGTCAATCGAAAGTGTGAGCTACCTCCATACCAAATTTCATCAAAATTGGTCCCGCCGTTTGAGCGTGAAGAGGTAACAAACACACTTACAATCTTTCGCCTTTATAATATAACTCTTAAAAACTATTTATACAGCACATGAAAATTTGAAAAAAAAAAAACAAACTTATGAGCTAGTGGTGGCCTTATCGCTACGAGCGATCTCTTCCAGGTAACTAACAATGGAAAACATGATACATCGCAAGAACAGGCGGTTATTACATCGTACAAGGCAGATAAATTGTTGAATGTTCAATGTTTATATTTAGTTTATTTCCGCTTAACCGTCGTTCCAGTTCCAACAGTGACGAGGAGACTTAAATTTAACTAATTTTACACTGCTTGTTAATTAAAAACCCTAATCTTACTTAAAATCTAGAACTCATAAACTTAGAAATATTCTTAATTTGACAAATATAAAAAAAAAAAAAAATATTAAAACTACAAAAAGTCTAATTAAAATAATCACGAATCCTCCTCTCTGCAGTAACCACCAGCGTTGGATTTCGTACTATAATTATAGTATTTGTACTACTATTTCATGCCCCGTACTAGATAATATCCATACCTAAGGATAGTACGGAAAAATACTACAATTTCGTTACTTCACTTAGAAAAGACCAAAATAGGTAAATATGACACCCGTTTATAGCCAAACCATCTGTAAAAAAAAAAATCATTGAGTGACAGCTTACCTCAGCACATTGTGGTAAGCTGTCAAACAATACTTCTTCTTCATCTTTTTTGATTTTGGCTTCGCATTTTGTCTTAAAATTGTAACTTGCCACTGGCAAATACTTGGTGTGCGACGCCAAAATCTAAGAAACAAAATGCCGCAAAAGTGGCAACTGTACCGATTTTATTATTTCGTATACTCGCAGTTTAGAAGAGATGTTTTTATGATTACATGCTAAGGCTGAAGAAAATAATAGTCAAGAACTTACATAATTTAGAACAGGAGTTCATTTTGTATAAACATGTTGATTCTATATATTTTATTGATTAATAGCTTTTTTTTAAACAATGTAAGATTTAAAAAAAAAGTGTACTATCGGCGTAGTACTATTTTGATGGTCTTGTACTATATTTTTCAACGTACCCGAATCCAACCCTGGTAACCATGCACGCTTGGTCGAGACTTCTCAGTCTCGACCAAGCGCTCGAAGAGTCAACACGTCCTGAGGATGCCTCGTGTAGAGGTGAAACACGTGTCGACAAAGTGGTTACTGCAGAGAGGAGGATTCGTGATTATTTTAATTAGATTTATTTTTATTTTTTTTATATTTGTCAAATTAAGAATATTTCTAAGTTTATGAGTTCTAGATTTTAAGTAAGATTAGGGTTTTTAATTAATAAGCAGTGTAAAATTAGTTAAATTTAAGTCTCCTCGTCACTGTTGGAACTGGAACGACGGTTAAGTGGAAATAAACTAAATATAAACATTGAACATTCAAAATGAACTTCCGCAAAGTAACGCCTGAATCAATCAATTAGATAAATTGTTTTTGGTTGTCTGGTAAAGATCGCTTTTAGCGATAAAACCGCCACTTATGGCACATAAGATTCTTTGTTACGTTACATTTTTTTATTTCTGGTGTACATAATAAAGAGTTTCTATCTATCTGCTTTAGGAGCTGTGGGCATGGGTTTGATTCCCACCCGGGACAAACAAAATGTTTGTTTTGTGTCTGTGTGTACTGTACATGTATTATAAGTATGTACTTAAAAAAAACTATACAAGAATTCTGTCAATTATCTGACTTCCATTGTACAAGCTTTGCTTAGTTTGGAGTCAGATGGCGCTAAAAACAACCGGCCATGCGCGAGTCGGACTCGCGCACAAAGGGTTCCGTACCATTATCGATGTTTGTTCTGTGTCTGGGTGTACTGTATGTATTATAAGTATGTATTTACAACAAAAAAAAAGTATTTAAGTATTCTATCAGTTATCTGTCTTCCATAGCACAAGCTCTGCTTAGTTTGGGGGCAGATGGCGCTGTGTGTAATGTCCTATGATATTTATTTATTTATTATCTATAAAAACGGCAAAGAAATCACGTTCGTTGTATAGGAGCCTCCTTAAATATTTATTTTATTCTGTTTTTTTTAGTTAATAATTGTATCTGTTGTTATAGCGGCAACAGAAATACATCATCTGTAAAATGTCAACGGCTCATGAGATACAGCCTGGTGACAGACGGACGGACAGCAGTCTTAGTAATAGGGTCCCGTTTTACACTTTGGGTACGCCCGCACTGCAATGGCTCCTAATTCTCGAGAATTAGGTGCTACCGGGCGCCATGTGTACTATAAGACAATGCTTTTTGCTAAACTTCATAGTTCTAGGTCAACGGGAAGTATCCTATAGGTTTTGTGAGTATCGAAATATGCAGCTTTTTGCGACATAAACGGCTGTAACTTTTATTTACGATAACTGAGAAGATTGATTTCTTCACAACTGCAAGGGACTACAGACATTTTTTTTTTTTTTAGTGTTTGACAGGCTAGATATTTGACCACAGCTCACTTGATGTTAAGTGAAGGTGTGGTCTAAGATGGTAAAGCACACCTAGCCTGGAATGGAACTGGCTCTCAAGTGAGGCTGCCCGAACACACCGTTAGATGCTTGGCGGCAGATTTTCAACTTGAGGGTGGTAGCTAGCCAGCCGAGTACTAGAAAGTACCCTACCACCATGCTATGGTTTCCTCACGATGTTTTACTTCACCGGCAGCTCAAGCTCATTGTTCGGGTTTGAACCCACGCCCTTCGGCATGCGAACCTACCGCGCTAACCACTGAGCTACCATCGCTACAAAACAATACAATATAAAACAATATGCCTATATTGTTTTAATTTCAACAGGATACCTCCAAAACTTCCTGAGATAGAAGGACAACAAAGATCATAATTATAAAGGTTCCGTTTTTTCACCTTTTGAGGTACGGAACCCTAAAAAATTCTAAAATACAGTGCTTATTAAAAATCCTTTCAAAAACGGTTTAGACTAATTTATTTATGTGTGTTTGTATAATATAATTATTATGTAAATGTGTAAAATTCATATTAAAAATGCCTTAAAACTATCGCAGCATCTTATTTGGAAAATATTTAGCTATATCCATCGTTAAAGTCTATGAAAAGTGGTTCAGCATAATTTCTAAAACTAATACACAGTTAATTCGAAAAATTTATATATATACATATTTTTATCAAATTGAAACATTTTAAAATGTTCTCAAATAGATTTATTTTCATCTAAATTTTAGTCAATATCACTAAAGTTTCGAAAACGACAAATTTAATATATTAGATTTGTATATATTTTTTATTAGTTTTTTTATATATCCAAAAAATCCAATTTAATTGAAAATAAATATTGAGCAAAATTGATTGAAATTTTTAGAATTTAAGGTGGTTCGATTTCCATACAAATATTTTTTTGCCATTTATGGACAAATTGAGCATAATTTTACAGTGAAGTCACAGGTACTGGCATTTATTTGCGATAAATCACAACTCTTTAAATAAAACAGTAGATTATTAGCATAAAATCAAATTGAAAGAGTTTTTGAAATCGGTCCTGTAGTTTCGGAGCCTAATAAATCATTCATGAATTTGATTTTTATGCCAATAATTTACTGTTTTATTCAAGCAATTGTGAGCAAAATAAATGCCAGTAGCTGTGATTTCACTGTAAAATTATGCTCTATTTGTTCATAAATGGCAAAAAAAAAATTTATATGGAAATCGAACCACCTTAAACGGTTTCCAAACATTGAAGATTATAATCGTACGTTTACATAGGTTTAACATACGATAAAAAATTTGATGCTTATTATGAAATATAGTTTCATGCAAAACAGTTTTACACCAATTCGCTTATGTGTATTGTATTATTTAATTAGTTATAGACAGCCCCGTAGTACATCTGCCTTGAGAGCTGCAGGGCGTGGGTTCGATTCCCACTCGGGGCAAACATTTTGTGAATAAACAAATGTTTGTCCCGTGTCTGGGTGTTCTGTATGTATTTACAAAAAAAAAAAGTATATATGTATTCTATCAGTTATCTGACTTCCATCACACAAGCTCTGCTTAGTTTGGGGCCAGATGCCGCTGTGTGTATAGTCCTACGTTATTTATTATTATTATAATTATGTAAATTTGTAGTCGTAAAATATTTTAAGATAGTCAATTCATGATAAACATCAAAATTATATTGTTACCGTAGATGTTATGCAGACAGTGGTATAATGACTAAACAAAATCAACCACTGGGCAGTCATCGCTACGAAATTTCTCTCTACGGAAAAAAAACTACACAATTTCCTAACGTCATCCGTACATGGTGGATGTTCCCCATGTACGCACAAAGCGTTTTGATTCCACATTTTTCATTCGCACAGCGAGGTTGTGGAACTCTCTGCCGGAGTCTGTGTCCCCTGTTAGCTACAATATGGGCGTCTTCAAATCTAGAGTAAATAGGTTTCTTCTAGGTAAGCGTGCTCCATATTAGACCGCACTACTGTTTACCATCAGGCAGAGTGTGGTCAAACGCGAACCTCTTTTGAATTAAAAAAAAAAAAAACAACTAAAATATTATCAAGTAAAATATCTTTCAAGTTTTGTATAATAACATGATTGGAAATCTGAATAGATTATTATACAAAATTCTAATAGTATATGATACAGCATGACTGGTGAGACACGTACGATACTGAAGGAGAGTAGGTACTTGGTAATCGATTCTCGTTATAATTATGTAATAAAATTAGGCAAGTGATTACTGCAGAGAGATTTTTTAGACTTGTGGTCATTTTAATTAGATTTTTTTGTTATTTTCACTAAACATTAAATTTTTGTCAAATAATATTTTTAAGTGTATGTCAAATTAGTTCTAGATTTTAAGTAAGATTAGGTTTTTAATTAATAATCTGTGTCAAATCAGTTTAATTTGAGTCCTCATCACTGTTGTAACTGGAACGACTGTTAAGCGGAAATAAACTAAAGATATGGAACATTCATTAAATTAGGTAACTTTTGGCGCCAATTTCTCTATAAACAAATTATGTGTGGATACAGTCCCGATAACGATGTTTTGTTCACGCGACAAGTACGTGCTTTTCCCCCCGTCGCCGGCGCGAGCGTCCTCACAACGTCCAGCTCGTGCGTCCGCGCGGTGTTCATGCGTCGCGTAATTAATTACATAACTTTCGGTTAAGTTTACCTCGTAGTCAGTTAATATTTATTTTTAATATATATTTTTTTCTTTCTATATGATCGCCAAATATCACGACCTCGAGTATCGTAGGTGTTTATTTTTACATTTTTGTTGATTTTTTAAAAACCGCTCCATCGATTTCGATAACATTTACATGGGTCCACCTCTAAAATATTATCTATCAAGCAAAAAAAAAATCATCAAAATCGACTCACAATTAGCGGAATGATCGCGTCACATACATACATAAAAAAACATGCAGTCGAACTGAGAACCTCCTTTATTGAATATTCAAGGTATATATTTAGTTTATTTCCGCTTAACAGCCGTTTCAGTTACAACAGTGATGAGGACTTAAATTTAACCACAATTTAAGTCCTCATCACTGTTGTAACTGAAACGACTGTTATGCGGAAAAAAAACTAAATTCAAATACAAATATTTTATTGATAACAGCAATGTTACAAGTCACTTCAAAAATTTTAAATATGTCATTAAAAGATTTTTAAAACACTGATTACATGTCAACACAAAAATGTCAAAATAAGGTATGTCAACATATTGTAAATGTACATATCAACATTAAAAAAAAAATATAAATATATACCTTGAATATTCAAAATGAACATCCGCAAAGTAACGCCTGATTCAATCAATTATCTCCTTTTCTGAGTCAGTTAAAAAATCACATCATTATATTCGAAAAGATCACATCAAATTCAGTCCTAAAAGATCATTATTTCCATTAAAAATTACAACACTTTCTTTAAAAAAAATTTAACATAATAAAAACGTATTTATTATCTCAGTCCTAACAAAGACTTGTTTCCCTTGAGTGCGGCGCGAAGTTTTTTAACTAACACTGATGGTTGGATGAGTACAGAAACCTCGGTACCACGCAGACTTAATCGGTTTATATCATCTTCGCCAACCTAGAAAAAAATTATCCGATTAAACAAGTATAACTTTAAAATTTAAAAACCGCGGTAATACAAATAATACCAAATTTGGAATCGATCATTGGTAAATATTCACATTCAAAAGAGTATGATAGCTCAGTGGTTAGCGCGGTAGGTTCGCATGCCGAAGGGCGTGGGTTCAAACCCCAACAATGAGCTTGAGCTGCTGGTGAAGGAAAACATCGTGAGGAAACCATAGCATGGTGGTAGCGTACTCTCTAGTACTCGGCTGGCTAGCTACTACACGAGAGTTGGAAATCTGCCGCCAAGCATCTAACGGTGTGTTCCGGCAGCCTCACTTGAGAGCCAGTTCCATTCCAGGCTAGGTGTGCTTTACCATCTTCGACCACACCTTCACTTAACATCAGGTGAGCTGTGGTCAAACAACTAGACTGTCAACCATTAAAAAAAAAAAATACAACTTTTTTTAATTTGTTAAAAACTCAGACTCGGAACCTCCTTGGTGTACTTTTTTTAATTAGCTTTGCGCGCGCAATTTTCTTTTCACGTCATATTGTTAATGTAGTAGTTAATACCTAAACTGAAATAAAAGTATCTTGTGATTGTAGAAGATTTGTTTGCATTGAGTCATTTCCCCGCTGAGGCGGGAGACAAGTCACGTGCTGCACTCGAGTGCAGAGATTGTTCGCCTCGTGCTGTTTTGCTTCCCGCGCTAACGCTCAGGATTGTAGTTTTAGAATCCTTCGCTCGCTCGCTCATCAACATTGAGCGCGCGGTTAAAAAGCAACTTTGCACTCTTGTATAACAAATAACTATTATTTGTGTGAGATTTTTATTTTGCTAAACGCTGTACAAAGTTATGTCAACTTTGTATGAGCTGTCAAAAAGCGGTTAACATAATGGACAGAGTATAGGTAATATAATACTTGAACGGTGAATGTACCCTGAAAATGTTACCTTGACTAAGTTGATGGGACGGTTGTTGACCTCGGTAACGGCCCATTTCCCCGGAGGGGGAATCCCCGCGAGCGCCGCCGGGGAATCCCCCTCCACAGACGTTATGTTGCACTCACTGTCGATCTTTATTCCTGGAAAAAAAATTAAAAAATTGAACACCGACGCGCGACGCAAGATATTTAATTTGTATTCTGTAAAATTATATAAATATCATAAAACATTACACACAGCGCCATCTGATCCCAAACTAAGCAAAGCTTGTACTATGGAAGTCAGGTAACTGATGGAATACTTAAATATATATTCAAGGTATATATTTAGTTTATTTCCGCTTAACAGTCGTTCCAGTTACAACAGTGATGAGGACTTACATTTAAATAATTTGACAACAACTTATTAATTAAAAACCTCATCATCATCATCAGCCTACACTAGTCTACTGCTGGACATAGGCCTCTCCCAAGACACGCCACTCAGCCCGATCTTCGGCTTTTCGCTTCCATCCACCGCCAGCTGTCCTACGTATATCGTCACTCCATCGAGTCTCAGGGCGTCCTACGCTACGCTTGCCAATACGCGGTAATTAAAAACCTAATCCTACTTAATATCTAGAACTAATTTGACATATACTTTAAAAATATAATTTAGCAAAAATCTAATTAAAATAACCACAAGTCTTACAATCCTCCTCTCTCTGCAGTAACCACATGCCGACACGTGTGTCACCTCTACACGAGGTATCCTCGGGACGTGTTGACTCTTCGAGCGCTTGATCGAGACTCGACCAAGCGCATAGTGTTAATGATAATGCAATGTGTTAAACCAAGGTGTCAGCTACCTCCATACCAAATTTCATCAAAATCGATGCAGCCGTTTGAGCGTGAAGCAGTAACAAACACACTTACAAATTTTCGCCAATATAATATCAGTGTGATTGTCCGTATTTGAATTATCTGTAACAATTACACATAGCCTATGTGTTAATCCAGGGTGTCAGCTACATCTTTACCAAATTTCATCAAAATCGGTCCAGCCGTATTTGAGCGTGAAGTTACAAACATGCGCGTTTACAATGTCCGTATTAGAATAATCTGTAACAATAAAAAAAAAAAAAAAAAAATTACCTGTACTTTCTTGATCTCTCTTGTTGATAACGTATATCTTTCCCAGCGGCACGCGATGAAACAAAACGTCGACCTGTGATCAAAATAAATAAATAAGAAAGAAAGAAAAACATTTATTTTTTCCCCAACAATACACCAGACACAACAACAGATAAGTACAAATAAAAAGATACATGTTAACAAAAACTCTACTTAGCAATTTAAGTTATATTAAAATTACTTATTAGTCTTAACTAGGCTAGATTGTAATAATAATGAGGTATCTAACAAAAAACAGATAAATCATTAGAAGGAAAAAAAAAAAAAAGAAAAAGATACATGTTAACAAAAAGACAACAAATTTCACAAGATAATAAGCGGGTTATCGCTGCAGTGGCTGCTGCATCAACTAGGAGAAAAAAAAGGTCAGCGCTCAGCAATTGTGCTGGGGATTACTCCACAGCGCTGATTTTCAGCACTGACCAATTCATAAAAAAAAAACAAAATAAATAAATATATAAATAAATAAATATCGCAGGACATTACACACAGCGCCATCTGACCCCAAACTAAGCAAAGCTTTTTTTTTTTTTTTTTTAATGGTTGACAGGCTAGTTGTTTGACCACAGCTCACCTGATGTTAAGTGAAGGTGTGGTTGAAGATGGTAAAGCACACCTAGCCTGGAATGGAACTGGCTCTCAAGTGAGGCTGCCGGAACCCACCGTTAGATGCTTGGCGGCAGATTTTCGACTTGAGGGTGGTAGCTAGCCAGCCGAGTACTAAAGTACCCTACCACCATGCTATGGTTTCCTCACGATGTTTTCCTTCACCGGCAGCTCAAGCTCATTGTTGGGGTTTGAACCCACGCCCTTCGGCATGCGAACCTACCGCGCTAACCACTGAGCTATCATCGCTATAAAAGCTTGTACTATGGGAGTCGGATAACTGATAGAATACTTAAAATGGTGGTGTTTTATGATATAATGTGGTGAAACATGACTTTTCGTGTTGCTTCCAAAACTCCATCGAAGCTTTATAGTAAAGTCGCCACTACTTTACTAAAGCATGACTAGATTGGACTGACACGGACTGTACTTGACCAAGACTGGACTTTGACCATAACTATAGCTACGAGGCAAATTATTTAACTTTCGAAACTTGAAATAATCAAAACAGTTGACACTGGCAAACATACAAAATGCGAAATCAAAAGGGGGAGGGGAAGGTGAAAGGGAGGGGAGTTTCTTTCTGGTGACACATTTTTTTTTTTTTTTTTTATCGTAGGACTATACACAGCGCCATCTGGCTCCAAACTAAGCAGAGCTTGTGTGATGGAAGTCAGATAACTGATAGAATACATAAATACTTTTTTTTTTTTGTAAATACATACAGAACACCCAGACACAGAACAAACATTTGTTTATTCACAAATGTTTGCCCTGAGTGGGAATCGAACCCACGCCCTGCAGCTCTCAAGGCAGATACACTACCAATGAGCCAACGGGGCTGTCAAAGTTATTTACATAGGTTGTGAATATTGTTTCGGTCTTCACTCCGGGGAGGGGGTCCGCGTGACCCTTTTGAGTTAAGTAACTTACCGCGTGCGCTGGTGCAGTGGTGACGAGGGAGCGCGCGTGGGCCGCGTCGCGGGGCACGGCGCCGCGCACGCCGCACACGCGGTCCCCCGCGCGCCCCGCCGCCCGCGCCCCTCCGTACCCCCACCACGCTACCCTACAAACAAAACGTACAGAATAATCGGCTACAGAACAAAAATCTATGTACGTCACACAAATTTTAGTTCTAAGTGAATCCAATCGACGGCTTTCATGTCTTGTAGTAAAACTACAACCAAATGAAACGGCGCAGTCTAATACTGGTAAATGCACAAAGTTCGATGCCAAAAACCAAAGAAAAATTACCTGTCAAATGATTTTTTAAGCTATTTTTTTTTTTTTCTTTGGTTTTGGCGTCGCGTTTTAGCATATTTTCAAGTTTCAAAAGTTAAATAAGTGCTATCGTAGCTAGTTTTAGTCAAAGTCGTCTTTGTCAAGTCCAGTTCGTGTCAGTTAATTCCAGTCATGCTTTAGTAAAGTAGTGGCAACTTTACTACAAAGCTTCGATGGAGTTTTGGAAGCAACACGAAAACTCATGTTTCACCACATTATATCATTTTCCCACACTCGCGCTTGTAATTCGGCACTTTATGAATAAAACACCACCATTTTTATGCATAAACACTCGACAAAACACTAGTTTTGGAAAAAAATACAACGGAGCGACACGACTCTTCTCACGTTCCCGCCAAAACTCTTTTTAGCTATTGCATAGCTAAAAAGAGGCCTTGAGCGTGGAGACCGAATCCAGAAATTCCGTAACGAAAATAACCTAACACCCCCCACTCCCACCGGCACAGCGGTGATACTTTTTAGTTTTGCCATCTATCGATGAATAGCAGAACTTTTAATGACTTTTTTGAAATATCACGCTTGTCTCTTTAGTTCAGCAACTCGCCTCTAGGTGGCATTGGTTGTAATGCTATGCAATAGCTTTACCGCGGCAGTCCCCGAGTGCCACACGTCTTTTTTTCTTTTTTTTTTCTTTTTCTACCATAGCACGTTAGTGTATTGTGCCAGTTTTAAAGTTTTATGTCATATGTACTTACCAGATTTGTTTGTTATAGTCCGCGAAGATGGGAGGATCCCCGCAGCGCACCGGCGCGACAAGTGCCGCGCCGCGCCGCTGCTCGCTGCGCAGCAACGCCGCCTGTCGCGCGCGCAGCGTCTGCAGCAACGGAGGGACAGACGTCGAAGGGGGGGACTGGCCTGTCAAACGATTTGGACTTTAAACCGAAAGCTATTATTGACTTAAACAAATATGTAAGACATTCAACACAGCGCCACTGTATAAACATGTGAACTCGCGTCTATTATGCTAGATGGCGCTGTACGGCCTTGAATCGCGCAAGCGTTTCGTTCGTCATGTGAGACAAGGTCTGTCAGCGTCTCAATAAATTTGTCTTTTGATACAGCAGTATTGGGTTGTTTTATTTAAAACTTTACCCACTGTTACCACCCGGGTGAGGTGGTCGGCGGAAGGCCAAAACCTTAATTAGCCACTTAGCCCAAATCAAAGCTAGTACACTATGAGAACCAGATAACTGATAGAATACTTCTACCAATTTTTTTTTTATAAATACATTTTTTTATACGCAGACATGACAAACATTTATAATTACACACAAATTTTTGTTATTATCTATATTTATGTGTCTGGGTGTTCTGTATTTATTATAAGTATGTATTTACAAAAAAAAAAGAGTTGACTTTGTTTTATACTATGTAGTAAAAAAGTGTTATCTATTGTTGTCTATATTGAGCTTACCATTACTGAGTGAGCTGCTCCGCCGTCTGCCCCTGTCCGCTCGGGCTTCGGTCCGCGAACGGTGCACCACTTTCACTGGAGATGTCACCGCGCTTCTATATACAACGTCCATATGAACAAAATTATACACTGGAATGGAACTGGCTCTCTGTTCGGCAATCACACTTGAGAGCCAATTCGCATCAGAAATAATTCTCAAAAAACGCGCGTCTCAAAAAACTCGAAAAATTATCCACAAAAAAAAATGTATTTCCTGGTTATTATCGTACCCGTAGACATTTACCTAAACCTAGTCCGTCGCAAGTTCATTCATAAACCACGCGGCGCGCGCGCGCCTGCAGCGGGAGCCTCGCGCGCGAGTGCGAGAGAGAAAGAACATGTTTCTGCAATATTCCAATGAAAGCCGCCATCGGTTCCCGCCAGCCGCTCCTGTTTTTCTTGGTTTTGGCGTCGCGTTTTGAGCATTTGCCAGTGTCAAGTATTTTATATTTTCAAGTTTCAAAAGATAAACACGTGTCCTCGAAGCTATAGTTATAGTCAAAGTCCAGTCTTGGTCAAGTACAGTCCGAGTCAGTCAAGTCCAGTCTTGCTTTAATAAAGTAGTGGCGACTTTACTATAAAGCTTCGATGGAGTTTTAGAAGCAACATAAAAAGTCACGTTTCACCACATTACCGCCCTTATACATCATTTATTCTATTGTTTTGTTATATTATTATATCTTCTTTTTTTTTTTTGTTTGTTGTTTGTTTCCTATTTGTATTAATTGTGATCTGTGTTTTTGGTGTATAATAAAGTTATATTCTATTCTATTCTATTCTATATCATTTTCGCACACTCGCGCTTGTGATTCGACACTTTATGAATAAAACACCACCATTTTTATGCATAAACTCGCGGCAAAACACAACTCTTTCCGCGTTCCCGCCAAAACTCGGGGATAGTATTCTTTTGAACTTTTGTAGTAGGTAAACGAGTGATATGTCCATAATTTGAGGCAGGATTTCCGAATATTTTGACTAGTACTAACTTTGGACATTATGACTTAAACAAAAATTCTGATTGCACATTTACGATGTCTCACCCGGTCTGTGTTACCCATTAAAATTTTTCTAGTAAATAAAAAATAGTTGTGTATAGAAAATATTTTACTAATACCTGTCATTTTGTCTCTCTGGACTGTCATGCCTCTTGCTATGGGCGATGCCACGCAAACGCGTCAAAAGAGAGAGTTCAGTCAGACCGCGTTTCCAAATAGGCTTCGGTTGCACAGACTCTATCTTCTCTAAAAAAAGGGGGACAACCATTATCCCACTAATCCCACTAATATTATAAATGTAAAAATTTGGATGGATGGATGGATGGATGGATAAATGAAAGAAAGAAAGAAAACATTTATTTTGACACACTACAGATAAAAGAGTTAGTGTGTTTATTTTTAATTTTTTTTTTATATTTAATTTATTTGCGAATTTAATTTTATTGATTTTATTTATTTGATCATTTTAATTGTGTTATTTAATGTTTGGGACTTGTAACTGTTCGTTATTAATAAATGAGTATGAGTATGATGGATGGATGGATGGATGTATGGATGCATGGATGGATGTATGGATGCATGGATGGATGGATGCATGGATGGATGGATGGATGGATGGATGGATGGATGGATGGATGGATGGATGGATTGATAGATTCATGGACGAATGGATGGAATGGTGGATAGATGGATGTTACTCTTTCACGCAAAAACTAATGGTACGAATTTGGATGACATTTGGTGTGACTGATTGATTAATTTTATTTCTTATCTTATTGAACTCTTTTATTGTACACACTAAAAATAATACAATACAGAAGAAATGAACTTAATAATAAGGTGTAACAACTGGCGACCTTATCGCTAGAAGCGATCTCTTCCAGTCAACCTTAGGACGGATAGGATCAGAGGAAGAAAGAGACGGGGTGTGTCAATAACGAAATTACTGGGCTGTCGAGACTAACCATCGAAAGTCTCAAAGTAATGAGCGCCAAAGCAGCGATGCCTGGACTTTGTTTTGTTACTCAAAGTTCTGTGTATCGCTGCAATGGTCATGGACAGGCGTTATCTCTTACCATCAGGAGAGCATCTCGTTCGGCTCATTAAGTTCAAGTTTCATGACTGTTGTTTATTTGTTAGTTACACAATATAGGTATTTAATTCCTCTTTGAACACAATTTTAAAGTCCACGCGGACGAAGTCGCGGGCATAAGCTAGTAGAGAATAAATTAAAAAAAACTTACCAACTTTTCCATTTCTTTTTCCACCATTACTTTGTTCTATTCTAGCTTCCCTGCGAGGTGATAGGTCATAAGTGTTCTGACTAGGTGACCTTTCTACATTCGACCTTACGGCCCCTGAATTAGAGTCTACAATTGAAACAGAGTTCACATGCATTCTGGAATTTGAAATGTCTGAATTTATCACGTTTGACGTGTTCGTCGTTACTGTTATATTAGCTACCGTTGTTGTGACATTCCCCTGTGTTGCCGTGACATTTCTCTGTGTTGCCGTGACGTTTCCCTGTGTTGCCGTGACATTTCCCTGTGTTGCCGTGACATTTCTCTGTGTTGCCGTGACATTTCCCTGTGTTGCCGTGGCATTTCCCTGTGTTGCCGTGACAATTCCCTGTGTTGCCGTGACATTGCTTACTGTTGAAGGATTCTCTGAAGTTGTTTCACTTAAACTGCTATTATTCTGGCTTAAAAATAGATATTCATAAGTAGAATCCGAATTAATAGAATCTAGATTAGGTAACGATGATTTTCTCACTTTCTCTTGACTTTTCAACCTTCGTATTGATAATGGAGACACTTTAGACTCATTTGAAGTAGACGCCAAGCACAGCTTTTCGTATAGACCTTCAGTCTCGCTTCTGACATCTGTCACTTTGACGTTGCCAGTCAAACTGACTGACGTTGTCAAACTCAAATGGCCATACTCGGGTTCGTTTTTCGAGAACACAGTTCCGTACTCGTTGGAGTTCTGTACATTGACTTCTGTGTTGACAATGTTTACGAAATTGGGGTTCCTTGATGCGTTTTTGAAATCGAAATCGAATACGTCTGTTTCAGGACCGATCACAGGAATGGCTGTGTGAGGTGGTTCTTTGTTTGAAACTTGTATAACCGTTATATTGGTAGAATGATTACTGAAAAAAAAACCACGAAAATTAAAAAAAAAGAAGAGAAAAATCAAACTAAAAACGATAAACAGACAAACAAACTAAAACTGTTTGCCACCACTTTATTTGTTGGTAGATCTCCTTAACAGGAGGTCGTCTGGGTAGGTACCACCACAGTACCAGTTATTCTGGCGCTAAGCAGTAGTGTGCAAACATTACTGTGTTCCGGTTTGAAGGGTACTGCAGCTAGCGAAATTACTGGGCTGTTGAGACTAACCATAGAAAGTCTCAAAGTAATGAGCGCCAAAGCAGTGTTGCCCTGGACTTTGTTTTGTTACTCAAAATTCTGTGTATCGCTGCAATGGTCATGGACAGGCGTTATCTCTTACCATCAGGAGAGCGTCTCGTTCGTCTCATTACTTTTTACATTAAAAAAAAAACTTTGAATAACAATATAATTATACGAGTTGAAGTCAGACCTGCCTTTTGGGGAAAAGTAACAAACAACTAATTTTGTTTTTGTGGTTTGAAAATTGTATAACCGTTATATTGGTTGAATGAATACTGGAAAAAAACCACGAAAATTAAAAAAAGAAGAGAAAATAAACAAACATACTAAAACTGTTTGCCTCCACTTTGAATAACAATAAAGTTGAAATCAGTCCTGCCTTGTAGTCGGGGAAAAAGTAACAACTAATTTTCCTTTTTATCATCATCATCATCATCATCATATCAGCCGTAGGACGTCCACTGCTGGGCATAGGCCTCCCCCATTGACTTCCATAACGACCGGTTGGAAGCGGCTCGCATCCAGTGTGTTCCTGCGGTCTTTACTAGGTCGTCTGCCCACCTTGTGGGTGGACGTCCTACGCTGCGCTTGCCGGTCCGTGGTCTCCACTCCAGAACTTTGCAGCCCCTTTCCTTTTTATATAAAGTGTGATTGTCTGAACATACCTTGTCCCATTTTCAGCTGCATCACGAAGTTTATCACTCACAACCACAGTTTGTTTGTAATTGTTCACTTCACTACCCGTCTTACCACCCGCACTACCCTCTTTACAAACTGCACTATTATGTTTATTGCTTTCACTTCTCATTACACACACATTACCCTTACAACCCACACTGCCAGTCTTACTACCCAAGCTGCTCGTCTTACTACCTAAACTGCTCCGATCTGACAGAAAATCATCATCATCACTCTCACAAGTCCTTTTGAATATAGAATCGTCAAGGCATATGTTCTGTCCACAGATCTTCGCAACACTCTTTGACACTTGACTTGTACTCGGTAAGGAAGTAAACGGTTCTGTTGAATCTGGAACTTCCCACGATGATATATCTATGATTTCTGGTGCTGATACACTTGATACAGCTGCCGAGGCATTTGTTGCTGATGTTGACACATTTGGTGTTGTTGTTAGGTTGTTTGTTGTTGTTGATACTGTTAAATAGTTTGTTGATGATGTTGATGTGTTAGGTGCTGCTGATGTGGAGTTTGAAGCTGCTGTGTTTGTTTCTGCGCTGGATTGGTGTGTTGTCGTGGTTACTGTTGATGTAGATGCTGTTCCTTCAGTTACCGTCTCCATTGGCTGTGCAGTGACTGCATTGCGAATTAGCGGTGTGAGATCTATGCCAGGAATTCTGTAAAAGAATATAAAACGTATACGTTGACAGCCCTGTTGGCTCATTGGTAGCATGTCTGCTTCAAGAGCTGGGGGGCGTGGGTTCGATTCCCACCTAGGACAAGCATTTTGTGATATAAAACCAAATGTTTGTTCTGTGTCTGGGTGTACTGTATGTATTATAAGTATGTATTTACAAAAAAAAAAAAAAAAATAAGTATTCTATCAGTTATCTGACTCCCATAGTACAAGCTTTGCTTAGTTTGGGGTCAGATGGCGCTGTGTGTAATGTCCTGCGATATTTATTTATTTATTTATTTACAGTAAAAGCTCTTTATTCGCGGGGTATACGTTCCATAAAAATGCCGCAAATACAGAAACCGTGGATATGGAATGGTAATTACTATGGAATCATAGGGGATACGTTCTAACGTTCCAAAATACAACCAATATGTATCAAAATAAAACCAGATTTAAAAACCAGGGTTTAAACATTATTGTTTTGTCGCTTTTGAAAAGTCGTTAAATTCAAATTGATATTGGGCTGTAGCATTAATAATTAATTTGCCGTTTACCTAATAAATTTTTATTCTATTAAAAAAAAAGCCGACGAGGTCGTCATTGCACGGAGGTTTTTCGTGATTTCCCAAAAACTGACTTTTTTGAGTTAAGCCAGTAATTGATTATGCGTGCGATTAGTAGGATTAAAAAAACACTAGTTACGGCAAATAACATACAATGCAACGACATGCCAAAAGTTTACGCATGCCATTTTGCCAGTTTCACTGGTTACCTGTCTGGGGGCAGTGGCGCGGGGGGCAGGGGGGAAGTGGGATCACGCGCGGCTGCGCGCGGGGCGGCGGCGGCCGGCGGCGCGCAGTACACGTTCTCACACAGTGGCAGGATCCTCAACTCGTGCAGCCTGCTCCGAAGGCATGTAACCCAGTCTTGCATCGATTCCCTGTAAAATGAAACTGTTTTTTGAAACCAATTTCAACAGTTCTTGTGTCACTGGAGGGTGGTCTAATCTGCCGAGTAATAGAAAATATTCTACCACCATACAATGGTTTCCTAATGATATTTTTCAATTTTTTTTTCTCGTCTCATTACTTTTTTTTTAATGGTTGACAGGCTAGTTGTTTGACCACAGCTCACCTGATGTTAAGTGAAGGTGTGGTCGAAGATGGTAAAGCACACCTAGCCTGGAATGGAACTGGCTCTCAAGTGAGGCTGCCGGAACACACCGCTAGATGTTTGGCGACAGATTTTGAACTCTCGTGTGGTAGCTAGCCAGCCGAGTACTAGAGAGTGTGCTGCCACCATGCTATGGTTTCCTCACGATGTTTTCCTTCACCGGCAGCTCGAGCTCATTGTTGAGGTTTGAACCCACGCCCTTCGGCATGCGAACCTACCGCGCTAACCAGAGCTATCATCGCTATTTTAGAGGCATGTCTATTTGTAAAGAATATTAACAGCAATACTAAAAATATTGTACGCTCATAAGGTCCCAATCGATAAATTACGTCACACTTTAAGGGGGAGGGTGGGGGTCGACGAAATGTGACATTGAGTGACAAGGGGCGGGGAGGGGTCCCAAATTTTGTGACATCACATTTTTTCATAATATAATATCTAAATATTACAACACTAAATTTAAACTACGTATACATACTAAAGAATTTAAATGGAAATAAAAATAATTTCGGAACTGCTGCTGTTTTAATTTTATAAATTTTACTAAATGTAAAATTGCAAAATATGTGACATCACACTACCTACATACCTACATAGTTATTTTATATGTGTAGTAGGTTGATATAATTATTTTATATGTGACATATTATTTCATTGACATTTTCATTGTTTTGACATAATTATGTTATGATTTTGATATTTTTAAATATGAATGGAAAAATGACCTGTAACTTTGGTGTTATTAATAAAAGATTTGTATTTGTTAGGGGAGGGGCGGGGCTCACAAATGTGATAAGGACGGGGGGAGGGGTCAAAAAATCAAGAAATTCATTTAACGTAATTTTTAAAAGAATGTTTTTTTTTTATTTGAGCCTTACCAGTCCGGAGCGAGCATCCTCACGGGTCCTTCATGCGTGTCGACCAGGAAGTCGTACTCGGTGTCCCGGGCGGTGACGCTGGCAGTCACGTGCCTGGCGGTGAGCAGACTCGCCCGCCACACGGGCCTGTGCGCGCGGGCGCCGGCCGGGTCGCGGTATTGTTCTAAGTAAGGAGTCCGGCCATTGTGGACACACAGCTGAGTCCATAGAGGTTTTAATGGCGCTTTCTACAAAATATATAATTATTACTTGTAAGTAATTATAATGTTTTTGTTTTTATTAACATTTAATTATCACACTAAGTACATAGTTATTTTATACGTGTAGTGGGTTGACATAATTATTTTATATGTGACATATTATTTCATTGACATTTTCATTGTTTTGACATTTGTTATGATTTTGATGTTTTTAAATATGAATGGAAAAACAACCTGTAAGCATGTAACTTTGGTGTTATTAATGAAAGATTTGTATTTGTTAAAAAAATGAAACCGGCCAAGTGCGGGTCGGAATCGTGCACGAAGGGTTCCGTACAAATACAAATAATCTTTATTTATGCATATTGTTTTAAAACATGGGTTTGGCCTCTCCTTTTAAGTTTACATAAACCTGTATTAGGAGAGACCGCTCCTTCAAATACACTATTTTATAATGACAATATTTATTTATTAAAGAAATTTACCAAACACATAATTTCTGTATGGTTTTCTACTGTGTTAAATGAAATTAAGTCGAAACATATTAGGTACATTACATTACACTTATACCTATTTACTTATAATTTATAATGGGTATTTTAATTGTTTATTAACCACCGTACCATCCCACTAAAATAATAAATGTGAAAGTTTGGATGGATGGATGTTTGTTACTCTTTCACGCAAAAACGAGAACGGATTTGGGTGACATTTGGTATGGAGGTAGCTGACACCCTGAATTAAAAAGCAATTAAGCAAAAAAATCACGTTTGTTGTATGTTGTTTGTTGTTTGGGAGCCCCCTTAAATGTTTAGTTTATTCCGTTTTTCAGTATTTGGTGTTAATATAGGCATTAAAATAATTTCAACTTTCTATCACGGATCATAGCCTGGTGACAGATGGACAGACAGCGAAGTCTTAGTAATAGGGTCCTATTTTAAACTTTAGGTACGGAACTCTGAAAATATTATATTTGTAGTAATAACTCAGTGGTTAACCACACTTTTTGTAGCGATGATAGCCCAGTGGTTAGCGCGGTCGGTTCGCATGCCGAAGAGCGTGGGTTCAAACCCCAACAATGAGCTTGAGCTGCCGGTGAAGGAAAACATCGTGAGGAAACCATAGCATGGTGGTAGCGTACCCTCTAGTACTCGGCTGGCTAGCTACCACACGAGAGTTGAAAATCTGCCGCCAAGCATCTAAGGGCGTGTTCCGGCAGCCTCACTTGAGAGCCAGTTCCATTCCAGGCTAGGTGTGCTTTACCATCTTCGACCACACATTCACTTAACATCAGGTGAGCTGTGGTCAAACACCTAGCCTGTCAACCATAAAAAAAAAAGAAAAAAAACACTGACGCGTCACAGCAGAGCTGAGGTTAAACACCTAGCCTGTCTTCCATAAAAAAAAACCAAACCTATCAAGTAGGGTATCTAAAAAACGGGAATTCCAAAAATATATTGAACATATTATGTTTAAATTTAACTAGGACTAATTTATTGGTTTGAAAAGAAGCAAAAAAACAGAGATAACGCCTGTTTATGACCATTGCAGCGATACACAGAACTTTGAGTAGCAATACAAAGTCCGGGGCATCACTGCTTTGGCGCTCATTACCTTGAGACTTTCAATGGTTAGTCTCAACTCTCAACAGCCCTGTAATTTAGCAAGTTGCAGTAATGTCCTTCGAACCGGAACATAGCAATGTTTTTTTTAATTATTGAGCTGGCTTATTCTTATTCTGAATGGGGGTGATGAGTCCTGCACTGTCGTCCCGCTTGGGGTGTATTGTGCATTTCCCCCTGCCAGCGTCTACCCGAGCCAACCAAGCTCCTTAAAGTATCGGAGAGAGGCTCTGGGCCGCTGGCAAAGTAGCTCCAGTGGATGAGATGGAGTTAAGCATGACAGCGAAAAGCAGTCTTTTTTAGCAGTCTTTTTTACTTGGTGGTAGATCTCCTTAGAAGGAGGTCGCCTAGGTAGGTACCACCGCAGTACCAGTTATTCTGCCGCTAAGCAGTAGTGTGTAAGCATTACTGTGTTCCAGTTTGAAGGGTCCTGCAGCTAGCGAAATTACTGGGCTGTTGAGACTAACTCTATCAAAAGTCTCAAAGTAATGAGCGCCAAAGCAGTGATGCCCTGGATTTTGTTTTGTTACTTAAAGTTTTGTGTATCGCTGCGATGGTCATGGACAGGCGTGTTATCTCTTACCATCAGGAGAGCGTCTCGTTCGTCTCATTACTTTTTACATTAAAAAAAAAAGTCTGCCTGTTGCGGTGATTTAGATGTGGATTGTGAGAAAGCTGCTTCATGCAATCTAGTGAAGATCCTAGTTACTTCTGTGGCTTTGCAATGCCACAGCACGTGCCCCACAGTTTCGTCTTCCACCAAACAGCCACGACATAGCGGACTATCTGTGGCTCCTAGCTTGTACAGATGACTATTCAGATTGCAATGACCGGTTATAAGGCCTACTAAAAGACTAAGGTCCTGGTCGTTGCAATCTCAATAGATTGTTAGATTGTTATTGAGCTGGCTTATTACCTTAAGTCCCAAAGGTCTGAGGCCAAGTGATTTGCTGCCGGTGGCTTCGTCAGGTATGCGTTTGAGATATGCATTCTTTTGTATCTCTCTATAATACACGGGACTCGAGTCCCTACTGTGAGACATCCTCACTTATACCCTGGAAACATGGCACAAAGTCAAATTATGAATTATCGAAAAATTTGTCAATGTCAAGTCAACGGCAGTCATAATAATCTCTTCAATACATGTCAAGTTGTTTTTCGCTTTATTGATACAAATATCTAGATTATTTTACTTCAAAACGTCATTTGAACTCTGACATCGCTTTTATGACATAAGATTTGTTTACTTCATGTCATGAATTGTAAAAATCGAAGACATGACAGAATGGCTTTAGAGCTTTAGCCTGCCCGATGGGGCCAATTAAAAAAAAACTTGTCAGTTCTGTTGTTAAAGTTAATCAATTTTGTCAAATGTATTTGTATCCTTTTTTGTTTTATATGGCAAAGGCATATTCTACATACTCAGCCGACCTCATGACGTCATAACTATAAAAAGTTTGAAAACATATTAAAAATAAACTACCACATAGAAAGTCTATATCTAATTCTATAGATTTATTGCTTTAATATCTATAGATTTATTGTTTATTTCTTATAGACAGCCCTGTTGGTTCATTGGTAGTATGTCTGCTTCAAGAGCTGAAGGGTGTGGGTTCCATTCCCACCCATTAGGTGTTCTGTATTTGTTATAAGTATGTATTTACAAAAAAAAAAGTATTTAAGTATACTATCAGTTGTCTTGTCTGACTTCCATAGTACAAGCTTTGCTTAGTTTGCGGTCAGATGGTGTTGTGTGTAATGTCCTGCGATATTTATTTTAATTAATAACTGATTTCAGACAAAATTTATCACATTACTACTGAAGTCCTGGTAGTGCATATTGTCATTATTAAACTACTAAATTGTTCAGTTTCACCTACTATTCCTACTATTTATTAATTTACTATTTTTTTGTTAACAGTTTATTGTATGGTTAGGTTTTGACTTAGCTATCTTACATTGTTAACAAGTATCTGTATTTGTAATACATTTACAACAAAAATTCAGCATTCAAATAAACAAGTTTGTATGTGTAGTTTCTGTTATAGGGTGATACGACTGTTGATTAATATCAGACTGTGAGCAATTGCACGACAATTGGCGCAAGGAATTAATTAGTATGGAGCACCGGGGACGCCTAGAGTGACTCAACCTTCAGCGATTTGCCAACATCCTTTTTAGGCGAGTTAGTACGCGCAACTGTTAACTAGAAAGTACGCAATAAAACCTAACTATTAACAGTAAAAAAATATACACCAGATGCTCATTACAATGAACAACAAGTTGATGCCTTTCCAGTCTAATTATTAGCCCATTGTTACTGGAAACTATTAAAAATTAATAAACTATCTCACCTTTATTTTACCGACACGAAATTTGTAGTACTTAAAGCACAGCAAACTTCCGTCTATGATAAAAATGTATAGTAAGTGATCGTTCTAACATTTGAAATATCGTTACGAAATTTATTGCACTTTTTATTAAACTAGATATTATATTTATAACTTATTGTAGAAATGCGAAGCCAACACAAAGCCCGAACGCCATATTTATTTATGATGTTGACGTGTGAGTGACTCTTGACAAAGACATTCGTGATAACTTTTTTCATCAATTGTGACATCTCCCAACATTAAATTTTGATTATTTTGTCTGATATTGGATGTACAATTTTATCTAAATACAATTTTTACGTGTTGAAAAATTGATAATTCATTAGTCATCATTGACGCCACTCAAACCAAATCCCGTTTAAATAAATTTATGTTAAGTGCTGGGCAAAATAATCCCGATTTTATTGAGCTGAGTTAAAAAATATGTACGTAGTACCTATATTGCAATTTTGCTATTAATTAAAACATGTCCTACGTTCGTTGTCATAATCTACAGTTTTATGTGGTTTGTTTAGCTATTGCACAAAAGTAAGCCATTTTCCAAGCAAATACTTGCGTTGGGTGAAACCAGCTCAGTATCAAAGTGTAGATTTCACAACTGAAAAAAAATAACTGTCGAATTTTGACATTATGACAACACTGACAGCAGATTGGAATAAGATTGCTCACGGTTGGTTGGTCGGAAAGGTAAAAATAACCAATGCAGAGAAAAGAAAAAGAAAGTTGTAGTAAACAAGTGGAAATTGATAATCTCACCGAAAAACCTGGTGTGTCTGCACAAACGTAAGTTATTGTATTACCTTGGCTGTAAACATATTCCTAACAAGAGCCTGAAATGAAACATCATGACATGTATTTCATGATTCACTAGAAGAGTGTGTATTTACGAATGTTAGTAATCGATAATGTTATTTACTATATAATTGCTTCAGTTAACTCGTAAATAGCTGACTTCGAACTTTGCTATTTAGCTAAAGCTTATTGTTCTTTGATATTTTCAAGAGCAAGATGAGTCGTGTTTTATCCGCTGTCATATTCAGCTGTTCGGCTGTCAAGTGTCAATGACTTAACAGATTTAGTCATATTTTTCAACACCGTAGCGCTGTCGTCGCTTGTTTTCTTGGTCACGTGACCGAGTTCAACCGCCAAAATTATTGTCAGTTTTCGCCGACTGTCTATTGGCTTTCCGAGACAAAATCAGTATTTTTTCCGTGTGATTCATCAAAATTCCGCGTTCAATAGCGTAATAACTCATCATTGTGCAACAATAGTATTAGACAACACCAAAACAAGTACTGTGCGATGGCAAAAGTGCACATAACCAACGTAGTTGTTCTCGACAATCCTAGTCCGTTCTTAAACCCTTTCCAATTCGAGTTAACCTTTGAATGCATCGAAGAACTCAAGGAAGACTTAGAATGGAAGATGATTTACGTCGGATCAGCGGAGACAGAGGAGCACGATCAAATATTGGATACAATTTATGTCGGACCTATACCAGAAGGGCGCCACATGTTTGTGTTCCAAGCACCGCCACCTGACGTGACACGCATACCTGAAAACGACGCTCTCGGCGTCACTGTGGTCCTTCTTACATGCTCGTACCGCGGACAAGAGTTCGTTCGTGTCGGGTACTTCATAAACAATGAATATAGCGAATCGGAACCAGAGTTACGTGAGAATCCTCCAGCTAAGCCCCAATTCGATAAAGTTTTGCGGAATATACTAGCCTCGGAACCCAGAGTGACTAGATTTAAGATAAACTGGGCCGAACCTGATGCGGCGGCACTAGATTCCGGTGACGGTAACTTGGAAACTTCACACGCCCCGAGCAACGATTCTTATGGGGCTTCTTTTAACGCAGACAGTCAGATCAGTGATATATTCCCAGGAAGCTTAAGTGGTTACGGAGACAATTCAAATTCAATAGCTCCAATGGAGTGCTGAGGTAAGATGTACAAGGATTTGTAATACATTCTAATAGCTGTATTTAATGGGTCTGTAACATTAAGGATAATGTATACCACATTATCATAGAGTATGCTCGGAATGAATCAATTAGAACAACTGGCCTAAACAAACTACTATTAGGACTGCAAGTTGGTTACTGTGACAGCATTCTGGCCAAGCCTCTGTCTGATGCGGCCAGAATGCTTTATAATCTAAGCCTTAGAATTTAAATTGTATGTACCTATAAGCTATGTTATCAGAGCGACATATTCCCTCCAGTTTTGTAGTGATGATAGCCCAGTGGTTAGCGCGGTCGGTTCGCATGCCGAAGGGTGTGGGTTCAAACCCCAAGGAAACCATAGCATGGTGGTAGGGTACTTTCTACTACTCAGCTGGCTAGCTACCACCCTCAAGTTGAAAATCTGCCGCCAAGCATCTAACGGTGTGTTCCGGTAGCCTCACTTGAGAGCCAGTTCCATTCCAGACTAGGTGTGCTTTACCATCTTCGACCACACCTTCACTTAACATCAGGTGAGCTGTGGTCAAACACCTAGCCTGTCAAAAAAAAACGTAAAAGCTCTTTAAAATTGATTTTAAAAAAAATTACAATGTCGTTGACCACCTGATGGTAAATGCCCATCTGTATTAGTCTTTACTAGTATAATGAGGTCTCTGTTGAAGGTATTAATGCATAATACATTGGGTTCTAGACTGGCATAAACCCATAGAAAGATTCTGCTAGTGAAAGTTGGATGAATTAAAAGGTTATTGTAATTTGTCTTAGTAAAGTTTGACTATATGTGGATGAAAATGTGTGATGTTACTTTGTGGACCTTAGTAAATTTACAATTACTAAAACTGACTCCTTGACCCTGAGCCCAAACCCAGCTAGGTTTTAGGTTTAAAGATTAAACTACTGGATAGATAATTATTTTTTAATGGGCACCAATCTCAAAGATATCATTTCAAATAACAAGGAGTTGTACCTTCCATCATCAGCTCACCTGAATAACTCGAAGGAACATAAGTAGCTGTCTAAACGAGCTTATAATATTTAAATAATTATCCAATAACTCCTAATAGTTAAGGAATTGTATTTTCCATCATCAGTGCTGCAACATGAGATGATGAGTACCAGATGCAAATGCTTGAAGTTTTAGAATATATAAAACGCATTATGCGTCCCTAAGAAATTTCAGGATGCCCTCGATTTTTCTGGGATCCCACCATCAGATCCTGACTGGTGTCTATAAATAAATAAATATTGTAGGACTATACATACAGCGCCATCTGGCCCCAAACTAAGCAGAGCTTGTGCTATGGAAGACAGATAACTGATAGAATACATAAATACTTTTTTTTTGTAAATATATACTTATTATACATACAGAACACCCAGACACAGAACAAACATTAACATTTTTGTTTATTCACAAAATGTTTGCCCTAACTGGGAATCGAACCCACACCCTACAGCTCTTAAGGCAGATATACTACCAATGAGCCAACAGGGCTGCCAATGGAAGAATTAACCTGCAAAGTATACCCAATATTAAACAAAAATTTTTTTTTTTTTTTCTTTGTATTGCAATCTGTCCTTTAGACATTCAGCAATAGGTTGGAATTTGTTTTCAGACTTGTGCGGTACTTGTCCATTGGCAAGCCCGCTTTTCAACTCGGTCTATCTATAACAAGAGATCCTGAGGGTATTTTCTTTTAAGCCTTCGTGGCGTGGTTGGTTTGTTCATAAGATCCTTTGCAAATTTGTTAGGATGGTGTGCGATTCTTGCCCTATATGTACTCATTTTGTCCTTTATTTCTTGCTTAACAGTTTTCATGTTAAGGTCATGATGCAATCTGTCATTTGTTATATACCATGGATTAAACAAAAATGAAAATTTTTCTAATCTTTCCAGAGCTCTTCAAGTGTTTGGGGAACATACTAAAAAAGATTTTTTTTTCTTTGGTTTTGGCGTCGCGTTTTAGCATTTGCCAGTATCAAGTATTAATATATTTTCAAGTTTCAAAAGTTTAATAAGTGTCCTCATGTGTAAAGTTATAGTCAAAGTGCAGTCTTGGTCAAGTACAGTCAAGTCCAGTCATGCTTTAGTAAAGTAGTGATGACTTTACTACAAAGCTTCGATGGAGTTTTGGAAGCAACACAAAAATTTATGTTTCACCACATTATATCATTTACCCACACTCGCGCTTGAGATTCGGCGCTTTATGAATAAAATACCACCATTTTTATGCATAAACACTAGACAAAACACTAGTTTTGGAAAAATATACAACGGGGCGACACAACTCTTTCCGCGTTCCCGCGTTTTTATGAGTTTTGCTAAAAAAGATTCTGACATATTGAAAATTTTTTTTTTTTAATATGGCTTAAAACTAAATTTATTATTATTCTATGTTGCAGATGACCAAATTAGCATAATGTGGAGAGTATAACAATAAAAGGAAGGAGCATCATGTGTATTGCTATCTCGCTTCAACTCTGAGAAGATGAGAAGGCATTGATAAGAGATTTAGAGGAAATTTAATTAGACCATGAAAGACTTATTTTTCTAAGAATTTTCTAATCTTCTTCATTGATTATGTATATAGAAATGTAATCCTACTAAAGTAACGATAAAACGATACGTTTTTAAGAATAACAATGGATTTAAATAAATAATTAAATGGTTTGGCACAGATCTGAAAATATATAAATTGCTGGTTGTATAGAAAATGGATGAGGACTATATAGTTGTACAATTTTGCTTGCCTAATATACACTAGGTATACAAACATAAATATATAAAGGAAATACACATATTTCATCAGTTTATTGTGACAGCCCTGTTGGTTCATTGGTATGTTTGCTTCAAGAGCCGAAGGGTGTGGGTTCGATACCCACCCAGGACAAACACTTTATGGTATAAACAAATGTCTGTTCTGTGTCTATGTGTGCTGTATGTATTTACAAAAAAATGTCCTGCGATATTTATTTATTAATAATAATAAATATCGTAGGACATTACACTCAGCGCCATCTGACCCCAAACTAAGCAAAGCTTATACTATGGAAGTCAGATAACTGATAGAATACTTAAATATTTTTTTTTTTGTAAATACATACTTATAATACATACAGTACACCCAGACACAGAACAAACATTTGGTTTTATATCACAAAATGCTTGTCCTAGGTGGAAATCGAACCCACGCCCCACAGCTCTTGAAGCAGACATGCTACCAATGAGCCAACAGGGCTGTCAATATTGTATACATGTACACTAAGGACTATTTGGTTGTACAATTTTGCTTGCCTGTTACACACTATACAAACATAAATATCATAGGACATCACACACAGTGCCATCTGACCCCGGACTAAGCAAAGCTTGTGCTATGGAAGTCAGATAACTGATAGAATACTTCAATTTTTTTTTTTTTGTAAATACAACATACTTATAATAACAGTACACTATGCCATGTCAATGAAATAAACATATTTCATTAGTTTATTTTGACATGTATAGAAATTCATCTGTAAATATGTTATGTGTTATATTATGTTATGTGTCATATCATCATGTCATCGAACTCCTAAAAAAACCTACCAATGTTGATGAAATTTCTTGTGATCCAGATGTCCCTGGATGGTTTCCAAGTGCACAATCGGTTCTGGACAATGTGGACAATGGAATCCACTAGTACATAGTATATTTTGAGTCATCAGTCATTTTCTTTGCAACTAGCTATATGTACATTTTCAGATATCTTTTTTCATTTATTAAAACATCCACCATCATTATCATCCACTGCTGGACATAGGCCTTTTCCGAGAGATGCCACTCAGATTGATCTTTGGCTTTCTACTTCCAGCCACCGCCAGCTGTCTTATGTAAATTGTCAGTCCTTCAGTCTCATGGCATACTATACTATATTTCCCAATTCACAGTGTCTATTCTAGAAGATACCCCAGACGTTATAAGTCTCAAAGTAATGAGCGCCAAAGCAGTGATGCCCTGGACTTTGTTTTGTTACTCAAAGTTCTATGTATCGCTGCAATGGTCATGGACAGGCGTTATCTCTTATCATCAGGAGAGTGTCTCATTCGTCTCAATACTTTTTACACAAAAAAAAAAGTTCTGTGAGAGATAAGTCACTACCACTTCAGCTAGTTAAGTACGCTGAGCTGTCAGTGACTTTGGTTCTTTGATGAATCACTTTCAGATATGACCTCTTAGAGAAATGCCTAACATAGCTCTTTCCGTAACTTGCTGAGTGACTGCTTCAACTGTGAGTACCTACTTTTTGGCACCGTAGGTAATAAATGGGTTCTAAGGTGAACCCATTAGGTATTCCATACAAATTAATAATATATTAAGACAAAGGAGTTCCTATCCACTCCGCTAAAAACTGTTGAAATTGATTGTTGTAATACTAATTTTTTTATTTCACAGATAAGGATATATCTTAAATACACTAAAGGACATAGACACAAAATGACACATACTCATAACGACATATACTATGTGTAATGATACATAACATACTTGTAGTGACATGTACTCAAAATGACATACTACTTTTTTACTGATTTATTAAGACTAGTCAAGGCTCAACACATACATAAACATATATGTGTAACAACACACTATTAAAGATATATACATGTAATATGTATCATGACATATTATATACAGGGTGTCCAGGAATATAAGTTTGAGAATGATACATACACAAAATGACATACACTGACCCATTAAGACCAGTAACCCAGTATATCTGTGACCTTGCATTTACATTCAGTCACTCATACTTAAACTTTTTTTTTTAATACGAGGTTGAAGCTAACTTTGCTCATGAAGTTGAAAGTGGATTTTGTGAAATTGTGTTTCATATATAAAAATGTAGTTTAGTGTAAATCTCATACCATTAACTAGATTTAGGCAAAATTAATGTAAAAAGTTAATAAACTTGATTAATAATTATAATATGTATTTTTTTAAAAATTAAATACCTCTTGCAGTTTTTACGAATGAAAATTAAATTTTTACTGAAGGAAATGTACGTGTCATGGAATTGAATAGGCTATAATGACAGGCTAGTTGTTTGACTCGCCTGATGTTAATTGACGGTGTGTTCGAAGATGGTAACACTAAGCCTGGAACGGGACTGGCTTCCAAGTGAGGCTGCTGGAATTTTCAACTTGAGGGTTGTAACTAGCCAGTCGAGTACTGGAAAGTACCATACCACTATTTTTCACACTAATTTTTAACACCCGACGCAAAAACGACGGGGTGTTATAAGTTTGACGTGTCTATGGCGTCGTAGCTCCCGAATGTAGGAACCGATTTCGATTTTGTTTGAAAGGTGAATTAGTCGGGAGTGTTCATAGCTATGTTAGATGAAAATCGGCCCAAGATGGCCGCCGCCACAAAATGGCGGATTACATATTTTGTCACAACTCCCTCAATATTGATATCAAATTAAAGGGCTTGACTAGTAGAATACTATACACTGGTCAATTTGAAATCCAAGATGGCCGCCACCACTAAATGGCGAATCCTACTCCTACCAATATTATAAATGCGAAAGTTTGTGAGTATGGATGTATGCTTGTTACTCTTTCACGCAAAAACTACTGAACGGATTTGGATACAATTTGGTATGGAGGTAGCTTAGACCCTGGATTAACACATAGGCTACTTTTTTATACCGAAAACGTAGCTGGTAACACCGCGGGGCGCATCTAGTTACATTTTTTTTATGTGGCATGACTGAAAGTTATCTTAACTATGAATTCAAGAAAGTGTACAGCTGTTGGAAGATAAAATTAAATGTATATTATGTGTATTGTTGGAGACGTGGGGTTTTTTTTTTAATTTTAAATTTATACTTTTATGTAGTCAGCTAAAAATAACTGCATTTTGAGTAATTGTATTTTCGTTCTATAACCTTCACGGCTCACCAAGCTTCTACAGATGTTAGATTTCTATTTCACTCGCAAAAGGTTCACGAAAGGTCAAGGAGTTGACTCGGAAAACTCGGTCACAGTTGAACTGGAAATGTCACCTTTAGTCGCCATGTCCACGGATGTGCGTTGACCTTCAGGCGCCATCTGTATAAAATGCAGGGCGTGGGTTGACGGTCAGCGGCAGTAAACATCGTATGTTCAGGATTCCGCACTGGACAGCATTTTTTTTTTAATTTGCGTTTGTGCGCTCTCTTATCATCTCGCCTTATGTTTTACTAGCAGCTCGCTCCGGTTTCGCACGGGAAAACAAAACTCGATTAACATTATGAATAAACTCAGTGATATTGTAGCATTTTTTGTAGCGATGATAGCTCAGTGGTTAGCGCGGTAGGTTCGCATGCCGAAGGGTGTGGGTTCAAACCCCAACAATGAGCTTGAGCTGCCGGTGAAGGAAAACATAGTGAGGAAACCATAGCATGCTGGTAGCGTACTCTCTAGTACTCGGCTGGCTAGCTACCACCCTCAAGTTCAAAATCTGCCGCTAAGCACCTAACGGTGTGTTCCGGTAGCCTCACTTGAGAGCCAGTTCCATTCCAGGCTAGGTGTGCTTTACCATCTTTGACCACACCTTCACTTAACATCAGGTGAGCTGTGGTCAAACACCTAGACTGTAAACCATAAAAAAAAAAAAAAACTTACGATGAAACAATTATTCAGATCGGCCCAGTAGTTTCCCAGCCTATTCAATATAAGGTGAAGGAAAACATCGTGAGGAAACCATAGCATGGTGGTAGCGTACTCTCTAGTACTCGGCTGGCTAGCTACCACACGAGAGTTGAAAATCTGCCGCCAAGCACTTAAGGTGGTTCGATTTCGATACAAATATATTTTTGGAATTTATGGACAAGTGGAACGTAATTTTACAGTGAAATCACAGCAACTGGCATTTACTTTGGTCTTTATTTGCTGTAAATCACAATTGCTTGAATAAAACAGTAGATTATGCTTATAATCTACTGTTAATTACTGTTAATCTACTGTTAATCTTATGATCTCTTGGAGGCTTCAGGTGACCAGAATGCTGGTATCTACTTTGGTCAAAAGCTAAGCATTGTCATCCAGCGTGGCAATGCCGCCAGCATTCTGGCCACATATCCCTCCTCTGACGGATTTTTAGACTAAGTTTTTTGTATACATTTTGTAAATAGGTAGTATAATTTAAGGTATTTTTTATTTTGTTTAATAAATTATTTCACCGTTTCATTCAAGCAATTGTGATTTACCGCATATAAAGACCAAAATAAATGCCAGTAGCTGTGATTTCACTGTAAAATAATTATGCTCCATTTGTCCTTATATGGCAATAATTTATTTGTATGGAAATCGTACCACCTTAACACAACATTTCGTGCGACTGTATTGTCGCAGTATACTCTATTGTGCACTGTGCATTAAAAAAATACACACAATTTGCATTGTGTGTTGTCATTTCATATCAATATCGTTGCACAAAAGCTAAATTAAAGTAATAAAACTCTATTGTAAAGTCGTTAGCCGTAAATTTGACCCTAGGGTTCTGAAACTGTGGTGCGCGGACTCTTTGAAAGTACTCGGAAGATAGGGGATTTTACGCTTTGAGGATAAATATATATTTATTTGCAATAACATGCGTTGCATTTGATGTCCGTGACCAAAATAATCAACTTTCAAAAAAATAATAGAAATATTTATATTTTAATTTTCTCTTACTCGCCATGTTAACAGTTTGTAAGTTTGTGAGCAACTAAGAATATGATAACGTGTAGATAATGCATAATAATAACCTAACGACAGTCTAGCAGCCGAGGCAAACACGTGCAAAGTAATCACAAGTTCACAACAAACAAAAGAACGAATTTTTTAGCACCTACGTACAAAAGAACGCTCACAACTGCAGTTCTTATCGATTTCGGTAACTTAAAAAGTACCTACAAATGGTAGGTGGTATTTGAACAAAGTTATAAGTTGCCGAAATTGTTTACTTGTTTTATAATGACATATTGGGTTCGTTATGTAAAGTGTGATGCTACATAGAGTGTATCATTGCATGGACAACAAGACACAGCAACTAAAGTTTAGTTGTTTCGACGTTTTAGGGCGTTGGACGTTTCGAGTGATATTACATGAAGTTTACACTGTATATAACACAACTAAAATAGCTGCAACTGACTCAGTAATTTGAAATTTATGTATTTTTTCGCCACAGATGCGTGTGTGTGTATTAGTGTAGTTAGATAAATAATAATCCGTATAAATTTTGAAAAAAAATACCTGTTAAACTGCCTAATGTCAAACGGTAAGACATTACGATCTCTAAAGACTTTTTTCATAATTTTCTTCTGTGAGATCATAGCAGTAGACCAGTATTTCTCAAAGTGTGCAATGATGCCCCCTTGTGGGTGCTGAAGGGCAAGAGGGAGGTAGTAAGGAGCTCAGAAAAATGGGGGAGGGTGGTTTGTTGAAGTGGTTCAGAGCTGTTACATCTTTAGCTGACGTACTGGTGTAAATGAAAGTACATATTTGCTTGGTAGAATTGCTTGTATTGAATAAAAGGTTTACGATAGATGCTGCCGATGCCGGTAACTTCAGAGAAGTGAAGTTGGTACATATAAAACTGACAATTAGGCGCGCGCCTAGCTTGGTAGTAGTAGGTATAGCACGACGCGCACATTGCTTCTCGCCTTTCGTAAACTCCTCAGACAAGGGCATGGTGGCTAATTTGTAATTATTTTTTTTATGTAAGAAGTAATGAGACGAACGAGACGCTCTCCAGATGGTAAGAGATAACGCCTATCCACGACCATCACAGCGATACAAAGAACTTTGAGTAACAAAACAAAGTCCAGGGCATCACTGCTTTGGCGCTCATTACTTTGAGACTTTCGATGGTTAGTCTTAACAGCCCAGTAATTTCGCTAGCTGCAGTACCCTTCGAACAGGAACACAGTAATGTTTACATACTACTGCTTAGCGGTAGAATAACTGGTACTGCGGTGGTACCTACCTAGACGACCTCCTGCTAAGGAGTTCTACCACCATGAAATGAAATAGTACCTACTACACAAACATCGATTATTTATTTAAAATATACTCTTAAAAATTATAAAGTTCCATTTCAATTGCTCTCACTGTTATAAAAGTCTCAGTCTGAGAATGTAAGTTCAAACTCCAGACCGTACTAAAATAGCACAGTATAATTAAATAAACTAAAGTAATAAATGTCATTGTGGTTTTTAAGATTTCATAAAGTAATAATATTGGGGGCGCTGTAAAATAATTGATTTTCAAAGTGGGCGGTAGATGAAATAAGTTTGAGAACCTCTGAGATTAGACGAATGTACCACATCGACGGGAAGTTTGAGAACTACTGATCTTGCAAAATATAAGTAACGATTTCCTTTTCTTTTATATTCTACGACATTTATGTCACAGCATAGCCGAACGGCATGAAGATAAAATGTTAATGGAGAACAGAAAGTAGATTTTTTGTCGTAATTTTTTATAACATCCCGTTATATAAGATATATACATAGTTTTTAGTTAAACTGTGTTATATGAATCTAGAATTGTTTTGTGCTCACAAAATGCTGTGACAAAGAAGTGTTACAAATAATATTTCGATTAAATTCTCTATTGTTTACAATACAATGACTAGTTTTGTAGTGATAGTTATAAATGTATTGTCTATGTAAGTGCTTTTACATACTATTTAAAACTACTTTTCAATACTTATATTTTTAGCGCAATTATTATTTTCTTAACCGACTACAAAAAAGAGAAAGGTTGTAAGTAGTAGGCGGTCGAATCACGTCGGTATAGTTGCTTATTTATACTATTTACTAGCGACCCGCCCCGGCTTCGCATGTCGATACTAATGTGGTGCATATGCATGTATTATACATATAAACCTTCCTCTTGAATCACTCTGTCTATTGATGGAAACCGCATTAAAATCCGTTGCGTAGTTTAAAAGATCTAAGCGTACAGACGGCGGGAAGCGACTTTGTTTTATACTATGTAGAGACTAGCGATACGCCCCGGCTTCGCACGGGTGCAATGTAGATACTAATGTGGTGCATATGCATGTATTATACATATAAACCTTCCTCTTAAATCACTCTGTCTATTGATGGAAACCGCATTAAAATCCGTTTCATAGTTTAAAAGATCTAAGCGTACAGACGACGGGAAGCGACTTTGTTTTGTACTATGTAGAGACTAGCGACCCGCCCCGGCTTCGCACGGGTGCAAGGTAGATACTAATGTGGTGCATATGCATGTATTATACATATAAACCTTCCTCTTGAATCACTCTGTCTATTGATGGAAACCGCATAAAAATCCGTTGCGTAGTTTAAAAGATCTAAGCGTACAGACGATGGGAAGCGACTTTGTTTTGTACTATGTAGAGACTAGCGACCCGCCCCGGCTTCGCACGGGTGCAATGTAGATACTAATGTGGTGCATATGCATGTATTATACATATAAACCTTCCTCTTGAATCACTCTGTCTATTGATGGAAACCGCATTAAAATTCGTTGCGTAGTTTAAAAGATCTAAGCGTACAGACGGCGGGAAGCGACTTTGTTTTAGACTATGTAGAGACTAGCGACCCGCCCCGGCTTCGCACGGGTGCAATGTAGATACTAATGTGGTGCATATGCATTTATTATACATATAAACCTTCCTCTTGAATCACTCTGTCTATTGATGGAAACCGCATTAAAATCCGTTGCGTAGTTTAAAAGATCTAAGCGTACAGACGGCGGGAAGCGACTTAGAGATTAAAATACATTACAGATTGCATGTAATTGTTGCGGAATCTTTCGTAATTTATTTGAGTGCCATGTTAGCTCATAATAATTTTATTTCAAGAGCTCTAGGGCGTGGCTTCGAGTCCCGCCTATTACAAAAAACATTTATGCGACCAAAAGATGGAACTAAAGTATTTATTAGTTTTGTTTATTTAACACAGTAGTGGCTCCTTTACTCGATCTACGTACAAGTTTGTAATGTTGTTGTCTTTTGTTGCAGTGTATCAGTGCTGGCCAGTCCTCGCTCAAATGTGTACGAAGACTTAGCTAACAGAACAGGTGAGTAGAATAAGTGATTTTGTTTTGAATAAACCTAAATTAATTCTAAGGTGGTTCGATTTCCATACAAACAATTTTTTTCCATTTATGGACAAATGGAGCATAATTTTACAGTGAAATCACAGCTACTGGCATTTATTTTGGTCTTTATTTGCGGTAAATCACAATTGCTTGAAAAAAACGGTAGATTATAAGCATAATCTACTGTTTTATTTTAAAATCGTAAATTCATAAATTTGACTTTATGCTAATAATCTACTGTTTTATTCAAGCAATTGTGATTTACCGCAAATAAAGACCAAAATATATGCCAGTAGCTGTGATTTCACTGTAAAATTATGCTCCATTTGTCCATGAATGGAAAAAAATTGTTTGTATGGAAATCGAACCACCTTAATTATACAATAGCTATTTTAAAAGTAACTTTCGAGGTTCTTCAGCAAGACGGTTTATGACGTCTTCCGTGAAAGAGTCGACCATAGCGTTAACAAATTTTTTAATGTTCATCCTGGGCGGGAATCGATCCCACGCCCTTCAGCTCTTGGTGCAGATATACTAAAAAACTGGCCAAGTGCGAGTCGGACTCGCGCACAAAGGGTTCCGTACCATTATCTATAAAATAGTCTATGAATAGTTAAAGCGTCCACCTGTCACCGTTATTAGTATCGAGCAAGAAACGGTAAAAAAATCAAGTTTATTGTGCGGGAGCCTCCCTTAAATATTTATTTTATTTTATTTTTAGTATTTGTTGTTATAGCGGCAATAGAAATACATCATCTGTGAAAATTTCAACTGTCTAACTATCACCGTTCTTGAGATACAGCCTGGTGACAGACGGACGGACAGCGAAGTCTCAGTAATAGGGTCCCGTTTTTACCCTTTGGGTACGGAAACTGCTCGTTGGGCTGACTGTGGATGACAATGACGAAGTAAAACCCTCTTGTCTAGTGTCTTCAGATGCGCTTTTTGACAGACAAATCCAGCATGGTGATGCAGCGATTGATGACGCTGCGAGCGCTGATGGCGCGCCAACCTCGACCACTGGCCGCTTACATCGTCCCGACGGCGGACGCCCATAACGTAAGTAGAACAACGGGTTTTGGTTAGCAGCAGTTTTACTAGGTGGTAGATCTCCTTAGCAGGAGGTCGTCTAGGTAGGTACCACCGCAGTACCAGATATTCTACCGCTAAGCAGTAGCGTGTAAACATTACTGTGTTCCGGTTTGAAGGGTACTGGAGCGAAATTACTGGGCTGTCAACAGCCCATTAATTTCGCTGCAGTACCAGTATAGCAGTATTAGTATAGAATTTACTTTGAGACTTTCGATGGTTAGTCTCAAGACTAACCATCGAAAGTCTCAAAGTAATGAGCGTCAAAGCAGCGATACCCTGGACTTTGTTTTGTTACTCAAAGTTCTGTGTATCGCTGCAATGGTCATGGACAGACGTTATCTTTTACCATCAGGAGAGCGTCTCGTTCGTCTCAATACAATTAACATTAAAAAAAAAAAGCAAGGACTTCTTTTTGTTTATTTAACTACTAGCGGACGCGTCGCGCTTTAACCCGCATAGTTCCCATTCCCGTGAGAATACAGGGATAAAAAGTAGCCCATGTCATACGGAGATAATGTAGCTTTCCAACGGTGAAAGAATTTTTGAAATTGGTCCAGTAGTTTCGGAGCCTATTCAATACAAACAAACAATCAAATCTTTCCACTTTATAAAATTATAGATTTATTTATTGACATAAAAACACGTTTTTTTTATTGTTGACAAGCTAGGTGTTTGACCACATCTCACCTGATGTTAAGTGACGGTGTGGTCGAAGTTGGTAAAGCGCACCCAAGATAATAGCTCAGTGGTTAGCGCGGTAGGTTCGCATGCCGAAGGGCGTGGGTTCAAACCCCAACAATGAGCTTGAGTTGCCGGTGAAGGAAAACATCGTGAGGAAACCATAGCATGGTGGCAGCGTACTCTCTAGTACTCGGCTGGCTTGCTTCCACACGAGAGTTGGAAATCTGCCGCCAAGCATCTAACGGTGTGTTCCGGCAGCCTCACTTGAGAGCCAGTTCCATTCCAGGCTAGGTGTGCTTTACCATCTTCGACCACACCGTCACTTAACATCAGGTGAGCTGCGGTCAAATACCTAGCCTGTCAACCATTTAAAAAACAGTATTTATTTAAAAAAAAAGTATTCTATCAGTTATCTGACTTCCATAGTACAAGCCTTGCTTAGTTTGGGGTCAGATGGCGCTGTGTGTGATGTCCTACGATATTTATTTATTTTATAAAATAAACAAACAATCAAATCTTTCCTCTTTATAATAGTATATATACACAATCTCTCATACACACGAATAAAAAAATAAATAAATATCGTAGGACTATACACACAGCGGCATCTGACCCCAAACTAAGCAGAGCTCGTGTGATAGAAATCACACAAGCTCTGCTTAGTTAGTCAGGTAACTGATAGAATAGGTTTTGGCGGGAACGCGGAAAGAGTCGTGTCGCTCCGTTGTATTTTTTTCCATAACTAATGTTTTGTCGAGTGTTTACGCATAAAAATGGTGGTGTTTTATTCATAAAGTGCCGAATTACAAGCGCGAGTATGGGAAAATGATATAATGTGGTGAAACATGAGTTTTCGTGTTGCTTCCAAAACTCCATCGAAGCTTTATAGTAAAGTTACCACTACTTTACTGAAGCATGACTGACATGGACTGTACTTGACCAAGACTGGACTTCGACTATAACTTTAGCTACGAGGACACTTATTTAACTTTTGAAACTTGAAAATACATATATGAATACTTGACACTGGCAAATGCAAAACGCGACGCCGAAACCGAAGATAAAATTTTTTTTCATAAGAAAGTTGTTTCCTCTGTAGTCAGAGTACATAGCTCCGTGCGACGCGCGCCGCGAATGGCTGTCCGGGTTCACGGGCTCGGCCGGCACCGCGCTGGTGACCACCACGCAGGCGCTAGTGTGGACCGACGGCCGCTACTACACGCAGTTCGAGCAGGAAGCGGACATGTCGCTCTGGATCCTCATGAAACAATGTAAGTTTATTTATTCATTTACTAGCTGTGCTTTATTTACTTGGTGGTAGATTTCCTTAGCAGGAGGTCGTCTAAGTAAATACCTCCGCAGTACCAGATATTCTGCCGCCAAGCAGTAGTGTGCAAACATTACTGTGTTCCGGTTTGAAGGGTACTGCAGCTAGCGAAATTACTGAGCTGTTGTGACTAACCATCTATTCTCAAAGTAGTGAGTGCCAAAGCAGTGATGCCCTAGACATTGTTTTGTTACTCAAAGTTCTGTGTATCGCTGCAATGGTCATGGACAGGCGTTATCTCTTACCATCAGGAGAGCGTCTCGATCGTCTCATTACTTTTACATTTAAAAAAAAAAAAAAAAGGTTTCGGAGTGAACGAAAATATCATCGATGTATACAGTTTTTACATTTTTGTTGCTTTTTTAAAAACTTCTCGATCGATTTCGTTAAAATTTGTATGGGACCACCTCTAAATTATGATCTACCAAGCAAAAAATCATCAAAACCGGCGCAATCAACGCGTAACAAACTTAAAAAAAAAATACAGTCAAGTTGAGAACCTCCTCCTCTTTTGATTCGGTTAAAAACGGGACAATTTCGCGTCCCGAAGCTATCCCTAGGGTCACCGGGACTGAGTAGCAAGAAATAGGACAATCCCGTTCAAAACGGGACGTATGGTCACTTTTCTATTGCCATTATTTGTCTCAGCTTTGCCTGACACTCCGTCGTTGGAGAATTGGCTAGCCACCTACCTGGACGAGGGCGATGTAGTGGGCGTAGACCCTCGCACCATGACCAGGGAAGAATGGACCCCGCTTCAGGTGAATACTTTATATATTTAACGGGCAAGTCTTGTGAAATAAGGCAATCGATGTGTTTTTGTCAACATTTTTGTGCCGTTATACATCATGTGGAAGTTTGAAATTAATGAATACTATAGTAGATATCCTGAATTATTATGCTTGGAGAAAAAATAGTTTCAAACGCTTTTCGTTTCTTGAACTTATGAAATAGAATATGGCCAAATTATTTTTAATCCGTAATCTTGACATCAAAATAATTATAGGAAAGGCGCAATTTTATAGATGCTAACTTTGATGCAGATACATTTAAGGCTTAGACCTTTTATTGTACGTTTTGTTTATTCTATTAGCAGATAAGTACGGATAGTTTGATGAAAATTTCTGATAGTGCCTGCTGAAAATCTCTTTTCTGCGTTACGTCTGTTGCTGTTTTATTTTGGTAGGCGCTACAAACCATCGAGAATCTCTGAATCTGACAATCTAACGTCACGAGTCTCGAGGTCGTGTATAGTACGTCACGAGAGGCCGAAAGAGGTGGACGCGCGGTGGCGGCGGTACCGAGCACCGCGCGCATGCTTCCCGCCCGTTTTGTATTTGACACTTGACACTGGCAAATATTCAAAACGCGATGCCAAAACAAAAAAAAACTTCTGTCATAATGTAACAGATAATCAATGTAAAATCCGCTTCCGGCAATAGGAATAAACATTCTGTCTCCTTCTTGCTCGTGACTATAGTAATTTAACTCTCCTTATCTATTTTAGCGTGACGTCAATGTATTCAAATCTAACGTCAGACGTATGTACGGCTGTGTGAGTGGAAAATATCAATGTAGGTGTTCAAGCAGAAGTTCCCACGGTCGAGGACTTGGCCCTTAAGCGTTTTTTTGTTGTGAATAAGTGTTTATTTATTTATTTATTTATAAAGTCCGCCAACACAGTGTACACCAATACATTAAAAATTAAATTACTAAATTACAAATGTCCAGATAAATGTCACAGCAATTCGGTATGTAAAGGTTTTTTTTGTATTAATTTTATATTTTTTTCTGATAGTAAACTTTATTTTATGAAACTAATTTGAATATTTTGGCTTTCTATGCGGTAGTTTAGTTTTAATACGTTTTCAAACTTTTTATAGTTATGACGTCATGAGTACGGCTAAATATGTATAATATGCCTTTGGCATACGAAACAAAGAAGTATACAAAACATTTGACACATTTCATTAAATTTGACAACAGAACTGACAAGTCTTTTTTTAATTTGCCCCATGGGGCAGGCTAAAGCTGTATAGCCATTCTGTCACGTCAACGGTTTTTACAATTCATGACATGAAGTAAACAAATCTTATGTCATAAAAGCGATAAATCAGCGTCCAAATAACGTTTTAAGTAAAATAATCCAGATATTTGTATCAATAAAGCGAAAAACAACTCGACGTATGTGTATTGAAGAGATTATTATGACCGCCGTTGACTTGACAAGTTTTGTTTTGGTTTGCCAGTCTATGAAAGTTGCCCGTCGAGATGACGTCATGAGACATCAATTGAAAGTCAAGTTTGATTTATGTTTTTTATTAAAATAAACCCCACCTCATAGTTTACAGAGTTTTAAACGTCACAATATTCTACAGAAATATAAATTATTCACAATATTCTTCTATTTCGAAATGGTTTTGGAATCAGTAAAGTTTTTTTTTCTTTACATACCGAATTGTAACTGAGACCAATTATATCAATTTATTTATTTTTGAAGTATCGGCTGCCTAGTTGGGGTAAGTCTGGCTTGCAATCTTTTTTAAGCTATATGCGTATTGTTGATGACTCAAAGGAAAACATCGTGAGGAAACCATAACTTTCTAGCACTCGGCTGGCTAACTACCACACGAGAGTTGAAAATCTGCCGCCAAGCATCTAACGGTGTATTACGGCAGCCTCGCTTAAGATCCAGTTCCATTCCAGACTAGGTGTGCTTTACCATCTTCGACCACACCGTCACTTAACATCAGATGAGATAAAAAAATGTATTTGTGAGAACTTATAACTAAAGCCTGACTTTCCAGACGGCGTTAACTAACGCCAAAATACAGTTACTGCCAATCCCCAACAACCTTGTAGACGCCGTGAGGGTAGAATTGAAAGTTCCGCCGCCCCCGCGACCGCACAACGCTATCATACCACTACCCGTCAAATATACTGGTAAGTGCTTTCTTAATAGGTTTGCTTCACCACGTCCTGCCTGATGACTTCCTTTCTGATTCATCATTTCAGCCGTAGGACGTCCACTGCTGGACATAGGCCTCCCCCATTGACTTCCACAACGACCGGTTGGAAGCGGCTCGCGTCCAGCGCGTTCCTGCGGTCTTTACTAGGTCGTCTGTCCACCTTGTGGGTGGACGTCCTACGCTGCGCTTGCCCGTCCGTGGTCTCCACTCCAGAACTGTGCAGCCCCATCGGCCATCAGTTCTACGTGCTATGTGCCTTTCTTATTAGTGTTCTGTGTTTCAGGTAAAACGTCCGGAGAAAAGATACTGGAACTAAGGATAAGGATGTTAAAGAAAAGGGCGGCTTTACTGGTCATCACGGCTTTGGACGAAGTCGCATGTAAGCAAACGATATTTTTTTCAAAGACCTATCTTTACAAAATAATCAATTTACTTTTTTCTTTTTTTATATTAGATAGGCTTGCGTTTGACCGCCATCCCGCCTGATGTTAAGCGAAGATGCGGTCTACGATGGAGCACGCTCGCCTAGAAGAAACCGATTCACTCGCGACTTGAAGGTACCCAGACTATATTCATCGGGGAACACCCACTCGGGCAGCAGATTCCAATGTCTAGTGGTACGCATGAAAAAAGTGGAATCAAGCCGCTTAGTTCAAGCTTTTGAAACATCAACCATGAAGAGGTGTCGCTTTTTAAAGCTCCTGGCTGCCCGATAGTAGAATAGGGCAAGGTGGAATTAGGTCATGCAGATCTGAAGCGCACTCTCCAAACACTTGGTGGTAGAACTCCTTAGCAGGTCGTATAGGTACCACCGCAAAACTAGATATTCTACCGTCAAGCGGTAGTGTGTAAACATTACTGTGTTCCGGTGGGAAGGGTACTGCAGCTAGCGCACTGGGCTGTTGAGACTAACCATCGAAAGTCTTAAAGTAATGAGTGCCAAAGCAGAGATGTCCTGCACTTTGTTTTGTTACTCAGAGTTCTGTGTATCGCTGCAATGCTCATGGACAGGCGTTATCTCTTACCGTCAAGAGAACGTCTCATTACTTTCACATAAAAAATAGTCACTACATTTTTTCAAGGACATTGTGAACTATTCATTGCGTAGGATTTCATTAACTCTAATTTGTGCTAGAGTTATAGATGGATAGTTGGATAGATATAAACTTTTTATTGTGCACAAGAAAAATAGAAACAATAGTACAGAAAATAAAATAATCTTATGAGCTGGTGTCACACGCTAAAAGCACTAGCTCTTAAGTTTCTTGTTAGTGGGATATTTTAATTTTTCTGCTTTTAAAAGTTTAATTCACAATAAGTCACTCATCTTTTTTGGTTGACAAGCTAGTTATTTGACGACAGCTCACATGATGTCAAGTGGCCGTGTGGTCGTAGATGGAAAACACATCTAGCCTGAAATGGAACTGGCTCTCATGTGAGACTGCCGGAACACACCGTTAGGTGCTTGGCGGCAGATTTTTAACTTGAGGGTGGTAGCCAGTTGAGTATTTTAGAGTACTCTACCACAACGGTTTCCTCATGATGTTTTCCTTCACCGGCAGCTCAAGCTCATAGTTGGGGTTGGGGTTGGGTTTGGGGCTCTTCGGCGTGACAAGCGACTACTGATCCTCCGCCAAGATACCTATTTTTTTGTCTTTTAACTGGGTTTAATGTTTCCATTTTATATAAACATAGACAATACTTTATTTGTAACATAAAACATATTTCAAAACAATTGCCTATACATACACAAAAAAAACTTATAATTATTAAACTTTTTTTTGTGGTACAGATACATTGAACTTACGAGGCAGCGATATTGAATATAATCCAGTGTTTTTCTCGTACCTCGTGATCACTTCCAACGCTATCAGAATATTCTGGAACGATGGCCAGCTGGCCGATGATGTTAAAGTAAGTGCACGGTGACCTAATGCAGATAATAACTAGACATAGGATTATATGCTATATAAAATATAAACGATATTTTTACAGAGTTATTGCTTATTTTATTAATTTCTTTATTAATAGTGCTCATTTATTATTATTAATTAAATGTGTCAGGTGTGTTGTATTTGTTATTATGCGGTGCAGACACTGACGTGCTACGCGTACATCTACGAGTGATTGGTGGAAAATTCGTCGAAAACACAGTTGCTTAGGTTGTGTTAGCACACTTATGACAAAAGACATGATAGCATACTTATGACAAAAGACATGATAGCACACTTATGACAAAAGACATGATAGCACACTTATGTCAAAAGACATGATAGCACACTTATGACAAAAGACATGATAGCACACTTATGACAAAAGACATGATAGCATACTTATGACTAAAGACATGATAGCACACTTATGTCAAAAGATATGATAGCACACTTATGACAAAAGACATGATAGCACACTTATGTCAAAAGACATGATAGCACACTTATGTCAAAAGACATGATAGCACACTTATGACAAAAGACATGATAGCACACTTATGACAAAAGACATGATAGCATACTTATGACTAAAGACATGATAGCACACTTATGTCAAAAGACATGATAGCACACTTATGACAAAAGACATGATAGCACACTTATGTCAAAAGACATGATAGCACACTTATGACAAAAGACATGATAGCACACTTATGACAAAAGACATGATAGTATACTTATGACTAAAGACATGATAGCACACTTATGACAAAAGACATGATAGCACACTTATGTCAAAAGACATGATAGCACACTTATGACAAAAGACATGATAGCACACTTATGACAAAAGACATGATAGCACACTTATGACAAAAGACATGATAGCACACTTATGACAAAAGACATGATAGTATACTTATGACTAAAGACATGATAGCACACTTATGACAAAAGACATGATAGCACACTTATGTCAAAAGACATGATAGCACACTTATGACAAAAGACATGATAGCACACTTATGACAAAAGACATGATAGCACACTTATGACAAAAGACATGATAGCACACTTATGACAAAAGACATGATAGCACACTTATGACAAAAGACATGATAGTATACTTATGACTAAAGACATGATAGCACACTTATGACAAAAGACATGATAGCACACTTATGTCAAAAGACATGATAGCACACTTATGACAAAAGACATGATAGCACACTTATGACAAAAGACATGATAGCACACTTATGACAAAAGACACGATAGCACACTTATGACAAAAGGCATGATAGCATATTTATGACAAAAGACATGATAGTATACTTATGACACAAGATGTGATAGTATACTTATGACAAAAGACATGATAGCATATTTATGACAAAAGACATGATAGCACACTTATGACAAAAGACATGATAGCACACTTATGACAAAAGACATGATAGCATATTTATGACAAAAGACATGATAGTATACTTATGACAAAAGACATGATAGTATATTTATGACAAAAGACATGATAGTTCATTTATGACAAAATACGCTATCTGATCTCGCTCAACTCGTTTATCCTCTTGTAATTTTTCTACATGTTTCTAAAATACGTTTCAGGAGCATTTGCGTAGCGAAGGCGTGGAGAATTACGAGGTTCTTCCTTATGATAAGATTCTGGACAGCTTACATGATATTGCGGTGAGAAACAAGTTTGATAAATATAGGTCAGGAATCCTACATACGCCATGTTTCTAATTGTGTAATGATCTCTATTCTTCTGTATTCCCGCGGAGTTACAACATTGGGTTCTTCAAAAGGCGTGTTAATAGAATCTTAAAAGGTCGGCAACGTATTTGTAGTACCCCTGGTATTGCAGATATCTATAGGCGACGGTGATTGCTTAACATCAGGCAACCCGTCAGCTTGATTGCCACCTGTGGCAGGTTTTTAGTTGCAACTTACCCCATGCAGCATATTTCATTATATTTAGTAGCGATGATAGCTCAGTTGTTAGCGCAGTCGGTTCGCATGCCGAAGGGCGTGGGTTCAAGCTTGAGTTGCCGGTGAAGGAAAACATCGTGAGGAAACCATAGCATGGTGGTAGGGTACTTTCTAGTACTCGGCTGTCTAGCTACCACCCTCAAGATAAAAATCTGCCGCCAAGTATCTAACCGTGTGTACCGGCAGCCTCACTTGTGTTCCAATCCAGGCTGGGTGTCCTTTACCATCTTCGACTACACCTTCACTTAACATTAGATAAGCTGTGGTCAAACACATAGACACATTTCGGGTTGCCCAGAAAATTGATGTTTGTGTATGTTCGGTACAAGAATTTAGAATGGCGGTTAATTATGACGCATGCTATAATTTGACATAGTAATTTAAGGTTTTGATTTATGATTTTTATTTTTTACTGTTTGACATTTTAATTTAATATTTTGACATTTTTAATTTTTATAATTGTATATTGACATTTTTCTTTATAATTTTTTGACATTTTGAATTTTTATAATTGTATATTGACTAGCACCATCGCATTAGGGAACCCCTGTAAGGATGGTGTGAAATTAAGGAATAAATAAATAAATAAATAAATAAATAGAGCCTACAACAATAATATTTTTTTTTCACATTTATAATATTAGTGGTATTATTAATATTGATTTTGACAATCCCACTAACATTATAAATGTGAAACTTTGGATGGATGTATGTTTGTTACTCTTTCACGCAAAAACTACTGAAAGGATTTGGATGACATTTGATATGGAGGTAGCTGTGACTCTGGATTAACACGTAGGCTACTGCCAATGATGAATGATATGATGAATATAATAAATAATGATGAATATTAATAATACCACTAATATTATAAATGTGAAAAAAAATTATTATTGTTGTAGGCTCTATGTGTTTGACCACAGCTCACCTGATGTTAAGTGAAGGTGTGGTCGAAGATGGTAAAGCACACCTAGCCTGGAATGCAACTGGCTCTCAAGTGAGGCTGCCGGAACACACCGTTAGATGCTTGGCGGCAGATTTTCAACTTGAGGGTGGTAGCTAGCCAGCCGAGTACTAGAGAGTACGCTACCACCATGCTATGGTTTCCTCACGATGTTTTCCTTCACCGGCAGCTTAAGCTCATTGTTGGGGTTTGAACCCACGCCCTTCGGCATGCGAACCTACCGCGCTAACCACTGAGCTATCATCGCTACAATGTATATAGTGTATGTAACTTGAAATAAATGAATTTAAAAAATTTCCAGAAATCATTGTCGCAGTCGACTGAATGTAGAAGAGCTGTTTGGATACCCAGCAGCGCCAGCGAAGCTGTTCATCGAGCTGCTGCTGGGGTACGTTATTAATCACACTAAAATCTGAAATACATGACGGCAATTAAAAATCACTAAAATTATAATTGTTTTTTTATTTGACATAAAACATAGTGTACAGATAGATACATTTACCACTAGAAATATGTTGATTCATTATAAATAATATGTGTTACCGAACATTATTGGATAGTTTTTCAAAATCTGTTATCATAAACGCGAAATCAGCGATGCCCTGAACTGTGTTTTGTTACGAAATCAGTGATGTCCTGGACTTTGTTTTATTACTAAAAGTTCTGGATACCGCTTACAAAGTAACGAGCACTAAATCGGCGATGCCCTGCACTTTGTTTTGTTACTCTAAGTTCCGGATACCGCTTCCAAAGTAATGAACGCTAAATCAGCGATGCCCTGGACTTTGTTTTTTACTCAAAGTTCTGGATACCGCTTTCAAGTAATGAATGCTAGATTGGCGATGTCCTGACTTTGTTTTGTTACACAACACGTTACGACAGCCCTGTTGGCTCATTGGTAGCATGTCTGCTTCAAGAGCTGTAGGGCGTGGGTTCGATTCCCACCCAGGACAAGCATTTTGTGATATAAAACAAATGTTTGTTCTGTGTCTGGGTGTACTGTATGTATTTACAAAAAAAAAAGTATTTAAGTATTTTATCAGTTATCTGATTCCCATAGTACAAGCTTTGCTTAGTTTGGGGTCAGATGGCGCTGTGTGTAATGTCCTACGATATTTATTTATTATTTATTTATTTACAAAGTTCCAAGTACAGCTGCAGTAGTCACGGGGCGTTATATCCTACCACAATGAGAGCGTTTTGTTAACTTCATTGCACATTAATATGGAAAAACGTTTAATTTATTTCAGAATGAAGTATCGAAATTCACGCTACAGGTAGTGTCTGAAATATCGCCGGTAGCCCTAATGAAGATGGTCAAAAACGAAGTCGAAATGGAGGTAATATAAACTTAACGAATTCAAAAATCCTACTTATCCTCTGACTATCTATCTATTCCTACTATATAAACCTACTATATTATAAAGGTGAATGTTTGTGAGTTTTTTTTTATGGTCGACAGGCTAGGTTGTAGCGATGATAGCTCAGTGGTAAGCGCGGTCGGTTCGCATGCCGAAGGGCGTGGGTTCAAACCCCAACAATGAGCTCGAGCTGCCGGTGAAGGAAAACATCGTGAGGAAACCACAGCATGGTGGTAGCGTACTCTCTAGTACTCGGCTGGCTAGCTACCACCCTCAAGTTGGAAATCTGCCGCCAAGCATCTAACGGTGTGTTCCGGCAGCCTCACTTGAGATCCAGTTCCATTCCAGGCTAGGTGTGCTTTACCATCTTCGACCACACCTTCACTTAACATCAGGTGAGCTGTGGTCAAACACCTAGCCTGTCAAGCCTAGCCTGGAATTGTGTTTGTTATTTCTGCACGCTCAAACAGCTAGACCAATTTTGATGAATATGGAGGTGGCTGACACCCTGGATTAACACATAGGCTACTTTTTATCACGAAAAAATGTAGCGGGTAACACCGCGGGGCGCAGCTAGTCACACTAATATTATAAAGGCGAAAGTTTATAGGCGTGTTTGTATTTTTGTCACTTCTTACGCTCAAACAGCTGGACCAATTTTGATGAAATTTAGTAAGGAGGTACTGACGCTCTGGATTAACACATAAGCTATTTTTTTTATCTTATATGTTTCAAAGTAATGAGCGCCAAAGCAGCGATGCCCTGGACTTTATTTTGTTACTCAAAGTTCTGTGTATCGCTGCAATGGTCATGGACATGCGTTATCTCTTACCATCAGGAGAGCGTCTCGTTTGTCTCATTAATTTTACATTGAAAAAATAAATAATAAAAAAAAGACGTGTGGCACTCGGGGACTGCCGCGGTAAAGCTATTGCATAGCATTACAACCAATACCACCTAGAGGCGAGTTGCTGAACTAAAGAGACAAGCGTGATATTTCAAAAAAGTCATTAAAAGTTCTGCTATTCATCGATAGATGGCAAAACTAAAAAGTATCGCCGCTGTGCCGGTGGGAGTGGGGGGTGTTAGGTTATTTTCGTTACGGAATTTCTGGATTCGGTCTCCACGCTCAAGGCCCGCGATAGAAGCTATGCAATAGCTTAATAAAGTAAGTCATAATCGAGTCTATTCTGTTTTTTTCTTCATTATGGTGTGAATTTGCCTCAAAGGGGAGAAATCTTCGGAGCCAATTCTCTCCACGCCATACCAAGAAGGTGGTGGAAGGACTGAACGGTTTTTCTCTTAGGGATTCCGTCAGTGCCACATTAGAGACGGCGTGGCGGTGACACGCCTTCTGAAATGGCTCCACGACCAAGTCAATTACGGAGAAGACGTCACAGAAGTACAGGCCTCCGACAAACTGCTCGAGTTTAGGAAGTGAGTACATGCATTTTACAGGAAATTCGACAACTAACTAAATAATTTGTCTAAAGAGTTCATAATTCATTTATTGCATAAATATATACTATTATAAAGAGGAAAGATTTGTTTGTTTGTTTGTATTGAATAGGCTCCGAAACTACTGGACCGTTCTATATAATTGTTTCATCATTAGAATGCTACATTATCACTGAGTGACATAGGCTATATTTATATTGTTAATCAAGTTTGCTGCTAGTGTACAAATAAATAGATGGAAATGGACCCCTTAACCCTTTAACCAGAAGGTTAACCCTTTGTGCCATTTCAGAGAGGAACAAGACTTCATGGGGCCTTCCTTCAGTACAATAGCGGGCGCCGGCGAAAATGGCGCCGTCATCCATTACACGGCGAGCCGAGACGGGCCACAGCGCTCCATCCTGGTCACAGACATGTTCCTTCTCGACTCGGGAGGACAATACAAGTGAGTCATCGCTCACGTGCTACGTGACCCTTTTTTGAGGCGCTAGCTCAGCACTGGTCTCAACTAGACTCCATCTAGGGGAGTTTTAGCTCCACACGGCTTAACTTCGTTGTATGACATATTAAGACTCTTTCACGTACCTTTCTGATATCCTCTCCAACTCTTCTAGAACTAGTAGATTTCTTATAGGTTTCGTTCCACCCGGCTTGAAGTTAATCTGTGACATTACACACATCTTCCACCTAAAAGACTCTTTTACATGTCTTTCTGATATCCTCTTCAACTCTTCTAGAACTAGTAGATTTCTCCGAGTTTTCGTTCCACCTGGCTTGAAGTTGATCTGTGACATTACACACATCTTCCCCTTAAAAGACTCTTTCACATACCTTTCTCTCCTCCTAGGCCTCCTCTAAAGATTTCCATTTAATCCTATCTTTTGCTGTGCGAGTCCATGTCGGACCAGCTACTTTTTTGATGTCATCCTCCCATCTCATAGTCTGTCTACCTCTGTTTCTTTTGCCATCTCGGGGATACCATTCTGTCACTAGTCTTGTCCATTTTTCTTTCTTTTCTCTCGTCATGTGTCCTTTCCATCTCCACTTTAACTGCTTATATAATATGTATGCATCCTTGAATTTCACTTTATTTTTTTATGTTTATTAATTTTTCTCGTTCCTTTTTTTTAACTGATACTGTGCTTCTCTCTATTCCGTTTTGACAAATTTTTATCTTGGTTTCTAGCTGTTCTGTTAATGCCCAAGTTTGACATTGACAGAGTTTGCCCGTATAGCAAGCATGGCAGAATGCACACTTGAATAGTCACCTCTTTATAGGCTGTTGTCTTCGAGTGTCACAATTGACGAGCGGTTTTCCCCCCATTTCAGGGATGGCACGACCGACGTAACCCGCACTCGCCACATGAGCCGCCCTAGTGACGAACAAATAGACGCTTTCACTCGAGTGTTGAAAGGACAGATCCAGCTAGGCAGCGCAATCTTCCCTAAAGGTGTTAAGGTAATCGAAAGAGCAGCAGGAACGATCGACATAGTTACTAATAATATTATAACGCGCTAGCGCGCGCATTCTGCTTCTCGTATGTACTAGTAATACGGACGAGAATAACGCGCGCAGCGACCTGCGAGATCACATTAAAGGAGGCTGGCAAATGTAAGCCAACGCACACGTACGTGAGTCCATCAATGCCTAGTTGTGGTCCAAGGCTTGTATAGTATTTTCCCCAAATAATGCGCGGAAATTAGCTTCCTATTTGCAACCCAGATGAATAAACCAGGCCCTGTATGCTAGAAGGTTTGCAAGCCAGTTAGAAATTTAAATGAAACCTTTGTCACCTCCTCGGTTGCCATGTGTCAAAGTGAAAGATCGTTATATTTTGAAATATGAGTTTACTATGTAATGCTATTTGGCCGCTAAACCGCGACAGATATGGATTTTCATGCAACTCTTGTCGGCTGCTGCTCGCATGCATTTGGCCAGTACCTACAGCAATTCGGTATGTAAAGAAAAAAAAACTTAACTGATTCCAAAACCATTTCGAAATAGTATATTTCTGTACAATATTTTTACGTTTAAAACTCTGTAAACTGTGAGATGGGGTTTATTGTAATAAAATACACAAAATAAACTTGACTTTCAATCGATGTCTCATGACGTCACCTCGTCGGACAACGTCAACGGCAGTCATAATAACCTCTTCCATACACGTACGTCGTGATTATTTTTTTTCTTTAGTTTTGTCGTCGCGTTTTAGCATTTGCCAGTGTCAAGTATTTATATATTTTCAAGTTTCAAAAGATAAATAAGTGTCCTCGTAGCTAGTTATAGTCAAAGTCCAGTCTTAGTCAAGTCCAGTCTGTGTCAGTCAAGTCCAGTCATGCTTTAGTAAAGTAGTGGCGACTTTACTATAAAACTTCGATGGAGATTTGGAAGCAACACGAAAAGTCATGTTTCACCACATTTTATCATTTTTCCACACTCGCGCTTGTAATTCGGCACTTTATGAATAAAACACCACCATTTTTATGCATAAACACTCGACAAAACACTAGTTTTGGAAAAAAATACAACGGAGCGACACGACTCTTCCCGCGTTCCCGCCAAAAACCCCAACACGTCGAGTTGTTTTTCGCTTTATTGTTTTTTTTTTTTTTTTTTTATGCCACAGATGGCAATCAAGCTGACGGGTTGCCGGATGTTAAGCAATCACCGTCGCCTATAGATATCTGCAATACCAGGGGTACTACAAATACGTTGCCGACCTTTTAAGATTCTATTAACATGCCTTTTGAAGAACCCAATGTTGATACAAATATCTAGATTATTTATTTTAAAAAACTTTACATACCGAATTTCGATTTATCACGAATCACGTCGTTCAAAATAATGCTCAAATTTCCAAGCATGTTTAAGAAAAGGTAATAACAGTACACAGAAAACCAGTCAAACGATATAGGGTACAAATTTACTTTGTCCGTCAGGGTAATGTTTTGGACAGTTTCGCCCGCAAGTCGCTGTGGGACGTGGGGTTGGACTATGGTCACGGGACGGGGCACGGCGTGGGGCACTTCCTGAACGTGCACGAGGGACCCTCGGGGGTCTCGTGGCGCCCCTACCCGCACGACCCGGGCCTCGCCCCCGGACAAGTGCTCAGCAATGGTGAGTGCAGCGCGAAATGAAATTATTGGTTCCCATATAAACATGCATCCCTATAATTATCACTTCTCCAAGATTTATTTTCGCAAAAAAAATTGCGGTTTGGCGTCGCATTTTATGTTTTTGCCAGTGTCAAGTGTCATGTCTGCTTCGAGAGCTGAAGGGCGTGGGTTCGATTCCCACTCAGGACTAACATTTGTGTGACTAACATCGATGTTTGTTCTGTGTCTGGGTGTACTGTATGTATTATAAGTATGTATTTACAAAAAAAAAAGTATTTCAGTATTCTATCAGTTATCTGACTTCCATAGCACAAGCTTTGCTTAGTTTGGGGTCAGATGACGCTGTGTGTAATGTCCTGTGATATTTATTTATTTATTATTTATTTATGTTTTTAAGTTTCGTAAATTAAAAAGTAGTCAAAGTCCAGTTTTGATCAAGTCCAGTCCAATACAGAAACCGTGGATATGGAATGGTAATTAGTATGCAATCATAGGGGATACGTTCTAACGTTCCAAAATACAACCAATATGTATCAAAATAAAACCAGATTTAAAAACATTATTGTTTTGTCGCTTTTGAAAATTCCGATTGATATTAGACTTTAGCATTAATAAATAATTTGCTGTTTCAAAATAAGGCATTCGACAATGGCTGTTATAAGTGGCAGTGAGGTTTGTTTTAGTTTGAAATTAGTCCACTCGGTTACATCTTTTATAAAAGCCGCCTCGGCACGTGCCGACAGTACATACATACTCAAAAGATGCCGATACGTTAATAAATGACCCAATTCTGTTCTGTTTACCGATTGCGTCCGCGAATAATGAATGTTAGCCGCGAATACAGGAACAGGGTTCCAATTTTTTCACCCGCGAATAAGGAATTATTCCTGTATATCTATATCCAAATACCTATTGTCTCCAGAGCCCGGGTACTACAAGGTTGGTGAATACGGCATACGGCACGAGGATTTAGTGGAAATTGTAAATGTCACCAAAGATTCTGATCATCCTAAGGTAAGTCTGCTAAAATCATCTCGACATCAACTCTTTTATATATATATATATATATTATATATGTATATATATACACATATATATTTATTTATTTTATGTAAAAAGTAATGAGACGCTCTCCTGATGGTAAGAGATAACGCCTGTCCACGACCATTGCAGCGATACATAGAACTTTGAGTAACAAAACAAAGTCCAGGGCATCGCTGCTTTGGCGCTCATTACTTTGAGACTTTCGATGGTTAGTCTCGACAGCCCAGTAATTTCGCTGCAGTACCCTTCACAGTAAATGTTGACACACTACTGCCTGGCGGCAGAATATCTGGTACTGCGGTGGTACTTACCTAGACGACCTCCTGCTAAGGTGATCTACCACCGAGTAAATTATAAATTAAAGTAAATCAACACACAAAACACTTTACAATGAGTGTCGGAAAATGATATGATGTGGGGAAACATGACTTTTCGTGTTGCTTCCATCGAAGCTTGTAAAGTCGCCACTACTTACTAAAGCATGAAAAGCATATTGACTGTATTTTTATATTGACAATATTTTTTTTATATTGACATGTTTGGATATTGACATACCTTATTTTGACATGTAATCAGTGTTTTAAAACCCATTTAATGACATCTTTAAAATTTTGAAGGGACGCGTGTACTGTATGTATTATAAGTATGTATTTACAAAAAAAATATATTTAAGTATTCTATCAGTTATCTGACTCCCATAGTACAAGCTTTGCTTAGTTTGGGGTCAGATGGCGCTGTGTGTAATGTCCTGCGATATTTTTTTTTTTTTTACTTGTAACATTGGTGTTATCAATAAAGTATTTGTATTTGATTGAATTTGACTGGTACGGACTGTACTTGACCAAGACTGGACTTTGACTACTTTTTAACTTATAAAACTTGAAAATATTATAACACTTGACACTGGCAAATGCTCAAAATGCGACGCCGAAATTCCGACGCGGAAAGAGTAGTGTCTTCCCCGTTATATTTTTTTAGTGCCTTTCGAGTGTTTATAAATAAAATAAATAAATAAATAAATATTGGAGGATATTTAACACAGCGCCATCTAGCCCCAAACTAAGCAAAGCTTGTACTATGGGAACCAGACAGCTGACAGAATACTTAAATACTTTTTTTTTTGTAAATACATACAGTACACCCAGACACAGAACAAACATCGATGTTAGTCACACAAATGTTAGTCCCGAGTGGGAATCGAACCCACGCCCTTCAGCTCTCGAAGCAGACATACTACCACTGAACCAACAGGGTTGTCAAAATAAAACACCACCATTTTTATACATAAACACTAAAATAACTACTAAAAGTGATTCTATTTTAACTTCCAGGCGAAAGATCTCAAAGGTTCTTTCGAGTCGCGTGGAGCGCTAGGGTTCCGCACGATGACGCTGGTGCCGCACCACACGGCCTGCGTCGACGTCTCCCTACTCGACGATGCCGAGGTAACACACGAATTTTACTATGTACTTTTAAATGTTTTTTCCCCAAAAAAAATATAGCTTGTGTCATTCGAGACGATGTAAGGATTCTAACGATCCATCCAGATTTTACTTGGCGGTAGATCTCCTTAGCAGGAGGTCGTCTAGGTAGGTACCACCGCAGTACCAGTTATTCTGCCGCCAAGCAGTAGTGTGTAAACATTACAGTGTTCCGGCTTGAAGGGTACTGCAGCGAAATTACTGGGCTGTTGAGACTAACCATCGAAAGTCTCAAAGTAATGAGCACCAAAGCAGCGATGCAATGGACTTTGTTTTGTTACTCAAAGTTCTGTGTATCGCTGCAATGGTCATGGACATGCGTTATCTCTTACCATCAGGAGAGCGCATCTTTTTTTTTTAATGACCTTTGTCAACTTTAATTACTTTTTTTTTTACAAGTAATAAAATTATCTCAATTTGTTTTATTTCATTTTGAATTTGTGTACGTTTAAAAACAAACACCCTTTATTAGCATGTCACCTATTCCTAATCGTTCAAATTGAACAATGCACACTACTGCAAGTTCAAGTGGCAGTGGGCAGGGCACATAGCACGCAGAACTGATGGCCGATGGGGCTGCACAGTTCTGGAGTGGAGACCACGGACCGGCAAGCGCAGCGTAGGACGTCCCCCCACAAGGTGGACAGACGACCTAGTAAAGACCGCAGGAACGCGCTGGATACGAGCCGCTTCCAACCGGTCTTTATGGAAGTCAATGGGGGAGGCCTATGTCCAGGAGTGGACGTCCTACGGCTGAAATGATGATGATATATTTTTACCCACGAGGTGGACAGACGACCTAGTAAAGACGCAGGAACGCGCTGGATGCGAGCCGCTTCCAACCGGTCTTTATGGAAGTCAATGGGGGAGGCCTATGTCCAGGAGTGGACGTCCTACGGCTGAAATGATGATGATATATTTTTACCCACGAGGTGGACAGACGACCTAGTGAAGACGCAGGAACGCGCTGGATGCGAGCCGCTTCCAACCGGTCTTTATGAAAGTCAATGGGGGAGGCCTATGTCCAGCAGTGGACGTCCTACGGCTGAAATGATGATGATATATTTTTACCCACGAGGTGGACAGACGACCTAGTAAAGACGCAGGAACGCGCTGGATGCGAGCCGCTTCCAACCGGTCTTTATGGAAGTCAATGGGGGAGGCCTATGTCCAGGAGTGGACGCCCTACGGCTGAAATGATGATGATATATTTTTACCTACGAGGTGGACAGACGATCTAGTAAAGACGCAGGAACGCGCTGGCCGCGAGCCGCTTCCAACCGTTCTTTATGGAAGTCAATGGGGGAGGCCTATGTCCAGGAGTGGACGTCCTACGGCTGAAATGATTATGATATATTTTTACCCACGAGGTGGACAGACGACCTAGTGAAGACGCAGGAACGCGCTGGATGCGAGCCGCTTCCAACCGGTCTTTATGAAAGTCAATGGGGGAGGCCTATGTCCAGCAGTGGACGTCCTACGGCTGAAATGATGATGATATATTTTTACCCACGAGGTGGACAGACGACCTAGTAAAGACGCAGGAACGCGCTGGATGCGAGCCGCTTCCAACCGGTCTTTATGGAAGTCAATGGGGGAGGCCTATGTCCAGGAGTGGACGCCCTACGGCTGAAATGATGATGATATATTTTTACCTACGAGGTGGACAGACGATCTAGTAAAGACGCAGGAACGCGCTGGCCGCGAGCCGCTTCCAACCGTTCTTTATGGAAGTCAATGGGGGAGGCCTATATCCAGCTGTGGACGTCCTACGGCTGAAATGATGATGATATATTTTTACCCACGAGGTGGACAGACGATCTAGTAAAGACGCAGGAACGCGCTGGCCGCGAGCCGCTTCCAACCGTTCTTTATGGAAGTCAATGGGGGAGGCCTATGTCCAGCTGTGGACGTCCTACGGCTGAAATGAGATGATGATGACACTGCAATGGCACCTAGACCACATTGGTGTTGTGTATTTTTCAGTTGGAGTATTTGAACACGTACCACAAGCGTGTTTTGGACACAGTAGGGGATGAGCTGAAGTATCGAGGATACTACTCGGATCATTCTTGGTTGCAGGAGCAATGCCAACCGTTGGTTAGACAATGAAGTGCTCATAAAAGGTATTTTTTTTTTTCTTTAGTTTTGGCGTCGCATTTAGAGCATTTGCCAGTGTCAAGTGTTTTATATTTTCAAGTTAAAAATAAGACAAGAGTTGTTTTAAGACTTGTGGTTGCTTTAATTAGATTTTTGTTAAATTATATTTTTAAAGTCGCTCAGCTAGCTATGGACAGAGCTATGCTCGGTCAAACGCGATCGAGGCGACACCCGTACATGGTGGATGTTCCCCATGTGCGCACTAAACGCTTTGAGTCCACATTCTTTATTCGCACAGCGAGGATGTGGAACTCTTTGCCGGAGTCTGTGTTTCCCGAAAGGTACAATATGAGTGTCTTCAAATCAAGAGTAAACAGGTTCCTTCTAGGTAAGCGTGTTCCAACTTAGACCGCATCGATGCTTCACATCAGGCAGCATGTGGCCAAGCGCGAACCTATTCAATGTAAAAAAAAAAAAAAAAAAAGTTTCTTTGCGTGATAAAATCCATAACGAAGTAATCCGACATTTTTTTTTTTTTTTATGGTTGACAGGCTAGTTGTTTTGACCACAACTCACCTGATGTTAAGTGAAGGAAAAATTGCTCAAAGAATCATTAAGCTGAAGTGGCAGTGGGCCACATTTCTCGAAGAACCAATAACCGATGGGGTAGACGAGCTCTTGAGTAGAGACCGCGTACAGGCAAGCGTAGTGTAGGGCGCCCTGCGGCCAGGTGGTGTGACGGTCTGCGTAAAGCGGCGGGAAAGCAACGGACGCAAAACATGCACGCCACTGAGCTCTCGACCGAGCTCAGTGGCGTGCATTGGGAAAGGCCTACGCCCAGCAGTGGACAGCGAAGGGCTGATGATGATGATGATATTTTTAAAGTTTTTGTCAAATTAAGATTAGGTATTTAATAACTTGTTGTCAAATTTAAGTCCTCGTCACTGTTTGTAACTGGAACGACTGTTAAGCGGAAATAAACTAAATATATACTTTGAATATTCAAAATGAACTTCAGCAAAGTGACGCCTGAATCAATCAATTATTTTTAAGTTAAATAAGATGCCTCGTAGCTATAGTTATAGTCAAAGTCCAGTCTTGGTCAAGTCAGTCATGCTTTAGTAAAGTAGTGGTGACTTTACTATAAAGCTTCGATGGAGTTTTGGAAGCAACACGAAAACTCATGTTTCACCACATTATATCATTTTCCCACACTCGCGCTTGTAATTCGGCACTTTATGAATAAAACGCCACCATTTTTATGCATAAACACGCGACAAAACACTAGTTTTGGAAAAAATATCAAACGGTGACACGACTCTTTCCGCGTTCCCGCCAAAACTCATAAAATGTATTCAACTAACTTTTTTTCTTTTTTTTTTTTAATCTAGCTTGCGGCAACTTCCTATTGACTTAAGAATAGGGTGTTACAGCCATTGCTCAAAACTTTTGCATCAAATTAAAAAAAGTAATTAGTGACTTTATTAAAACAAGTGTAGCTATTTTATTCATAACAAAATATTTTGTGGGATCATCGCTATTATTTCTAATATTTGAAATTAAAATCGATTTTTTTCTGCGGCGTTTGTAGTTTTTTTTTATTTTTACTGCGACCTATTTTCAAAATTCTATCCGGCTATTGTACTTGTTCAGGATTGTAGCAATATTCCAATATTTTTTTGTTGTAATATTTATGCTTATTTATTTATAACTAGCTGCGCCGTGCGGTGTTACCCGCTACATGTTTTCGAGATAAAAAGTAGCCTATATGCTAATCCTGGATCTCCTCTACCTCCATACCAAATTTCATCCAAATCCGTTCAGTAGTTTTTGCGTGAAAGAGTAACAAACATCCATCCAAACATTCACATTTATAATGTTAGTGGGACAAAGATTAGATGTTGTTTAAAGTATAAGGGGCCACCCTTTCGACTTGACACCCCAAGCTGGTAACCCTGTATACAATGTTTTTGCAGTTAATATCAGAATATGTGACTATAACAGGTTTCTTTTGTTTCAGGGCTTCATCATATTATTATTTTACATATAAAATGACATACAAATTTAAATTACATATTTTTTTTCATTTTAATATGTATACTCTACTTGGTATAAGATTCTATTCGAGTTATATTATACAATAAAAATACTATTCAGTTTATTTGTAGTTTTATTTTCTACGCGTAATAGTTTTTTTATGTATTTAAATAGATAACGTTTGGCTACCAACACGCCTAAAGGATTTAAAATAAAATAAATATCGTAGGACATTACACACAGCGCCATCTGACTCCAAACTAAGCAAAGCTTGTACTATGGAAGTCAGATAACTGATAGAATACATAAATACGAGGTCGTCTAGGTAGGTACCACCGTTGTACCAGATATTCTGCCGCCAGTAGTAATGTGTGTTTCGGTTTGAAGGGTACTGCAGCGAAATTACTGGGCTGTTGAGACTAACCATCGAAAGTCTCTGGTAAGAGATAACACCTGTCCATGACCATTGCAGCGATACACAGAGCTTTGAGTAGCAAAATAATGTCCAGGGCATCACTGCTTTGGCGCTCATTACTTTGAGACTTTCGATGGTTAGTCTCGACAGCCCAGTAATTTCGCTGCAGTACCCTTCAAACCGAAACACAGTAATGTTTACACACTACTGCTTAGCAGAATAACTGGTACTGCGGTGGTACCTACGTAGACGACCTCCTGCTAAGGAGACCAAGTACACAGACAGAGCGGAGACAGCGCGCGCGCGCCTCGTTCCCGCGCCTTACGCACCTAAAAGCGACGCAAAGGTTACATCTCTGCTCCGCTTTGGTGGATACCGGGCCTGAGGGGCTGTTAGATTGGCATGTATTATTTAGTAAATACAATCAATAAATAAAATCTGTATTATACATAATAGGAGAACGCGCGCGTCACGGAACGAAGGGCAGAGTGCTGCGCTTGGTGGGATAATTGTTCGCGGAGCTTAACTTAAGAAGACGGTTCGTCTCTTTAACCCAATATGACAAATTATATCCTCTACTGTAAGGTCTCTGGTTTCCGAAGATCATTTCCAGTCTCTCGTCGTCTTCCGGGCACTGGTAAAGGTGGGCCAGCCGCCAGACTGCAACAAGCGACCGTCAAGAACCAACACGAGTAGATACCCTCTTATTCAAAGTGGGGGCGATGAGTCCTGCACTGTCGTCCCGCTTGGGGTGTATTGTGCATTTCCCCCTGCCAGCGTCTACCCGAGCCAACCCAGCTCCTTGAAGTACCGGAGCGACGCTCTGGGCCGCTGGCATAGTAGCTCCAGTGAGATGGGTGGTATATTTTTTTTTTAGGTAAAAAATAATGAGACGAACGAGACGCTTTCCTGATGGTAAGTGATAACGCCTGTCCATGACCATTGCAGCGATGCACGGAACTTTGAATAGCAAACCAAAGTCCAGGGCATCGCTGCATTGGCGCTCATTACTTGGAGACTTTCGATGGTTAGTCTCAACAGCCCTGTAATTTCGCTAGCTGCAGTACCCTTCAAACCGGAACACAGTAATGTTTGCACACTACTGCTACTGGACCAAAATAAATGCCAGTAGCTGTGATTTTAATGTAAAATTATGCTCCATTTGTCCATAAAAATTGTATGGAAATCGAACCACCTTTAGTTACTTTGTTTTCAAATTCAAATTCAAATTCAAATATTTTTATTGTCAGCCTGTGTAGCGTAGGATCTTATTTATATATAAAAACGTGTCAACAAACTGCACCCATTGGGGCATACAATAATAATTAAATATATTACAATCAAATAAAAAATAATAAAAGTCAAATCAATGTCGTAATAATTAATTAATTAACAATGTCAAATAAACTTAAATTTACAATAGTTTATCTTCAATATATTTCTTAGTCGTATAATATCCCTTTGTCAGCAAAAAATTAAATAAATGTCTTTTAAATGCACCTATGCTCTCCGATTCCAGCACTGACTTCGGCAGATGGTTGTATATCTTTGGACCCATTCCTAGTACACTTTTGTTGAAAAGTGCAGTTGAATGACGAGCCATAGTAATTTTATTTGCATGACGTTTACTTTGCATGTGTTGATACATATTTAAATTCTTTCTAATGAATAAAGCCATTTCGTAAATATATAAACACGGGAATGTCAGTATCTCTAACTCTTTAAAATAAGGCTTACATGAGTCCGTAGTTTTTAAACAGCACACGGATCTCAAGCATTTCTTCTGTGCTTTAAAAATCGTTTCCCTTGCTGTACAGTTACCCCAGAATATAATTCCGTACCGCAGTGTAGACGTTACATACGCTTTATACGACGTGAGCACAGCTGATTGATTCACTACTTTTCTTAACATATATAAAGCATACGAGTAACTGCTAAGTTTGGAACAGACAGATTCGGCATGCCTTTTCCAAGTCAAATCTGAATCTACGTATAGTCCTAAAAATTTTGTAACAGAAATATCGTGAATGTAATTATTTAAATAACGTATATTAGATGTCAGTTTTTTATATTTATTGAATGTCATTATACAAGTTTTGTCCAAATTAATTAACAAATTTGTTTTAGTTTGTAGCGATGATAGCTCAGTGGTTAGGGCGGTCGCTTCGCATGCCGAAGGGCGTGGGTTCAAACCCCAACAATGAGCTTGAGCTGCCGGTGAAGGAAAACATCGTGAGGAAACCATAGCACGGTGGTAGCGTACTCTCTAGTACTCGGCTGGCTAGCTACCACACGAGAGTTGAAAATCTGTCGCCAAGCATCTAACGGTGTGTTCCGGCAGCCTCACTTGAGAGCCAGTTCCATTCCAGGCTAGGTGTGTTTTACCATCTTCGACCACACCGTCACTTAACATCAGGTGAGCTGTGGTCAAACACCTAGCCAGTCAGCTATAAAAAAAAAAAAACTTCTATGTTCTAGTGTACTTACGAGGTCGTGGCGCTGTCGACAAATAAATTCACAATTAGTTCATTTAAAAACCATAGGACCTAATAAAAGCAATGTAGCAAGAAACCAAATAAAAACCGAAACCAAAAAAACGAAAAAAAAAAATTCAATTACAAATTAAAAAAAAAGATTATTATTTATTTTATTACTTAATCAGGGTTCCGTACCCAAAGGATAAAAACGGGACCTTATTACTGAGACTTCGCTGTCCGTCCGTCCGTCCGTCACCAGGCTGTATCTCAAGAACGGTGATAGCTAGACAGTTGAAATTTTCACAGATGATGTATTTCTATTGCCGCTATAACAACAAATACTAAAAATAAAATAAAATAAATATTTAAGGGCTCCCATACAACAAAGATGACTTTTTTTTGCCGTTTTTATAGATAATGGTACGGAACCCTTCGCGCGCGAGTCCGACTCGCACTTGGCCGGTTTTTTTTAATTTATTGTTCAAATATGTTTCTAGGAATTGTAAAACGCAGCTAATTAAATATGCATAAAACTTGTCGACTTTTTTTTTATTCTATCCTCAATACTCAATCATTTATTGCAACATAATGTACAGGTGCAGGACTTTTAACAATACTAGCGGACGCCTCGCGGTTTCACCCGCGTAGTTCCCGTTCCCGTGGGAATACAGGGATAAAAAGTACCCTCGGGTGTTCCCGTTTGTGACAACTGATCATATTTTCGTAGAACCGACACAAATAATACAAATATTTTATTGGTAACACCAATGTTACAAGTCAAATTTCGTAAAATCATTTTAAAAAATTTGTAGGAGATTTGGCGGGAACGAGGAAAGAGTCGTGTCGCCCCGTTGTATTTTTTTCTAAAACTAGTGTTTTGTCGAGTGTTATGCGTAAAAATGGTAGCGTTTTATTCATAAAGTGCCGAATCACAAACGCGAGTGTGGGAAAATGATACAATGTGGTGATACGTGACTTTTCGTGTTCCTTCCAAAACTCCATCGAAACTTTGTAGTAAAGTCACCACTACTTTACTACTTTAAAGCATGACGACTTGACTGACACGGACTGTACTTGACCAAGACTGGACTTTGACTATAACTTTAGCTACGAGGACACTTATTTAACTTGTGAAACTTGAAAATATAAAAATACTTGACATAGGCAAATGCTCAAAACGCGACGCCAAAACCAAAGAAAAAACAATAATAATTTGTATATGAGACGAACGATGCGCTCTCCTGATGGTAAGAGATAACGCCTGTCCATGACCATTGCAGCGATACACAGAACTTTGAGCAGCAAAACAAAGTCCAGGCATCGCTGCTTTGGCGCTCATTACTTTGAGACTTTCGATGGTTAGTCTCACAACAGCTCTGTAATTTCGCTGCAGTACCCTTCAAACCGGAACATAGTGATGTTTACACACCACTGCTTGGCGGCAGAATATCTGGTACTGCGGTGGTACCTAACTAGACGGTTTCCTGCTAAGGAAATCTACTACGAAGTAAAAATTATAATAAGTAGTAGTAGTACAGTACAGTACTATACAGTATAGTACAGTAGAGTACTGCATGCATTTATGGGATAAACTTACTTTTATGTGGGATGCGGTGATTAAAACAGTTTGCTTTCTGAAGTTCGCACACGTTTTCAAATGTCATGTAGGTGGAGGTGTAGTATTTACCATCATACCAATAGTAGGGCCAGATACTATCACTTGCATACCTCGACCAGTCATTAAAGTACATTCGCCATCCACACACGCGTCCAAATCTGGAACCAAAAGAGGCTAGTCTGGTGAAATGGAGGCAATCGATGTGTTTTTGTCATTATTTTATCTGAAGTTATATATTATGTGGAGATTTGAAATTAATAAATACAGTAATACACATCCTGAATTAGTATGTGATGTTAAAATAAATAGTTAATTTTCATCTATTTTGAACTTATTTTAATATCCAAATTATTTTCAACCCGTAATCTTGACATCAAAATAATTATAGGAAAGCCGTGTTTTAAAAGACGCTAACTTTGACGCAGATACATTTCTGGTTAAAGCCTTTTATGTGATGTTTTGTTTATACTATTAGCAGATAAGTACGGATAGTTTTGATGTAAAATCCTGATGGTGCCTGCTGAAAACCTCTTCTGCGTTAAGTAGTTGCTATCATAGTTTGCTAGGAGTTCACTCGAGTAAAAGAGTAAAAAAACTTCCTTTATTGCTTTCTCCCTCTACGCCCTACCCTTTGCTGCCGGCTACTTGCTACGGGCCCGCGGGCTACGCGATGCCACAAGCTATGACTAAATACATTGCGTGTTCTCTGTGACTTCATAAACGTCATACGAAGTCTTGATGGACATCTAAATTCGGTATGTAAAGTTTTTTATTTTATATTTTTTACTGATAGTAAACTTTATTTTATGAAACTAATTTGAATATTTTGGCTTTCTATGCGGTAGTTTAATTCTAATACGTTTTCAAACTTTTTATAGTTATGACGTCATGAGGTCGGCTGAATATGTAGAATATGCCTTTGCCATATAAAACAATAAAGTGTACAAATACATTTGATTAACTTTGACAAAAGAACTGATAATTTTTTTTTATTTGCCCCATCGGGCAGGCTAAAGCTGTAAAGCCATTCTGTCACGGCTTCGGTTTTTACAATTCATGACATACAAATAACGTTTAAAGTAAAATAACCCAGATATTTGTATCAATAAAGCGAAAAACAACTCGACGTATGTGTATTGAAAAGATTATTAAGATCGCCGTTGACTTGACATTGACAAATTTTGTTTTGATTTGCCATTGCTTTGTTAGTCTATGAAAGTTGCCCGACGAGGTGACGTCATGAGACATCAATTGAAATTCAAGTTTGGTTTATGTTTTTTAATTAAAATAAACCCCATCTCATAGTTTTCAGAGTTTTAAACGTAAAAATATTGTACAGGAATGTACTATTTCGAAATGGTGTTGGTATCAGGAAAGTTTTTTTTTTCTTTACATTCCGAATTGCACGAAAGTAGATTGATTCGTTTCCAGGGAGAGTGTACCGATACTGAGCGTCCGGCGGCACGTCTGTGTGAGTGGAAAATATCATTGTAGTTGTTCAATTATAAGTTCCGACGGTCGCCAACTACAGGGTTAAAACATTACCGCGTGTAGAGTTTCGGACACACAATGTTGCACTCTCGATAGTCAAAGATTTTGCCTTTCTTGTAATATTCCTCATTATTAACAGGCTGCTGATTCTGCTTATCTGTATCTGCAACGACAAACCATGGAACATGTTAGCGTGAGGCACTCAGGCGAGGTCGCAGCCTTAAATTTTCGATCGCTATTTTAATCCCGCTAAAATTATAAATGTGACAGTTTGGATGGATATTTGTTACTCTTTCTCGCAAAAACTACTGAACGGATTTGGATGAAATTTGGTATAGAGGTAGCTGAGACCCTGGATTAACACATGGGCTACTTTTTATCCCGAAAACATGTAGCGGGTAACACCGCGGGGCGCAACTAGTAATATTATAAAGGTAAAAGTTTCTGATTGTGTTTGTTACTTTTTCACGCTCAAACGGCTGGACCAATTTTGATGAAACTTGGTATGAAGGTAGCTGAAACACTGCATTAACACATGGGCTACTTTTTATTCCGAAAACATGTAGCGGGTAACACCGCGGGGCGCAGCTAGTAATAAAACATATCGAGTAAATTAGACTTTATGGCATAGGACACAATTTTATGGCACACATTGTAAAACAAATGTATATTCAGGAGAGAGTTCCCGTTTATCCAATTAATGTCTTTCACATTTTTAAAATTTAAAAGACATTTTTTTTAAAACTCACCTTGTCCCGGGGTAGTTCTAAAACGAAAAGTACACATTATAATAGTTATAAAGCGATTGTAGCGATAGTAGCTCAGCGGTTAGCGCGGTAGTTTCGCATGCCGAAGGGCGTGGGTTCAAACCCCAACAATGAGCTCGAGCTGCCGGTGAAGGAAAACATCGTGAGGAAACCATAGCATGGTGGTAGCGTACTCTCAGTACGCTCTTCAGTAATATCACATTAATCTCACCCGAGAAAGATTAGGTCACCATGGTAATTGTATGGGTCGTAGAAAGTATCCGGCACTTTTGGCGGTTTCTGAAACAGAATCAAACATTTAGGTTTCCAACTGACCGCGTATTCCACGTCGAAACAAGACGGCTTTTTACCCGACTGCCAAGGAAGGGTTATGTTTTTCGCGCGTATCTTTTATGTAAGGAATACATACCATTTTATTTAATAGTAAAAGCTGGGCCGCGTTGAAATTTCTCAAAGCGGCAGGAGCGTTCGTCGAGAACCTAAACAAACAAAAAAATCGGTCAATTGCGAGTCGGCCTCGCGCACGAAGGGTTCCGTACCGTTATCTATAAAAAAAATAATCAAGTTTGTTGTATGGGAGCCCGCATTAAATATTTATTTTATTTTATTTTTAGTATTTGTTGTTATAGCGGCAATAGAAATACATCATCTGTGAAAATTTCAACTGCCTAACTATCACCGTTCTTGAGATACAGACTGGTGACGGACGGACGGACAGCGAAGTTTTTTTTTCTGTAAAAAGTAATGAGACGATCGAGACGCTCTCCTAAGACGGCAATGGTTATTTTCCAACACTTTTGTTTTGACGAGAGTGTTTTAATTAGCATCCATAGCGGCTGCCAATTTAGAATGCTGGGGGGATACATTTTAAGACAGCCTGCCAACGTCTTGAATAAATTTAAATTAAATTAAATTAGATAGATAGTTATAAAAGCACTTTATTGTGCTAGCGAAATTACTGGGCTGTTGAGACTAACCATCGAAAGTCTCAAAGTAATGAGCGCCAAAGCAGCGATGCCCTAGACTTTGTTTGCTACTCAAAGTTCTGTGTATCGCTGCAATGGTCATAGACATGACAGGCGTTATCTCTTAGCATCAGGAGAGCGCATCGTTCGTCTCATTATTTTTCACATAAAAAAAAAAACAAAAAAAACACTGAGAACAAAAGAACCTTATGAACTAGTGCCACAAGTGGCGGCCTTATCGCTAACTGCGATCTCTTCCAGGCAACCAAGAAAAGAGAAACACAATAGATAACATAAGAAACAGACGAGAGATGTACCTAACACTAATAAGATTAACAAAACATGTTAAATAAGTAAGTATTAAAAAAAAATTAAACAGTAGATTATAGTCTACTGTTTGTAGCGATGATAGCTTAGTGGTTAGCACGGTCGGTTCGCATGCCGAAGGACGTGGGTTCAGACCCCAACAATGAGCTTGAGCTGCCGGTGAAGGAAAACATCGTGAGGAAACCATAGCATGGTGGTAGGGTACTTTCTAGTACTCGGCTGGCTAGCTACCACCCTCAAGTTGAAAATCTGCCGCCAAGCATCTAACGGTGTGTTCCGGCAGCCTCACTCGAGAACCAGTTCCATTCCAGGCTAGGTGTGCGTAACCATCTTCGACCACACCGTCACTTAACATCAGGTGAGCTGTGGTCAAACATCTAGACTAACCATTAAAAAAAAACTGTTTTGTAATTTTTTATACTGTTTTATAACTGTACATGCCGAATTTCGGATGTAAAGTTTTTGTTTTTAAGTTGGTTGGGGAATACTTGCTGGCGACGGAATAGCGGTCGTTGCCGTCGACCTGCCCACCCGCCGCCGCCACCACCTGAATGGAAATACGGGAATATGAGACGTACGATAGAACGGATTCTTAATTGAACTTGACGGTCCATGCCATTCAAGTCCAGTCATGCTTTAGTTGTAGATCTTGGCTGCTAGAGACCTTGTTTTATGACATTGACGAGTATTTTAAACTTAAAGATTATTGAATTACTTGTAAGTAATTATGACTAAAAAGTAATTATGCTTGGCATTTCTCTGAGGGATCGGATCCGAAACGAAGTAATTCGCCAGAGAACTAAACTCATTGGCATAGCTCAGCGTATTAGCAAGCTGAAGTGGCAATGGGCTGGACATATCTATCGCAGAACCGATAACCGCTGGGGTAGACGTGTTCTAGAGTGGAGACCGCGTATTGGCAAGCGTAGCGTAGGACGCCCTGAGACTCGATGGAGTGACGATATACGTAGGACAGCTGGCGGTGGATGGAAGCGTAAAGCCGAAGATCGGGCTGAGTGGCGTGTCTTGGGAGAGGCCTATGTCCAGCAGTGGACTAGTATAGGCTGATGATGATGATGATAATGATGATAAAAGTTCAGGGCATCACTGCTGCTGCTGGTGATGATGATGATGATGATGATGATGATGATGATGATGATGATGATGATGATATTATAATTATATTGACAATATTTTTATATTGACAATTTTTTTTTCTATTGACATACCTTATTTTGACATGTAATCAGTGTTGTAAAACCCATTTAATGACATGTTTAAAATTTTGAAGTGACTTGAAACATTGGTGTTATTAATAAATTATTTGTAATTTGTATTTGTAAAGTAGTGGCGACCTGCGCAAACGAGTTGCGTCCCTGATGCGCCGCGTGAGGGGCAGTTCCAACGGCTACCTCCAGCTTTTCGCCTCGAGGATGGATCTGGAGTGCCCAATAATGCAGCACTGGAACGGGCTGCACGTTGATCATTCTGGATGTTATATAATAGCTACACTATCCCTGGGTGACATAGGCTATCACTTGGTGGTAGATCTCCTTAGCAGGAGGTCGACTAGGTAGGTACTGCCGCAGTACCAGTTATTCTGCCGCTAAGCAGTGGCGTGTAAGCATTACTGTGTTCCGGTTTGAAGGGTACTGCAGCGAAATTACTGGGCTGATCATCGAAAGTCTCAAAGTAATGAGCGCCAAAGCAGTGATGCCCTGAACTTTGTTTTGTTACTTAAAGTTCTGTGTATCGCTGCAATGGTCATGGTCAGGCGTTATCTCTTACCATGAGGAGAGCGTCTCGATCGTCACATTACTTTTTACATTTAAAAAAAAACCTCCATGTCAACCATTACGATGTGCAAATTTAATACGAATTTATGTACCTGGCGATAGCATCAAACACGCAATGACAAGAAACATCGAATGAGGTTCGACCCGCTCCGCTCCACTCCACATCCTTCCACTTCAATCCGCTGCACTCCTCAATAACCTACAAAAGATTTGTACCAAATTTCAATGGAGTAACCATTTAATTTTTAAAACACAGTACAAAATACTTAAAAATATTTATTCACTAAAACATACAAACATCATAACGATGTTAATACAAATGCAGATACAGATACAGACACAGACACAGACACAGACACAGACACAGGCACAGACACAGACACAGACACAGACACAGACACAGACACAGACACAGACATCCGGGGCTGAGGCTGTTACTGCTACCGGACGCGTCTCCTCGCGCGGATAGGAGAATGCTCGCTGTCCATTGGACAGAGGGTAGGAGCGAAATAAAATAACTCCCGCGGACAAAACGCCCCCAAATGAAGGGTGTCAAGATACCGTGCCTTAGAATTTGGCGTCGGGGTAGTGACGTCGCTAACGGTTCCTCTGGGGTACCGGGCCACCCCCCAGAGTATGGTCCTTCGGGGCAGGCCTTACTCCAGCAACCGGGGCTCTGCTGGAACGGACGGATATTTCCCTAGGTACTCGTGGGAACAAAAATGCAAAGTCTTAATTCTAATAACAAAAACCAAAAAGATGAACGAAGTAAAAGTGGGCAAGAAGCCCAACAAGTAGCCGTAGACGCAAATGCCGACATGAAGAGGACACAAGCGTGGGACCAACTAGAGAAGCTAATCACCGAGCTCAGAGAGTTCGTCCAACCTAAAATAAACGTCCATAAGGAGATTAAAACTAAGGTGGCCAGTATTGTTAGTGCCTTTAAGAAACTGAAAACGCTAGAAGACGCTCAAGCTACACGACAATCCCCAGCTAGGTTGACCCATAAAGTTGTTTGTACACCATCAACACCTCGTGTACGTACCACCATCGAGACGACGACGGTAGATAGTGAGGCAGAAGCTACTGTTGAGTCTGCCATTGGAGACAAATGATATTCGCATGGCCAAACGAAAACAGCGGACGTCACCAGAATCGGGAAGCAAAAACGCGAAGAAAATGAAAGGAACAGGACCCATCCTACTCACTGAAATTTCAACGCAGGCACCCGAAAAGAAGATAACAGAGTGGCAGAAAGTCACAACCAAAAAAGTGAAGAAGAAGAAACACGGGATAGAACAGCCCTTAAAACAGTCTCAACAGAAGAAACCAAGGAAATCAATGGTGAGACCCAATGCATTGATCGTGCGACCTAAAGAAAAGGAAAAATATGCGGATGTACTTTGTAGAGTTAAGAAGGACGTTCCCGAAGATCAGGTTCTTTCGACGGTAGACAAAATTCGCAGGACAGCTACTGGTGACCTGTTGATCATCCTTACTAAGGAGAACACAGACAATGGGCATGGTCTTCAAGAAACCATTGCTAAGCTCCTCGGGAATGACGCTGAAGTCATTAGTAAGGGACCTCAAGAGGAAATCGAAATACGAGACATCGATGACACAACGACTAAACAAGATATTTTTGAAGCCCTAAAGAAAGCGGCTGGAGAGGAGGTTGAACTGACTCTGGATGCTATCAGATCACTGCGTAAGGCCTATGGCGGCACTCAGACTGCTTCAGTGATACTTCCCGCGTCAATGACGAGGAAAGTTTTGGGGGAGCATGACAAGATTAGAATTGGCTGGGTCAATTGCCGTATAAGAAGATTGATAAGACCAACCAAGTGTTTCAGGTGCTGGCACTACGGGCATCTTGCCACTAAGTGCATGAGCAATGTGGACCGGTCCAACCACTGTATCAATTGCGGAGAAGAAGGACACAAAGCCGCCACCTGCAAAAAAGATGCCCGATGCGCCTTGTGTATCGAAAAAGGTGACACAAAAAATTGTGCCCACTTTGCTGGTAGCAGTGGATGCCCAGTCTTCAAAGAGGCACTCCAGAAGGTGAAGAAAAAGAAACCGCTATGAAGATACTGCAGTTAAACCTCAATCACTGTGAGGCTGCGCACGATTTGCTCATGCAGACCGTGCGTGAGCTGAAGCCAGACCTTGCTCTTATCTCGGAGCCATATAGACAACTCACCACTCAACCATGGGAAACAGATAGTACCACAAAAGCCGTGATTTGGTCTTGTGGCAGATGTCCATTTCAGAGCGTCGCTAACAACTCAGAGGCTGGTTTTGTGGTAGCAAAGCTAGAGGGAATTTATTTCTACAGCTGTTATGCCCCACCCAGCCTTTCACTCGATGAATTCGAAGACTTTTTGGATCGGCTGACCGAAGATGCAAAACAGCATTCCCTAATTGCAATTGCTGGGGACTTTAACTCTTGGGCAGTCGACTGGGGTAGCAAGGAAACTAACACGCGAGGAAAAGCATTACTGGAAGCAATTTTTAGCCTGGATGTAGTGTTGCTCAACAGTGGCAATAAACCTACGTTTATCAGAGGAGAAGCGAGCTCCATTGTCGATTTAACCTTCGTCTCCAGCAGTCTCGTTAAAGGGAACTGCTCCTGGGAGGTGATAAATATCTACACAGCCAGTGATCACTGTGCGCTACTATGGGAAGTATCTACCGAACAAAGCACTAGAATAGAGCACAGTAAGACTAACGCAATTGGTTGGAAAATAAGCACCTTCGACCCTGAAGTTTTCACGGTGGCTCTGGATAGTCGGCCAATCAGTGATGGAAATGCGGAAAAGAAGGCAGAATATCTGATGAAGTGGATCACAGAAGCCTGCGATGCCACCATGCCTCGAAAACGCGCCGTGAACAAGCTTCCTTCTGTGCATTGGTGGAATGATCACATCTGTAACCTTCGTAAAAAGTGCCTTAGGGCAAGAAGGGCATCACAACGTGGCAGAAAAAGACCAAACTCTGAGGAACTAGTGGCGGAGTATAAAAAGACTCGTCAAAAATTAAACAAAGCCATCAAAAACAGCAAAAGACAATGTTGGAATGAGTTGATACTTGAGGTAGAGGACGATCCGTGGGGCAGACCGTATAAGGTAGTCATGACACATTTGAAAAGCCAGCCGATGCCATCGCCTACCTGTCCTAAACTTTTAGATAAGATTGTTACTACCTTATTTCCTCACCAAATGGAGCAAAATCATCTGATAAAACAATATGAACAAGAAGAAATTCCACCGATTACAGAGGAGCAGCTGCTCGAAGCATGTGCTAGAGTAGGGAATACAAAAGCTCCAGGGCTAGACGGAATTCCAAATATTGCATTAAAAGCCGCTATTATTGCAATGCCTAATATGTTCTTGGAAGTCTATAACACCTGCCTTATAGAAGGTACATTCCCACCGATGTGGAAACAACAAAGATTGGTTCTCCTCCCCAAAGGAAAGAAACCACCAGAAGAACCAACATCTTACCGTCCTCTCTGCATGCTGGATACAGCTGGCAAAATACTAGAACGTATAATACATAGGAGGATCGAAGCAGCAGTCGAACCGCTCCTCGCTAGCAACCAATATGGCTTCCGAAAAGGTCGTTCTACCCTGGATGCAATTGACCTAGTCGTCAGTACAGCTAAAGACGCGATCGCCGGAACTAGATGGAAGAGAGGTACAAAGAAGTACTGCCTGGTGGCAACATTAGACATCAAGAATGCTTTCAATTCCGCTAAGTGGGATTGTATTATGACAGCTCTTCACGAAATGAATGTACCAGGATATCTACAAAAGATGGTTGCAAGCTACTTCTCGGATAGGATTTTGAAATATGACACACAAGCTGGTCCGAAAAAATATAAAGTCACTGGAGGAGTACCCCAGGGTTCAGTTCTAGGCCCTCTCTTGTGGAATATCATGTATGACGGTCTATTAAAACTAGAACTACCAAAAGAAGTCAAACTCGTGGCATATGCGGATGACGTGGCCATAGTGATCGTTGCCAAGTACCTCGAAGAGATTACATTCGTCTTTGACACCACCGTCGAAAAGATCACCCAATGGATGGACACAGTTGGACTGCAGTTGGCAGAGCACAAGACTGAGGCAGTACTTATTACTAGCAGGAAGCGAGTGGAAACCATCACACTGCGAGTTGGGGCACATGAAATCACAACTAAGCCGTTTCTTCGGTATTTGGGGGTAATGATTGATGCTCAACTTAAATTTAAGCAGCAGGCACAGCACGTGGGTGCCAAAGCGTCAGTGGTCAGAGCGACTTTGTCGCGGCTGATGCCCAACATAGGAGGCCCAAAGCAGAAAAGGAGGGCATTACTGACGTCCGTAGTGACATCTGTACTTACCTATGGAATCCCTATCTGGGCTGACACGCTTAAAATGCAAGAAGCACGAAGGAAAATAGCACCTGTATATCGACTGAGTGTTTTGAGAATCGCCAGTGCTTTTCGTACAGTGTCTGAGGACGCCGTGTGCGTTATTGCCGGAATGCTGCCTATTGAAGTACTAGCCGAAGAACGAAAAGCTCTTTACCGTCGGAAAGGAACGACCACATTGAGCTCTGAAGAACTTAGAAAGGAAGAACGAAGAAATAGCATACGACGGTGGCAAATAAAGTGGGATACCGGTGCAAAAGGCAGATGGACGTACCGTCTTATTCCACAGGTTAAAGTCTGGTTGAACCGAAATCATGGAGAGGTCAACTATTATCTGACACAAATGATCTCAGGACATGGGTGCTTCCGAGCATATCTCCATAGATATAAGCACGAGGCTTCTCCAGAGTGCCCGTCCTGCCCAGGAGTTGGTGAAGATGCAGAGCACGTGTTCTTTGCGTGTCCTCGTTTCAACTTGTCACGCAGTACTTGGGAAGATGCCCTTAGGGGAAAACTTAGACCAGAGTCAGTGATAAAAGCTATGCTTTCCTCGGAAGCAGCATGGCAGGCGACATGCACTTTCGCGACAGAAGTCCTCCAGGAACTCCGTCGCTTAGAAAGAAAGAGGGCTCAAATGAAAGATTGCCTTTCATCGAGAGATATTGAACCTCGACGTTGAAAGTCATATGAAGGAAAAGCAGTAGCTAGAGCCTCCCTCCGCGAAGTAATGCCTAACGGCGGTTCCACGGAGGAAAAAGAGGTTGATGCCAGAGGAGGTTTTTGGTCGGTATGGATGATAATCGAGTCCGACATACCCAGGCAAGGCCTGACGATACGTAACAGTATTTTCCGAACCTCTGGAAAAAAAAAAAAAAAAAAAAAAACACAGACACAGACACAGACACAGACACAGACACAGACACAGACACAGACACAGACACAGATACAGGCACAGGCACAGACACAGACACAGACACAGACAGACACAGACACAGACACAGACACAGGCACAGACACAGACACAGACACAGACACAGACACAGACACAGACACAGACACAGGCACAGGCACAGACACAGACACAGACACAGACACAGACACAGACACAGACACAGACACAGACACAGACACAGACACAGGCACAGGCACAGACACAGACACAGACACAGACACAGACACAGACACAGACACAGACACAGACACAGACACAGACACAGACACAGACACAGACACAGACACAGACACAGACACAGACACAGACACAGACACAGACACAGACACAGACACAGATACCGATACAGATGCAGATACAGATACAGACACAGACACAGACACAGATGCAGATACAGATACAAATCTTTTATTAATAACATCATAGATACAGGTCATTTTTCCATTCATATTTAAAAATGCTATAATAACACTAGGGCTAGCCTGTATCGCGGGAGGCTGGAACCGAATTCAAGACAAAATTGTTTAGAAGAGAACTTGTAGACTATTTGGACAATGTAACCGAGTCAAAAAAGGAGGAGGTTCTCAATTTAACTGTATGTTACGCGATCATGCATCGATTTTGATTTTTTTTTAGCTTGGTAGATCATACTTCAGAGGTCCCATATAAATTTTATCAAAATCGATTCGAAAAATCAACAAAAATGTAAAACTTGTATACATCGATGAGATTTTCGTTTGGTCGGAAACCTCGCTGTTTCATTGGAGCAGCGCGTTTAGTTGCCCTAAGGGTCATGGAGACGGTTTTTTTAATTATTAATTTTTCTATCTATACTATTATAAAGAGGAAAGATTTGATTGTTAGTTTGTTTGTATTGAAAGGGCTCCGAAACTACTAGACCGATCTTAATAATTCTTTCATTATTAGAATGCTACATTATCCGTCATGGGCACAGTCTATATTTTATTTAAAAAAACAGTTAGGGATGGATCCGAATGAAAGATTTAAAACTGTAAAGCTGTGAAAAATTTGAAAAAACCCTTACTTAGCATGCGCAGCGAAAACTATTGACAATAGAATAAAGTGACGTTTTATAGCAAGTTGACAGCTGCGAGTAAGTCCGCGATATCATATGTCTAACTATTACAGTTGTCATCTACATCTTATAAAGAGGAAAGATTTAATTTTTTGTTTGTTTGTATTGAATAGGCTCCGAAACTACTGGATCGATAAATTTATATTGTTAATCGTGTTTTGTTTTCCCGTTCGACGCCGGCGCGAACAGCTAGTACTATTATAAAGAGGGAAGATTTGATTGTTTGTTTGTAATGAATAGGCTCCGAAACTACTGGACCGATTTCAAAAATTTAAAGCTACACTATCCCCGGGTGACGTACGCTACTTTTTATCCCTGTATTCCCACGGGAACGAGAACTACGCGGGCAAAACCGCGAGGCGTCAGCTAGTATATTATATTATTACAATTATTAAGTCAAAAGGAATATATTTACGTACATTACTATACCCGTACTTTGAAAATAAACTGAAATATTTTGATGTGAGATAACCACGCAAAACAATTTGACTTTGTCAAATTAATTTAAAATATTAACTAGTTGCAATAGCGTGAAATAGTAAAAGCCTTTTATAACTTAGGCTCAACTGCACTGCGAGGCGATGCGATGCGCTTCGCTTTGTGGGGATCAGCCTTAACATTCGTTTTACTATAATAATACAAAATTTACAATTAAAAGAAATCGGCTTTATGACCCTTAGGCCAACTAAACGCACTGCTTCAAAGATAGAGATAAAGAAAATAAGTCAAAGTCCTGTCTTGGTCAAGTACAGTCCGTATCAGTCAAGTCATGCTTTAGTAAAGTAGTGGCGACTTTAATATTTCCCACACTCGCGCTTGTGATTCGGCACTCGACAAAACACTAGTTTTGGAAAAAAATACAACGGGGCGTCACGACTCATTCTGCGTTCTCGCCAAAACCCCCCAACCTTTCCTTGGTGGTAGATTTCCATAGCAGGAGATCGTCTAGGTAGGTACCACCGCAGTACCAGATATTCTGCCGCCAAGTGTGCAAACATTACTGTGTTCCGGTTTGAAGGGTACTGCAGCTAGCGAAATTACTGGGCTGTTGAGACTAACCATCGAAAGTCTCAAAGTAATGAGCGCCAATGCAGCGATGCCCCGGACTTTGTTTTGCTACTCAAAGTTCTGTGTATCGCTGCAATGGTCATGGACAGGCGTTATCTCTTACCGTCAGGAGAGCGTATCGTTCGTCTCACTACTTTAACATTTAAAAAAAAAACAATTATAAGGCGTACAATGTTGGCCTACAATATTTAATTATTTTATTAAAAAATAATTTAAATGAAATGAAAATAAACCTGATTTCTTTACACACTGATTTGAAAAACTTTACGTACTAATTTGAAAGTTCGAGTAGCGACGCATCTGTCCTTATAGAACGAGCGCTAACTCAATCTTGAATGAAATACCGCTACTTTGAGTAAATACTGTGATTACATTCTACGGTCTAGGCACCGGCGCAGCACCAGATATTCTTTATATGTACATAAGGTACATAAATACATTTTTTTTGTTGTAAATACATACTTATAATACATACAGAACACCCAGACACAGAACAAACATGATTACGTTTATTCACAAAATGTTTGCCCTGAGTGGGAATCGAACCCACGCCCTACAGCTCTCAAGGCAGATATACTACCAAGGAGCCAACGAAAAATTGACAAAGATCGAAGATTGATTGATCGTGTAATTTGACATTGTACTTTAATTTGACATTGCATCTATTCTTGACATGGTATTGGTATTTGACACTGTCTTTTAATTTGACATTGCATCTATTCTTGACATGGTATTGGTATTTGACACTGTTTTTTAATTTGATTTTGACATTATAGGTCTACATTTGTTCTACGGATAGGTTGAATAAATATCTATCTTGCGTTAGAAACAATACCATATCTAACAATTCTTGAAGCATTATTAACCAACTGAAATATAAAGCTAATACAGTTAGACAAGCCCTTTAACCGGGGCTTCACGTCCCTCGGTCAACGAAATTATAATACGTTTCGAAAGTTGCATAAGCGAAACAGAAAACCTAGTGAAAAGTAATTTTATTTTCAATCATTTGTTCCGTGACAACGGACAAACGACCCATTGAAATAACCACCGTCTATTCATGTTTTACGGCCTTTCCCTTTTCCATACATTGACATATACATATATGTATAAAAAACGTATCATTGTCTGTCGCGTAAAACTATTTTTCACGTGGACACCACGGACCGACAAGCGCAGCGTAGGACGTCCACCGACAAGGTGGATAGACGACCTAATAAAGGCCGCAGGAACGCGCTGGATGCGAACCGCTTCCAACCGGTCTTTGTGGAAGTCAATGGGGGAGGCCTATGTCCAGCAGTGGACGTCCTACGGCTGAAATGATGATGATGATGAACCTTAATTGTAGTGATCTATTCGAGATAAGAAATATTTTTTTACATACATAAAAGATACGCGCGAAAAACATAACCCATCCATGGCGATTCGATAAAAAGGAGCGCTTGTGAGTCAAATTAGCAGTAAACTAAATTCTCACTAGCGTCAGGACTTTACTGTACATGTTACAGTCATGTTAAAGGTCAGAGAAAATGAGGGCATTTTAGTTGAAAACAACGTTAATATGGAAAGAATTACTCGCGCAAACATCTCGGCGTCGCGTCGAGCGGCGAAAGCCGTTTAGCGGGGACAGTAGGCTAAGTTGTGAACTAACTGTTGTTTCTTTAGTGTGGCAAAAAACGGAGAGCCCGGCGCACGCGACACGATTTCACGCGCGCGTTCGAAATTAAAAAGTAAATAACACAGTCCAGTTTTGTAATATTAATTCTTTGATCCAGTTTGGATTTCGATTATTTTTTTAAAAGAACTAACAATAGTGATGTGTTTGTTTGAAAATCATCTGCTTATCGATTTGAAGTGAATGTTTCGTCGTAATTGTTTTTTATGGTAAGTCATTTTAAATAAATTACTATAATAGTACTCGGTTGGCTAGCTACCACCCTCAAGTTGAAAATCTGCCGCCAAGCATCTAACGGTGTGTTCCGGCAGCTCTATTCCAGGCTAGGTGTGGTTTACCATCTTCGACCACACCATCACCGTGAGCTGTTTTTTTTAATGTAAAAAGTAATGAGACGTACGAGACTCTCCTAATGGTAAGAGAAATGGTAAAACACATTGCCTGACAATCATTTTTTTCTTTTTTAAATTACAGTAAGTTCCTATAGGGTGGGTTAGTCCTAGTGTCTTTTTTTTTAATGTTTGACAAGCTAGAGCCGAATTGCACTAGTCCAAAGCCAAAGCGGGTCTTTAGTCCAAAATAATCGCTACATATCACAACATACTTAGTATAAAACAGTCGCTTCCCGCCGTCTGTACGCTTAGATCTTTTAAACTACGCAACGGATTTTAATGCGGTTTCCATCAATAGACAGAGTGATTCAAGAGGAAGGTTTATATGTACAACACATGCATATGCACCACATTAGTATCTACATTGCACCCGTGCGAAGCCGGGGCGGGTCGCTAGTCTCTACATAGTATAAAACATGTAGCGATGATAGCTCAGTGGTTAGCGCGGTAGGTTCGCATGCCGAAGGGCGTGGGTTCAACCCCCAACAATGAGCTTGAGCTGCCGGTGAAGGAAAACATCGTGAGGAAACCATAGCATGGTGGTAGGGTACTTTCTAGTACTCGGCTGGCTAGCTACCACCCTCAAGTTGAAAATCTGCCGCCAAGCATCTAACGGTGTGTTCCGGCAGCCTCACTTGCGAGCCAGTTCCATTCCAGGCTAGGTGTGCTTTACCATCTTCGACCACACCTTCACTTAACATCAGGTGAGCTGTGGTCAAAACAACTAGCCTGTCAACCATTAAAAAAAAAAAAAAAAACAAAGTCTCTTCCCGCCGTCTGTACGCTTAGATCTTTTAAACTACACAACGGATTTTAATGCGGTTTCCATTAATAGACAGAGTGATTCAAGAGGAAGGTTTATGTTAAATACATGCGGATGCACCACATTAGTATGGTATGGTCTTAGCTGACACCCTGGATTAACACATTGGCTACTTTTTAGAATAAATTACGAATAGAATTAAAAGTAAATAAATGCCAATAACGTTATTTCAAATTGAAGCAACGAGTAATTATATTAGCATGTGTGTTGTGTATGTTTGGGTGTGCGTGTGTGAGTTGTGAGAGAGTGTGTGGGAAATTTTATCTACACTAATATTATAAAGAGGAAAGATTTGTATTTTTGTTTGTATTGAATAGGCTGGGAAACTACTGGACCGATCTGAATGATTCTTTCATCATTAGAATGCTGCATTATCACTGAGTAACATAAGCTATATTTATGACTAGAATTTAATTATAAAATAAACTCATTGGTAGTATATCTGCCTTGAGAGCTGTAGGGCGTGGGTTCGATTCCAACTCAGGGCAAACATTTTGTGAATAAACACAATCATGTTTGTTCTGTGTCTGGGTGTTCTGTATGTATTATAAGTATGTATTTAAAACAAAAAAAAATGTATTTATGTACCTTATGTACATATAAAGAATATATGGTGCTGCGGTGGTGCCTAGACCGTAGAATGTAATCACAGTATTTACTCAAAGTAGCGGTATTTCATTCAAGATTGAGTTAGCGCTCGTTCTATAAGGACAGATGCGTCGCTACTCGAACTTTCAAATTAGTACGTAAAGTTTTTCAAATCAGTGTGTAAAGAAATCAGGTTTATTTTCATTTCATTTAAATTATTTTTTTTTGTGTAAAAAGTAATGAGATGGAACGATGCGCTCTCCTGATGGTAAAGAGATAACGCCTGTCCATGACTATTGCAGCGATACACAGAAGTTTGAGTAACAAAACAACGTCCAGGGCATCGCTGCATTGGCGCTCATTACTTTGAGACTAGATTAGTCTCAACAGCCCAGTAATTTCGCTAGCTGCAGTAAATATTAATTAATTAATTTATTTATTGAGGAAAAAACGGGTACACCCAATAACAATTACCTCACAATTACAAAAACTAGTAATGTCAAAATGAATGTCATAAAAAGGAAATACAAAATGTCAAAAATAATAATAAAAAAGATGTCAAAAATTTAAAAGTAAACATAATAATAAAAATGATAATAATAATAAATGAAATAACAATGCAGATAAACAATAACCAATAGTCTATATTACATACATACTTAATTAAAATAAAAACCCACTAAACTCAATAATCGTCAAGAGTCATCAAATTCGTCAGAGGAGCTGTCAGTTCTTTTAATATAAATTGTAACTTTTTTTTATTACCCTTCAAACCGGAACACAGTAATGTTTGCTTGGCGGCAGAATATCTGGTACAGCGGTGGTACCTACCTAGACAACCTCCTGCTATGGAAATCTACCGCCAAGGAAAGGTTGGGGGGTTTTGGCGGGAACGCGGAATGAGTCGTGTCGCTCCGTTGTATTTTTTTCCAAAACTTGTGTTTTATCGCGTGTTGATGCATAAAAATGGTGGTGTTTTATTCATAAAGCGCCGAATCACAAGCGCGAGTGTGGGAAAATGATATAATGTGGTGAAACATGACTTTTAGTGTTGTTTCCAAACCTCCATCGAAGCTTTATAGTAAAGTCGCCGCTACTTTACTAAAGCATGACTGGACTTGACTGACACGGGCTGTACTTGACCAAGACTGGACTTTGACAATAGCTAAAGCTACAAGGCAACTTATTTAACTTATGAAACTTGAAAATGTAATACACTTGACACTGGCAAATGCACAGAAAGTGCGACGCCAAGTCCCCAGAGGAATAAGAAGAAAAAAAAATGTACACCCGTGCGAAGCCGGGACGGACCGCGAGTATCGTATATTTTACGACAGCAAGCCTTAAATTTTAGCTCATATCTTGTAGTGGGTATTATAACGGCAACAAGCCCACCGTTCCGCGTAGCCTTGTATAATTACGCATGTAAATACATAGACATTTGCAATTGCAAGTGGATAGGGAGTTAACGAGCGACTCTAATGAAACTAGAGTTGTTTCGCTAAAAACTACAGAATGGCGTGCGAACAGAACATAACGCTGAGGAAAGTTTATTTCGTAATTTATTCAACTACTAGTTTTTACACTCGGCTCCACTCGCGTGACACTTCCTCAAGAGTTAGCAGGCTAGGTGTTTAACCACAGAACACTTGATGTTAAGTGACTGTGTGGTCGAAGATGGTTAACACACCTAGCCTGGAATGAAGAGCCAGACGGTTTCCCAAATAAACTGCCTGATCTCTTTTAATCCTTTTAGGCTATATGACTTAGTTTAAAATTTCTTAAGTAGGTATATTACAATATTTTTTTTACGCACGCTGTGTCTGGGTATGTACCACCGCAGTACCAGATATTCATCCGCCAAGCAGTACTGTGTTCCAGTTTGAAGGGTAGGTACTGCAGCGAAATTACTGGGCTATTGAGGCTAGCCATCCAAAGTCTCAAAGTAATGAGCGCCAAAGCAGCGATGCCCTGATCTTTGTTTTCTCAAAGTTCTGTGCTTCGCTGCAATAGTTTTGGACAGCCGTCATCTCTTACCATCAGGAGAGCGTCTCGTTCGTCTCAATACTATTACATTTAAAAAAAGGATAACAAAAATATCTATTTTTTTAATTCAAAAGTTACATTTTAGTAGATAAAAAACGAAAACTACAATTGCCAAATATAATGTGGTCTTATTGGCGTAAAACGTAAACCGTTTCGTAATCAGCGCATACACAAACGTCATGCGAGAACCTAGGACAGCTTTTTACTATGTTAAAGTAATGAGACGAACGAGGCCCTTCTGACGGTAAGAGATAACGCCTATCCATGACCATTGCAGCGATACACAGAACTTTGAGTAACAAAACAAAGTCCAGGGCATCGCTGCTTTGGCGCTCATTACTTTGAGACTTTCGATGGTTAGTCTCAACAGCCCAGTAATTTCGCTACCTGCAGCTGCATTATCTTTTTCATGTATAAATTATGGACATCTAAAAATTTCTGTCGTTAATTTTATGTTAATAATGAGTGTGAGTTGAGTTCAGTTGTACGATTTCCATGTATTTTTTTTCCATTTATGGACAAATGGAGCATAATTTTACAGTGAAATCACAGCTACTGGCATTTATTTTGGTCTTTATTTGCGGTAAATCACAATCGCTTGAATAAAACAGTACATTATTAGCATGAAATCAAATTTATGCTGAGGCGAGCCCCTATTTTGTAACTGTTTGTCTCTATTTGTTGTTATTTTTGTATGTTCTGTGATGTTACGAAATAAAAAATCATTTTCTTTCTTTCTAAATAACTAAAAATGAGAATGCCTTACCACCATGCTATGCAGCGGCGGCCTTAGCTGTTGCGAGGCCCGGGGCGACAGATCATTGTGAGGCCATTTTTATTTGAGACCGTTTTACTAAAAAATGAGTTCGAGTGCTCGAGTGTTTGTAACATGCTTGCACTAATAATGAAACCGTGCGTTCAGGGGGGGTTTGTTAAGTGCGTGCGAGATACACGTACATATATGGTAAAGACTTTTTTCTACGAGGACGCGAGGCCCCGGCCGGTTGCCCTGCTTACCACCCCCTAAGGTCGCTACTGATGCTATGTTTACCTTCACCGGCAGTTCAAGTTCATTAGGATTTGAACCCGCGCCCTTAGGCGTGTGGACTGACTGCGCTAACACTGTGTTATTACCTTCAGGTGCGGAATCCTAATAATGGCGTACACATCTATTTTAAAACTCATTTACGTGTGGACAGGAACCGAATTAACATGCAATATGGCTCATTAAAATACGACCCCAGCGCTCCCGTCTGCCGCGCAGTTAAATATTACTTAGCCGTTTTCACACTTACCCTGCTATATATAAATAAACAATAAATATCGTAGGACATTACACACAGCGCGATCTGAGCCCAAACTTTTTTTATGTAAAAAGTAATGAGATGGAACTATGCGCTCTCCTGATGGTAAGAGACAACGTAATGTCCACGACCATTGCAGCGATACACAGAACTTTGAGTAACAAAACAACGTCCAGGGCATCAACCTATATTTATATTAATAAAACATGCCAATAAAAGTTTAGTAATTATTAGTTTAATAACATACGGGGTTGTAAGCTTAGGTTATACTTAGCCGAAAGGGGGTAGTGCACAACTTCCGTAACAAATATCTAAATAAATGTAAGCCACAGCAAAATTGCTTGGTGGTAGATCTCGTTAGCAGGAGTTCGTCTAGGTGGTACTAGCGCAGTACCAGATATTCTGCCGCCAAGTAGTAGTGTGTAAACATTACTGTGTTCCGGTTTGAGGGTACTGCAGCGAAATTACTGGGCTGTTGAGACTAACCATCGAAAGTCTCAAAGTAATGAGCGCCAAAGTAGTGATGCCCTGGACGTTGTTTTGCTACTCAAAGTTCTGTGTATCGCTGCAATGGTCATGGACAGGCGTTATCTCTTACCATCAGGAGAGCGTCTCGTTCGTGTCATTATTTTTCACATAAAAAAATGTAAGAGGAGGAACAAACAGACACGGAACAAACATTTTTGTTTATGCCACAAAATGTTTATCCTGGGTGGAAATCGAACCCACGCCCTTCAGCTCTTGAAGCAGACACTCTACCAATGAACCAGCAGGGCTGTCTAAACAATAGGCAACCAGTAATTTGAAATTAAATAACGTGGAAAGTTATATATGAGTGAGTTATTAGCCCCGGATGCAGAGTCACTGATATTTCAATCTCAGGTGTGTGGGAACCAGAGCGCAACTCGATGCATCGAGACATCGTGCTTTTACATCTATAATCGGGAAATATCTTCTCGGAGGCTGCCGGAACACACCGTTAGATGCTTGACGGCAGATTTCCAACTCTCGCGTTGTAGCTAGCCAGCCGAGTACTAGAGAGTACGCTACCACCATGCTATGGTTTCCTCACGATGTTTTCCTTCACCAAGCTCAAGCTCATTGTTGTGGTTCAAACCCACGCCGCACGCATGCGAACCGACCGCGCTAACTACTAAGCAATCATTACTATATTAATCTATATTTTTTGCCGTTTTTATTATTATTATTATTTTTATTTTTTTTATTGCTGACAGGCTAGGTGTTTGACCACAGCTCACCTGATGTTAAGTGACGGTGTGGTCGAAGATGGTAAAGCACACCTAGCCTGGAATGGAACTGGCTCTCAAGTGAGGCTGCCGGAACACACCGTTAGATGCTTGGCGACAGATTTTCAACTTGAGGGTGGTAGCTAGCCAGCCGAGTACTAGAAAGTACCCTACCACCATGCTATGGTTTCCTCACGATGTTTTCCTTCACCGGTAGCTCAATCTCATTTGTTGGGGTTTGAACCCACGCCCTTCGGCATGCGAAGCGACCGCTCTAACCACTGAGCTATCATCGCTACAAATATATAATTTATATAATAATTTATAGATAATGGTACGGAACCCTTCGTGCGAGAGTCCGACTCGCACTTGGCTGGTTTTTTGTATATAAAAAGTAATGAGACGATATCCTGATAACGCCTTTCCATGACCATTGCAGCGATACACAGAACTTTGAATAACAAAACAAAGTCCAGAGCATCACTGCTTTGGCGTTCATTACTTTGAAACATTAGATGGTTAGTCTTAACAGCCCAATAATTTCGCTGCAGTACCCGTCAAACCGGAACACAGTAATGTTTACACACTACTGGTTGACGGCAGAATAACTGGTACTGCGGTGGTACCTACCTAGACGACCTCCTGCTAAGGAGATCTACCACCAAGTATATATATGGTATATTTTATAGTCATTATGTTACTCAAAGTTTTTGGTACCACTACGATGGTCATGAACCAGTTCATGACCATTCTAGCGTTATATCTTAACATCAGGAGAACGTTTTGTTAATTTTACAATCTCCAAAAAATTGGTGAAAAAAAAAGTTGTTTAACTGGAGTGTTTTGTTTGTCAAATTACTTTCATTAAAAAAAAATAGAAGTACCTATGTAAAGTGAAATCGACTTTTTACGTGTAAAATTAATGCGATATAAAAAAGATATGTTTCATAACTCATATGATAGCAATTCACAGAAAATAGCTGGGTTTTTTTCCCCCATATTTTCAACATTTATCCAATTTTCCGCAAGTTTTCCTTTGTCATGCATAGTAACTGTTTTCTAACAATGGCTGCTTCAAAATTTCCCTAAGTAGCCATATCCTTATTTCAATGTAGAGTAAAGAGGTTTGTGTCAACTGTATCGAGTAAAGAGTTCTCACGCTAGTTGGTCTAGATTTTACGTTAGGCTGACTATAATTTCTGACATTGAATACTTTGAGAATTGGCACAATGTACGAACGTGCTATGGTCGAAGATAGAAAAAAAAAGTTGTGATAGAAGTTTTGGCGGGAACGTGGGAAAATTATGTATAATTTTTAAAATGTGACTTGCTGATGACGATCACATTTTACTAAATTGTGCATTGTATGAATATTTCTCTTTTTAGAAAACACTTAAGTCATTGGACATAACTTTTACTGTAAACATTTCTTCTTGCCTCTGAGAGACAGGCAAGTTATGTATAAAGCTATATCCGATTTCTTACTTTGGATTCGTATAAAATGGTAACATTAGATAAATAACATTGTAAATAATTATATTTGTGATTATTAATGAATCAACTTGTAAATATTTTGTAATTAACATAACTTTTTCAACTTGTAAACTTGTCTGAAACTTTTTAGTCCTTCATAGTTATCGTTTTTCGTTATCATTTGTGATTTATCGAGATGACCGATGAAAAAAGGAAAAATAAACATTTAAAACTTGAATTTTGTAAAAGAAATACGAACGCGCCAAGGCCGATGAAAAAAGAAAAAAAAGACATTTAAAACTTGAATTTTTCAAGTGTTTATTGTAAAAATAGTGATATTTTATAGTCATAAAGTATCGTATGATGATAAAGTAAATAAAAAAAACTCTAAGTAACTTAAGTTAAATAAGTCAAAGTTATACTTGACTTTGACTTTAATTTAGTTGATTTATCATAATATTAGCTAGAACTCGTGACGTGGAATGTAATAAAAAATATGTTTAGCTCGCAGAATTTATTTTTTTATTCAATAAAATACTTAAAACAATAAATACACATAGTGCGATGCCAATAAAAAAGAAAAAGAAGTTCTGATGGTTTTGGATTTGGGAACACGGAAGAATTAAATATCGCTGCATTGTATCATTTTCGAACACTTGCCTTTTCGAGTGTTTATGTTTAAAAATAGTGATGTTTTCGTACATTCTTGTTACGTGCACCGTATGAAAGTGAATGAAAGTTTACGTTAAGGTTTAAAGGGTACTATGGCGAGCGAAAAACTTATTATTGAGCTGTAATTGTAGTGTTGGTCCTGAACTTTGTCCTTTTACTCGAAATTCTGAGTAGGCCTACTGCCGCAAAGGTCATGGCCAGCTCCATCACGCTAGCAGCTGGTTCGCCTGATAAATTGTTATATATGTGTGTGTTTGTTAGCGACGCGCTCATTATTAGTAGGTAGGTAGCTTAAGATAGTTTTAAGTTACGGGTAGGCTGCGGATGTGCCGCGGCCGCCCGGCTCCCAACGTTGTTCTTGTCGGCCGAGAGGAGCGAGCGGGTGCAAATAGTGTACCGCGCACATATATCCTTTAAAATCTCTCGGTCGATAAGCTCATTTGTATTTTTAAAAATAAATAACCCCATATAGTGTTTAATAAAAGTGTTTTTCTTAATTATTTTGACCCGAGACCATCACAAACTCAACATTTGGTCATTCGAACCGGATCATGTTCCATACACCAGCGCATTCTAAAATGGCCGCCTCGGGTTCAACTAGTACAAGGCGTGATTATAAGCAAGATCTCGACGAAATGGCCACGAAAGTGTTACAGAAAACGTCGACCAGTGAACAAAAAGAATTTAAAACGCCGGCCGCTTCGATCGCTAAAAGCGGAATCGGTGCGAACGTCGACGGGTCCAAAGGTCGCACCGCAACGTCATCCGCTAAAGCGCGCCGGGCACACCTTATATTAGAAGCCGCAAAGAAAAAAGCACTTATACAAATTGAGCTTATTGACCGACAATTGGAAGCAGATTTAGCCGACGATGATGAGAACAGCTCAATTTACAGTCCACCTCGAGAAGTATGCATAGAACAGGAAGTGGAGCAATGGCTCGACCAGAGTCGCAACGAAGTGCAGTCCGCCCCCGATCATGGTATATCTACGGGCGAGCTGCGACCGGCAATGGCCACGGCGACCGATACCGTTACTCCGACGGCACCTGCAGCCCCGCGCGGTGCTCATGTTCCGCTGCAGCCGCCGTCACTTTCAGCGCCACATCTGCCGATGCAGTTTCCGGCGCCACCTATGTCACAACCAGGCGTCACCGAAACTATTCAGATGCTGGCGAACGCGTTGAAAGAAATCGCTTCTACAAGTGCACCTACAAACAACAACCTTTTGACTCGATTGTGTACGCCGAAGGATTTACCTGAATTCTCTGGAGACCCACTGGAATGGCTGCAGTTCAAACAGGCGTACAATGAGTCTACTGAAGTATGCAATTTTAGCCCCAAGGAGAACCTATGGAGACTGAGAAAGTGTCTCCGCGGCGCGGCCAAAGATGCGGTGACAGCTTTGTTTATTTCTGCGAGCTCACCGTGCAAAGTTATGTCTACCTTGGAGCTACGATTTGGCAACCCTGAGTACATCATATCCAGAATCATGCAAGATATTAAAAAATTGTATCCAATGTCTCAGGATTATCACAAAGATATTGTGCAGTTTTCTGTGAAAGTGCAAAATCTGATGGAGGCAGTGCGAGCGGTCGCGCGAGAGGAATATTTACAAGGTATGAGCATCGTTTCTTTAATATTATCCAAGTTCCCGCCGATATTACTATCTAAATGGTCCGACTACAGTTATCCGCTCATAACTGATAAGCAGAAATCACGCCTTGAAATTTTGTCTGATTTCCTGCATGAAGAAGCTATAAAAATATCAGTAACATCATGTTTGCATTTTTCCCACCCTCGCACTGACCAGAACAAACACAGAAACTTTGAGAGCTCTAACCGAACACAAACTTTTTTATTGCAAAATAATGATGAGAATGACACATGTCAATTTTGCCGCACCTCCAAACACAAGCTTACAGATTGTAAACAGTTCAAGAAGGCATTACGTAAGACTAGATGGGACTTCGCGAAACGTAACGGGATATGTTTCAAGTGCCTACTGTCACGTCATTCACGCGACGCATGTACTGCACCGGCCTGCGATAAGAACAGCTGTGGCGCGCCGCACCACCGGCTGCTGCACGCCGATGTAAACAAGCAGCGGCGCGGCGCGCCGCCGCAGTCCGTGTCTACAGCATCGACGACGACGCCGGCGCCGGCGTCGCCGCCGCCACCGACGTCGCCGACGTCGCCACCTGCCTGCCAGCCTGCAGTAACCAGTGAACAAATAACGCATATAAATAACGCGAGTGAATCAACAGTGTTACTAAAAGTCGTTCCTATTCGTATACATACACATAACGGCATAGTGCACGCGAACGCATTACTCGACGACGGGTCGACAGTGTCGCTAATGAGTGCGGGCTTAGCCAGGCGCGCGGGGGTGACCGGCCGTCCCGAGACATTACGCGTACGCGGCGCGTGGGCCGATAAGGAATTAATCTGTCAATCAGTTATAGCTAACGTAGATATTTCCGGTATGGACTATAAGGTGCATAATATAAAATTACGTTGTGTCGATAAACTCAATTTGCCCGTACAGAGATGTTCAATTTTAAAATGTACCGATTACGCGAACTTGTATAACTTTAAAAATATGTTGTGTACTAGCGATGTAAAACCTGAAATACTTATTGGTCAGGATAATTTTCATTTATTATTACCTCTCGATGTAAAATTAGGTAACAATAATGAGCCGTCCGCTACTTTAACTCCCCTAGGCTGGTGTGTACATGGTATGTTGCGAGCGGCGCGGAGCGTGCGCTCGCGTCTCGCTGGCGCGGCGCCGCGTCCGACCCATGCGGCCATGTTCATAAGTTCGAACGGCGCGCCGACCGAGCTTGCCGCCACCGCTGCTGCGGCCTCGACCGTTGCCGCTACTGAACAGGATCGTTTGCTGCATGCGTTGCACGAGGAGGTACGACGCTCCTTCGCCGTCGATTCCCTAGGAATATCAGGTAAGCCTCGACAAAATAATAACGACGTGTGTGCAGTCGCTTGGCTGGAAGAGACCGCCGAGCTCGTGGAAGGGCGCTGGCACGTCGGCTTGCCGTGGCGGAGCGACACCGGCGCTATGCCCGACTCCTATCCTAATGCTGAAAATAGGCTTAAAGGGATAGAAAGGAAGTTAAGTCGGAACAAGGAGTTCGCTAGTAAGTACAGGGAGCGTATTGAACATTTATTAGAAAACGACTATGCCGAGAAGGAACCAGATGCCCACCCCGCGTCCAGGACATGGTATTTACCACATTTTGGGGTGGACAACCCGAACAAAAAGAAGTACTACCTGACTTGCTTCCCAGGCACAAGTGGACCGGAGAGGTGAAGCCTCTACAGGTAGGTGACCTTGTTTTTAATGCCGATCCAGATAGCCCCCGCAACACCTGGCCGCGAGGTATTGTCCAGCGTACGTACCCCGGTAAGGACGACAGAGTTCGACTGGTCGAGGTGAAGACCAAGACGGGCGTCTGGAAGCGATCGGCAGCCCGCGTCGCTCGTATTTCCGTCGAGTAGTAGTGCTGTTCCAGCACTAGGGTGGGGTATGTTAGCGACGCGCTCATTATTAGTAGGTAGGTAGCTTAAGATAGTTTTAAGTTACGGGTAGGCTGCGGATGTGCCGCGGCCGCCCGGCTCCCAACGTTGTTCTTGTCGGCCGAGAGGAGCGAGCGGGTGCAAATAGTGTACCGCGCACATATATCCTTTAAAATCCCTCGGTCGATAAGCTCATTTGTATTTTTAAAAATAAATAACCCCATATAGTGTTTAATAAAAGTGTTTTTCTTAATTATTTTGACCCGAGACCATCACAAACTCAACAGTGTTGTTGTTGTTATTGTTGTTGTTTATTTTATGTCACAATAAAGTGTTGTTATCCACTATTGTCTATCCCACTAATATTATAAATGTGAAAGTTTGGATGGATGGATAGGTGGATGGATGGGTGGATGGATGGGTGGGTGGGTGGGTGGGTGGGTGGGTGGATGGATGGATGGATGGATGGATGGATGGATGGATGGATGGATGGATGGATGGATGGATGGATGGATGGATGGATGGATGGATGGATGGATGGATGGATGGATGGATGGATGGATGGATGGATGGATGGATGGATGGATGGATGGATGGATGGATGGATGGATGGATGGATGGATGGATGGATGGATGGATGGATGGATGGATGGATGGATGGATGGATGGATGGATGGATGGATGGATGGATGGATGGATGGATGGATGGATGGATGGATGGATGGATGGATGGATGGATGGATGGATGGATGGATGGATGGATGGATGGATGGATGGATGGATGGATGGATGGATGGATGGATGGATGGATGGATGGATGGATGGATGGATGGATGGATGGATGGATGGATGGATGGATGGATGGATGGATGGATGGATGGATGGATGGATGGATGGATGGATGGATGGATGGATGGATGGATGGATGGATGGATGGATGGATGGATGGATGGATGGATGGATGGATGGATGGATGGATGGATGGATGGATGGATGGATGGATGGATGGATGGATGGATGGATGGATGGATGGATGGATGGATGGATGGATGGATGGATGGATGGATGGATGGATGGATGGATGGATGGATGGATGGATGGATGGATGGATGGATGGATGGATGGATGGATGGATGGATGGATGGATGGATGGATGGATGGATGGATGGATGGATGGATGGATGGATGGATGGATGGATGGATGGATGGATGGATGGATGGATGGATGGATGGATGGATGGATGGATGGATGGATGGATGGATGGATGGATGGATGGATGGATGGATGGATGGATGGATGGATGGATGGATGGATGGATGGATGGATGGATGGATGGATGGATGGATGGATGGATGGATGGATGGATGGATGGATGGATGGATGGATGGATGGATGGATGGATGGATGGATGGATGGATGGATGGATGGATGGATGGATGGATGGATGGATGGATGGATGGATGGATGGATGGATGGATGGATGGATGGATGGATGGATGGATGGATGGATGGATGGATGGATGGATGGATGGATGGATGGATGGATGGATGGATGGATGGATGGATGGATGGATGGATGGATGGATGGATGGATGGATGGATGGATGGATGGATGGATGGATGGATGGATGGATGGATGGATGGATGGATGGATGGATGGATGGATGGATGGATGGATGGATGGATGGATGGATGGATGGATGGATGGATGGATGGATGGATGGATGGATGGATGGATGGATGGATGGATGGATGGATGGATGGATGGATGGATGGATGGATGGATGGATGGATGGATGGATGGATGGATGGATGGATGGATGGGTGGGTGGATGGATGGATGGATGGATGGCTGGATGGATGGATGGGTGGATGGATGGATGGATGGACGGATGGATGGATGGATGGATGGGTAGATGGATGGGTGGATGGATAGATGGATGGATGCATGGATGGATGGATGTATGGATGCATGGATGAATCAAACTCTTTCACGTAAAAACTACAGAACGGATTTTAATGAAAATTGATATGGTGGTAGCTGAGACCCATGATTAACACATAGGCTACTTTTATCCCGAAAACATGTGGCGGGTAACACCGCGGGGCGCAGCTAGTTGTCTGTAATAAAAACATTTTTTATTTTCAGTTTGAAACATGTTTCAATACGAGTTTGAAAAGCGACCACCTTCCGCTAGCTCGTGCGAGAGTCGCGCGACGGTGACGACCGATTGGAGCCAATCTTACCTAAGCGCGGGCCGATCTCACCCGATTGCAGGCCGACCTCGCCCGACCTCAGACCGACCTCGCCCGACCTCAGACCGACCTCACCCGACCGCGGGTAAAATCGACCCGAGCCTGGAGCGAGCGAGACGGCCTCTGCCGCCGAGACCAATCGTATGCGAGAGAATACCAAGCAAAACCACAGTAAGTTTCTTTATTTTTTTATTTGTTTTGGCATCGCACTTTGAACAATCGCACGATGTAACATCTTATTGACGTTGGCGTTGGATCTTTTTTTTTTGTTATGGTGTCGCGTTTTGATCATTTGTCAGTGTCAAGTATTTATATATTTTCAAGTTTCAAAAGTTAAATAAGTATCCTCGTAGCTAAAGTCATAGTCAAAGTCCAATCTTGGTCAAGTACAGTCCGTGTCAGTGGAGTCCAGTCATGCTTTAGTAAAGTAGTGGTGACTTTACTATAAAGCTTCGATGGAGTTTTGGAAGCAACACGAATAGTCATGTTTCCCCGCATTATATCATTTTCCCACACTCGCGCTTGTGATTCGGCACTTTATGAATAAAACACCACCATTTTTATGCATAAACACTCGACAAAACACTAGTTTTGGTAAAAAATACAACAGGGCGACACGACTCTTTCCGCGTTCCCGCCAAAACGCCGTCTAATTCTCTTATTAACAATCATTGCTTTAACCCACCGGTGCCGCGGTATTAGTGATTACGTGACACTTCCTATATTGCACAGTGGTCGTTAGCACATAATGACATGTGCACAGACTGTATTATAGTTGGCGCAACGTTACAAAGATTGTTTCCCTGACAGCACGGGGTCGACAGCCGGTGGAAGAGAGCTGAACTGAGAGCTTATTAAATTTTTTTTTATTGATATTCCAGGTTCCTCTGAAGGTGTGGATAATAGCGAGTGCGTCGTGCTTTGCGGTATGCGCGATTCTTGTCCTGGCCACGGTGGTCATCACGCGGTGGGGAGCAGGGCCCTACTCCACGGAAGTGTTTGCGGAACATCCAGTAAGTAACTTTGTTGCTATGACAGCTTAGTGGTAGTGCGGTATAGCTAGTTCTGTTCCAGGTGTTTTACCGTCTTGAACCACACCGTCATTATTAGCTAAATTAGCGTCACCAGGTAAGCTGTGGTCAAACACTTAGCCTGCCATGTCGACCCATCTATACTGTAGTAGTCATCATTTTAATATGGTTCAAAGAACATAGGTCAACCTCAAAACCTTGAGTGACACTTAAATTTTGTTTGAAGAAAAAAAATTGTTTTCTAAGTTTGTAAATATAATTTTCATTTTCGCATGCACGTGTGATAATGAATAAAGATGGTTTACGTTTTCATCTTCAAAAGTAGGTATGCCTTTAGGTCATATACATAGTTGAATGCGTTGCTAAAATCATCATCGCGTACAAAAACATCAGTGAAACAAAAATCTTGTTTATCGGTCTATGCTTCATCAATTATTCTTAAATTGTTAAACAACCTTCGTATTATTTCTTTCAGGAACCAATCTACGCCAATTACTATGCAAAGTCGATGATTCATCAAGTAGAAGAACCAACTACAGATCCTGACATAACCTCAGAAGAATTAGACAACGAAATAGAAATGCCCATTTTAGAAAAACTTTCTATCTTCAAAAACATTGTCGCTAATCGTGACAGAAGCAGAGATCTCATGAACAAACCTCAGTTGCACCCAGCACATGACATGATACACCACAATGAAAGAAAAATAGAAAAGAAAGACAAAGCCAAACTTCCCGAGAGTCTCAAAAACGTAGACCTAACCAAAGTTAGCATAAGTGAAGCGAACGAAAAAATCATAAAAGAATTTAATGAAATTAACAACCGTTTACCTGAATTTAAACCTATTCGGCCAGATGTTTTAACCAAAGTAGATTTAGAGAAACCAGAACAAGTGATGGACGTTAAAATACTGACTGATCTTAAATTACCTGAGGGCTACTTTAACGATTTGAAAAATAATGATTATGAGGAGTATTACAACGATGAAAATCTTTACGATGATTACATGCAAAGCAATTCTATGACCAGCTACCTTATAGAAAAGGTACAAGAGTTACACGACTGGATCACATCTGATCCTGATTTTGAAAAGGTCAAAAATTCTTCTAAAGCTGTCGGTAATAAGAACGAGTTTGGTCAATTATTAAAAGCTCTTAACGAGAGTTTGCACGAAGGGAACGCAACGATAGTTATGAATAAGTTAAAAGATATGTATTTTGGTGAAAATTATACGCATTATAATAGCAGTAAGAAAGTTATATTGACAAATGGGACGGATTTACTGTCATTTGGTATTTTGACGTTAGATGTAATGTTGCTGCATAACATACAGCTCATGGCTTGGGAAAATCAGGTATATTTATCCATAACTTAAAGTTCCTATTGCTATCAGTTACTTTTCAAGTTTTCAGAGTAGCAACACAATACATGAAAGGTTCACTTGGTGGTAGATCTCCTTAGCAGGAGGTCGTCTAGTTAGGTACCACCGCAGTACCAGTTATTCTGCCGCTAAGCAGTAGTGTGTAAGCATTACTGTGTTCCGGTTTGAAGGGTACTGCAGCTAGCGAAATTACTGGGCTGTTGAGACTAACTCAACTAAAAGTCTCAAAGTAATGAGCGCCAAAGCAGTGATGCCCTGGACTTTGTTTTGTTACTTAAAGGTTGGGGCATTGCCAGTGCCTTCTTAACTCCACCATACAGTGGTTGCTGTCATATTTGGGATGAGGAGTTTGCAGCCTTGAAAAGCTGGTCATTGTTAGCAAAACCGAAGGAAAGAGAACAAGAGGCTGGTCACCAACATGCATATAAATCGACGATAAAACCAAATGTTCTACTCATTTGTAATGCCACATACTAAAGACCTACCTTTTAAAAGTAATGAGACGGTCGAGGCGCTCTCCTGATGTTAAAAGATAACGCCCGTCCATGACCATCGCAGCGATACACAGAACTTTGAGTAGCAAAACAACGTCCAGGGCATCACTGCTTTGGCGCTCATTACTTTGAGACTAGATGGTTAGTCTCAACAGCCCAGTAATTTCGCTAGCTGCAGTACCCTTCAAACCGGAACACAGTAATGCTTACACACTACTGCTTAGCGGCAGAATAACTGGTACTGCAGTGGTACCTACCTACACGACCCCCTGCTAAGGTGATCTACCACCAAGGAAAGTATAGTAAAGGATATTGACATGTAATCAGTGTTTTAACCCCCATTTAATGACATGTTTAAAATTTTGAAGTGACTTGTAACATTGGTGTTATCAATAAAGTATTTGTATTTTGTATTTATGAAACAGGGGGTCTATTCCGGCCAAAATCGCCAGCTTTTAGCAACATTCCTCCGTCACCGCGCAAGTTACCGCTTTTTATGCAGCGGTGTTTGATTGGTCTTTTTTATTGTCTCAGGAAGTAGCCCGCATCAAAATGCTGCGAGACCCTGACGTGTTCGCGTTCAACGCTCTGTTTATGGACCCCAGCAAAGTGGAAGCCAAGCAAAACGAAATCCAACGGAGCGCTTTCTCGTAAGTACAGATGCTTCATTAAGAAATTATTGTCGTATATAGAGAGGGGGGCGGGTAGACCTTGCCCACCTCAGTATGGTCTACTGCCCACGACATAATATTGATTTACCGATTCGAATATTCTATTCTACTTCCTACTAATAACATCAGGAGAGTTGTGGTCAAAATCTAGGGTGTCAACCATAAAAAAAAATTATAAGTATACATTTACAAATAGTATGTATGTATTCTATCAGTTACCTGACTTCCATCACACAAGCTCTGCTTAGTTTGGGGTCAGATGACGCTGTGTCCTACGATATGTATAAAAAAAAGCAATCGCAAGGTGAAAAAACGATAAATGATTCATGTATTTGATAAACTGTTCTAGTAAACGCCAGAGCCTTCGGCAGCAAGATGCAGAAGACTTCAACCTCGGAGCGAATTTGTTTGAGAACATCGTCGAAGTCGGCGTGAGCGCCGCGCGAGCTGCCATACACCTGGGGCGTGCCTACAAGAACACTAAGTAAGAAGTCATCTCATACTCAGTATGTAATGACGTAACACTTAGTACGAATTTATCATACAACTTTTTTTAATTTGTTAAAAACTCAGACTCGGAACCTCCTTGGTGTACGTTTTTTTTTATTTGCTTTGCGCGCGCAATTTTCTTTTCACGTCATATTGTTAATGTAGTAGAGTTTTTGGCGGGAACGCGGGAAGAGTCGTGTCGCTCCGTTGTATTTTTTTCCAAAACTAGTGTTTTGTCGAAACAAACCAAATTACAAGCGCGAGTGTGGGAAAATGATATAATGTGGTGAAACGTGAGTTTTCGTGTTGCTTCCAAAATCCATCGAAGCTTTGTAGTAAAGTTGCCACTACTTTACTAAAGCATGACTGGAATTAACTGACACGAACTGGACTTGACAAAGACGACTTTGACGATAACTATAGCTAAGATACAGCAGAAATAACACTTAAGACAAGGCAGTATGGCTCTATAGCTTTAGCCTGCCCGAAAGGGCAAATTATAAAAATAAAAAAAATAAAAAAAAATGTTAATGTAGTAGTTAATACCTAAACTGAAATAAAAGTATCTTGTGATGTAAAAGATTTTTTTGCATTTAGTCATTTCCTCCTAAGGTGGGATGAAAAGTTACGTTTTGCACTCGAGTGCAAAGATTGTTCGCCTCGTGCTCTTTTGATTCCCGCGCTAACGCTCAGGATTCTAATTTTAGAATCCTTCGCTTGCTCTGTCATTGAGCGCGCGGTTAAAAAGCAACTTTGCACTCTTGTATAACAAATAATTATTATCCTTTTTCAACTAAGTTTATACGTAGTATTAAGTCGGCGGGTTTTAAATTATTTTTCATCCCCCCATCTCGGAAAGAGTATTTTAGCTCTTCGATATCTGAGTGTATCTTAAGTTCTGTGTATCGCTGCAATGGTCACGGACAGGCGTTATCTCTTACCATCAGGAAAGCGTCTCGTTCGTGTCATTAATTTTTACATTAAAAAAAATTTTTACAGTTTTCAAATTTTTTAATTTGAACCCTTTTCGATGTTTCAGAAGCGTTTTGAACCAACTGTCCAATCGTGATGCTGCCAACATCCAAAGCCAGATTTCCCGGAACATAGATAGCAACACGCATGCCCTGAAGCACTTACAAACGTCCTTCAATGACAGCTCGGGTCATGTCAACTCCAATGGCAGTTTCTATACAGAGCTGGACTGCGTGTGGCTGTTGTATTGCAGGAATCTGGTCGCCACTGCAAAACTAAACGCGCCGTTTGGAACAATGGCTAGAATTAATGGGTAAGTAATTGTGTATGGCTGGTATAATTTTGTAATTTGTAGCGATGACAGCTCTGCGCGATCGTTTCACACGACGAATTGCGCGAGTTAAAATCCCAACAAAAAACATCGTGAGGAAACCATAGCATGGTGGTAGGGTGCTTTTTAGTACTCGGCTGGCTAGCTACCACACGAGAGTTGAAAATCTGCCGCCAAGCATCCAACGGTGTGTTCCGGCAGCCTCACTTGAGAGCCAGTTCCATTCCAGGCTTCGTGGGCTTTACCATCTTCGACCACACCATCACTTAACATTGGGTGAGCTGTGGTCAAACACTTAGCCAGTCAACCTTAAAAAAAACCAGTTCTATTCCAGGCTAGGTGCTTTACCATCTTCGACCATACCATCAATTAACATCAGATGAGCTGTGGTTTAAACATTAAAAAAAAATTGCTAGTGTAGTTGGGGGACAGTCTGGCTTCCAATCTGGAAGTCTTGATTTCGAATCCCACGTTACGTGTCAGGTGTAACTTAACCTAACACCTGTATTTTCTAAGTTGTACGTATTGCCTAACTTCGAGGAACGAATATTACTATTTAGTCTACAATAAGGCAAAACTTACAATAGGATAAAAACCGGTCAAGTGCGTATCAGACGCGCACGAAGGATTCCGTACCATTATCTGTTAAATACGGCATAAAAATCACGTTTGTTGTATGGGAGCCCTTAAATATTTATTTTATTTTATTTTTAGTATTTGTTGCTATAGCGGCAACAGAAATAGATCATCTGTGAAAATTCCAACTGTCTAGCTATCACCGTTCTTGAGATACAGCCTGGTGACGGACGGACAGCGAAGTCTCAGTAATAGGGTCCCGTTTTTACCCTTTGGGTACGGAACCCTAAAAAGTTGTATGCTGAGCCACATTTTTATTGTAATTTACACTTTTAGTAAAGCGTAGTGCTCATTTATTACAAAGTTTTGCTCATTTAGTAAATAATATTAATTTATAAATATACTTGGACATTTAATACAGCGCTATCTAGCCCCAAACTATGGGAACCAGATAACAGTTACATACTTCTTTTTTGTAAATACATACAGAACACCTAGAAACAGGACAAATATTTGTGTGACGAGCATAAAATAGTGGAAATCGAACCCATGCCCTACAACTCAGCATATACATAGACAAATGAGCATACAGACTGCCCTGTTAGATAATAGTAAAGGGTAAGGTCATGGACAGGCGTTATCTCTTACCATCAGGAGAGCGTCTCGTTCGTCTCATTATTTTTCACATAAAAAAAGCGAAGTGCTCATTTTTAGTAACGTGTAATGCTCATGTATAAAAGCTTAGTGCTCATTTATTAAATTGAATTGCTGAGTCGATAAAGCAAAACGCTCATTTAGTAAAGCGTAATGCTCATTTACAACGCTTTGTTCAGGATGGCGCTGCGAATGCTGGCTGGAGAACTGTCTGCCGATCGAGCGTTGGACACGATGTTGTACGAAGTCATGGCTGGGTGGACTGAGCTACGATGTAACGATATGTTCCCAAGGTAAGTTTATTCGCAATTTCATGTTACAGATGAAATTTCAGAACTTTTCTTAAAGTAATGAGCGCCAAAGCAGTGATGCCCTGGACTTTGTTTTGTTACTCAAATATTCTAATATTTATACAAAAAATTAGCATCATCATCATCATCATCATCATTTCAGCCGTAGGACGTCCACTGCTGGACATAGGCCTCCCCCATTGACTTCCATAAAGACCGGTTGGAAGCGGCTCGCATCCAGCGCGTTCCTGCGGTCTTTACTAGGTCGTCTGTCCACCTTGTGGGTGGACGTCCTACGCTGCGCTTGCCGGTCCGTGGTCTCCACTCCAGAACTTTGCAGCACCATCGGCCATCAGTTCTGCGTGCTATGTGCCCTGCCCACTGCCACTTCAACTTGCTAATCCGTTGGGCTATGTCGGTAACTTTGGTTCGTCTACGGATCTCCTCATTCCTGATTCGATCTCGTAGCAAAAATTAGCATAAACATTTGCAAAAAAAAATTAAATCTTTTTTTTCAGATGCAGTAAAGTAAACGCGGCGTCAGTTGTAATTGAGAACATTTTGTTGCCGTTAAAGAAATCTCAACCGGCTAACCGAGGGCGGTGAACCAAATAAACCTGAATTCTGTTGTATTTTTAATTTGATTCTAACTTGAGTATTGTCGTCATATATTTAAAAAAGTATTACAGATAAATTGTGAAGTAAATTGGATACGCGCTCACAGCTTTATCTCCATGAAAAAGGGCACCGTATGTGGCCGAAACTATAGTCAAAGTAGACTATAGTCTACATATAATATATTTTGCAACACTAAATCTGTACTGCTTTTTAAATCTCTGGTTGTCATTAATTTAGGGAACTATATCTATACCCTAGCGGACGCCTCGCGATTTCACCCGCGTAGTTCCCGTTCCCGTGGGAATACAGGGATAAAAAGTAGCCTATGTCACCCGGGGATAGTGTAGCTTCCCAACGGTGAAAGAATTTTTGAAATCGGTCCAGTAGTTTCGGAGCCTATTCAATACAAACAAATTTTTCCTCTTTATAATAGTATATAACAGATATTAGATAGAATGTATTTTAAAATATTTATAATGAATTCGATAGTTTTTATGATCGTTAGCTAATTAAGTATATTGTTAAGCTAAATTGTTATGCTTTAGTTTTTGAAATGTAGTTTTTGTAGACCAATACCGAAACCACATTTTGACCAACGAAAGTTAAAACTTTGTAAAGTACATAAAATTGAACTTAGTGTTGTATTATTTTAGTGTACTTTTAAGAAAAAGCACAAAACGTATTTAAATGTCTAATTTTTAAAGTAAAGGGGGATATCGATTTGTTGTTTTTGCTGTTGTTTCGTAATTATTTGGTATTTTTTGCTCAATGTATTGTATATTTTAGTAAGTTGAAATCTCAGCTTGAGTTGCCGGTGAAGGAAAACATCGTGAGGAAACCATAGCGTGGTGGAAGCGTACTCTCTAGTACTCGGCTGGCTAGCTACCACTCAAGTTGTAACGTTGAAAATCAGCGTAATTGATGGTGTTTTTCGACAGCCTCACTTGAGAGCCAGTTCCACGTCAGGCTAAGTGTGTTTACCATCGTCAAGCACGCCGTCCGTAACATCAGGTGAGCTATGATCAAACACCTTGCCTGCCAACCATAGAAAAAGAACTCCCACTCATAAATTGGTTAGCCGTTTAACATACACTTTTTTGTCCGAAAAATTCGACTTTTTTGTCCGAAAAATTCGACCCACCAATTTTGCATAAATATCTTAGATATAAACGATACTTAAAGTTAATCTATTCTTAAAGTAACCTGCCACGTTTCCACGCGTTATGTTTCACATTAGCTAGATGAAAGCGTTTCAAGCATCGATTAACTATAAAAAAGTAGTTACTCAAAGTTCTGTGTATTGCTGCAATGGTCATGGGCATACATTATCTCTTACCATCAGGAGAGCGTCTCGTTCATTACTATTACATTTAAAAAAAAGACGTGTGGCACTCGGGGACCGCCGCGGTAAAGCTATTGCATAGCATTACAACCAATGCCACCTAGAGGCGAGTTGCTGAACTAAAGAGACAAGCGTGATATTTCAAAAAAGTCATTAAAAGTTCTGCTATTCATCGATAGATGGCAAAACTAAAAAGTATCACCGCTGTGCCGGTGGGTGTTAGGTTATTTTCGTTACGGAATTTCTGGATTCGGTCTCCACGCTCAAGGCCCGCGATAGAAGCTATGCAATAGCTTAAAAAACACTGTTTAGATACAAGGAAGATTTTTTTCTTTGAGGTTGACAAGCTAATGGTTTGCCTACAGCTCACGTGATGTTAGGTGAAGGTACAAATTACATTGTTTATTATTAATATAAGTAGGAATTTATTTGTATAAACTATAGTTATATAGACTGATGGAACAAACATTATACATTATAATAATTAGAAGGAGATTGTGTTGTTTTATTTGCTTCGCAAAAATGTAAGCTCCTTGGCAGGAGGTCGTCTGCCGCCGAGCAGAAAAAACAGTAAAAATGAATGATTTGAATTTTTGGTCGATCATGCATGATAATTCTCGTAAACGCATGCGATGCCGCATGACCGTCTAGGGACGGCTCCGCCTCTGAATCAGGATCTTTTAGGCAAGCGTGCTACATCGTAGATCGCACATTTGCTTATCGTCCAAGCTTATTAATTTTAAAAAGTTCAAGAGCTTGCAGTTTGTAATGAAAAACTAGTTCATAAAAAAACTAGCTTTCAGGATAAAAAGTAGCCTATGTATTAATCCAAGGTCTCAGCTACCTTCAAACTAAATTTCATTTCGTAGAGTAGTTTTTGCGTGAAAGAGTTATATTATATTTTTTATGTGAAAAGTAATGAAACGAACGACCCGCTCTCCTGATGGTAAGAGATAACGCCTGTCCATGACCTTTGCAGCGATACACAGAACTTTAAGTAACAAAACAAAGTCCAGGGCATCACTGTTTTGGCGCTCATTGCTTTGAGAGTAAGAGTAACACACATCCATCCAACCATACTCACAAGAACAATTAAGGTGGTTCGATTTCCATACAAATAAATTTTTGCCATTTATGAGCAAATGGAGCATAATTTCACAGTGAAATCACAGCTAATTGCATTTATTTTGGTGTTTATTTGCGGTAAATTACAATTTCTTGAATAAAACAGTAGATTTATTAGCATTATCTACTGTTTTATTCAAGCAATTGTGATTTACCGCAAATAAAGACCAAAATAAATGCCAGTAGCTGTGATTTCACTGTGAAATTGTGCTCCATTTGTCCATAAATGTCAAAAAATTATTTGTATGGAAATCGAACCACCTTAAGTAGGATAGCGGCGCAAACCTACACTTTATTGTTCAACGGTTTCCACATATTTGTTCAAATACTTCATTATACTTTTCACAAGTTTCTTTGACATGCTTAGTTTTGTCAAAACTTTTTGCAATCGATCCGCATCCCATGCGTTTATGAAAATTTTATTTTTCAACTTTTTTAATGTCACGTCCATTGTATCTAGATTGGCTATTATATAACCTACTTTATACATCTCTTTAGCTGAATACTTGTGTCTTAAATCTTCAATTGGAGCTATTAAGTCTTTTATATCACCGTATTCCTTTTCAATAAAAAAAATTAAGTCATCTTTTTTAAGGAGATATTTCCTTGTATTCCCTCTTTGTTTTACATCTTTAGTGTTAGTGTTTTCTAGTATTTCAGATTCATAGTGCGATTGTTTCGAGTTCTGTGATTCGGTTCTCTTCGATTCCATAGTTTCCTCATTAATACCATAACGCTTTGAATTAGTAAGGTTTCCAACAACTGCTTCAGTCACTATATCATTTTTTGATATGTTACTATTGTCGTTATTCGTGGTATTTGTATCTCTTTTAGATTTAATTAGTTCGTTCAGTTTGTTAATGGTCTCAGAGTCTGAAATAATGCTGGGTTCAATTTTTTCTTTTGCGTCAATTATACTATTCTCATTTGTAGAAACGTTAAAATTTAGTGAGTCATTCTCCAATGTGCTATTCATACTTTCATGGGGGCTTACATCAGTCACATCACGTCTATATCTAATGTTTTTACCTTTATCGTTTTTCTCGGGAATACTTTTTATGTATTGCTTACCTTCCGATTTACTTATGGGCATTTTAATCATGACAAATCCTACATTTTCGTTCACTTCCACCTTCAAATTTGCTAAATTCGTATTTAATATGTGAATAGATTTTGTCAAATTTACAATTAGATCGAGAACAGAATCATTTAGTTTGACATCGTCTGCTTTTCGAAAATATAGCGGTAGTTCTGATTTAGTTTCAGATTGAGGAGTCGTAGTTTCGTGGAATAAATTTCTGAGCAGTTTGAGTGCAGTATGACGTCTTAATCTGGTGGAATTAAAGTCACCTTTCACCACTGTCCCTTTGTTGGTATCTTCTTCATTTAAGCTTTTCAAATCTTTAGCCTGATAACTTTTTCCTGTCTCTTTTTCTGAAGCTTTATAATTATCTATTTTAAGTCTATTAGAATCACTAATTTCATTTGTGATAGATTTTAAACCATTTTTCTGTATTGTTCTATCTGCAGGATCGTCTTCCCTTTTTAATCTACTCCAATGGTTGATTGCTTGTCGAGTATTATCTTTAAATTCTTGATCATTTGCGACTGTGGATTGCTTTATTTGAACTTTCTTAATGGTATTGTTGTTTTCCCTTCTAATATTTTCGACAGCCTTTACAACTGTTGGGCTACTTATTTGTGCTAAAAGGTTTTTATTACTATTTTCATTGTGTAGAAGTGATAGTATCTGATTATATTTCATATTATCAACTTGAGATGTACTATCTATGTTGTCTGTGTTTTTGTGGATGACTTCATCATTTTTGGGATGGTTTGCGTAATCATCTGGAGTATAAAAATCGTTAATCTCCGCAAGGCCGTAATTTGTGGCGATAGCTGAGAAAAAAAAAACAAAATAAAAATGTTTAAGGCGCATCATTTATAAATCGGCCCAGTAATTTCGGTGCCATTACAAACAAACAAATCTTTCCTCTTTATAATAGTATAGATAGATTTAGATACTAGCGGACACCTCGCGGTTGCACCCGCGTAGTTCCCGTTTCCGTAGGAATACAGGGATAAAAAGTAGCCTGTCACCCGGGGATAGTGTAGATTCCCAACGGCGAAAGAAGTTTTGAAATCGGTCCAGTAGTTTCGGAGCCTATTCATTACAAACAAATCTTTCCTCTTTACAATAGTAGCCCTGCAGTACCTACCCTTCAAGCTAAAGACAAACACAAAGATGTATTTATCTCGTAAAACGCGGATGACACCGTGTGACGCCGTCACAACTAATTAAAAATAAACTCAATACTTGTTGTTTAGAACTTCATGGTCTAGTGTTGTGTTCAATCCTTTATGGTGTATGTAGGTTCTTTTGTGCCAGTATGTTTGGCGTGGAAGAGTGTGACTCTTTTGTTTTATAGATTGCGTGTTTTACTTCTTACAAGAAAATATATGTTATGTTCAAGCTACTAGCATTTATTATTTCCTAAATAGATAATTAATATTATTCAACTGTGATCAGATCTCGCTATCAATACTTACTCAAAAAAATAAATAAAGACACCATATTAATAATTTCTTATAACACAAATATGGCGTAAGACCAAATACTAAATATAACCTAACGCACCAAACGGAACCTATCGCCGAATACTCAGATTAAAAACTACTTTAATCTGAGGCCGAATAACTGAACACTTATAAAGACATATTTCCATTACCTCGAACATGTTCTTATGAATTTATTTAATTGCATTTACGAGCGCGCCTAATGTCAGAAAAACGCAATAATGTGTATTTTCGATGCCACTCTTTGATATTAAGAAACATAAATATTACAATGGAGTTTTTTTATATATAGTTGACAGGCTAGGTGTTTGACCACAGCTCTCTTGATGTTAAGTGACGGTGTGGTTGAAGGTGGTAAAGCACACCTAGCCTGGAATGGAACTGGCTCTCTGGAATTGGCGGCGAATGTGACAGCCCCGTTGATTCATAGGTAGTAAGTATATCTGCCTTGAGAGCTGTAGGGCGTGGGTTCGATTCCCACTCAGGGCAAACATTTTGTGAATAAACAAATGTTTCTGTGTCTGGGTGTTCTGTATGTATTATAAGTATGTATTTACAAAAAAAAAAAGTATTTGGGGCGTTCTACTTTTCTACCGACAATGACGTGTCTCCTCAGGAAAAAAAAATCTGTATCCGTCCTAAATTGCAGTTTCTCAAATTTTATTGTCACAAGATTTTTTGGACCATATAGTCATTATAATAACACTAAAATCTCGTTTTTATTGTTTTTGCTTTTTACAAAATTATTGTGACATAGTATTCGAAACGTGTGACAGAGGTGTTTTACATACAAATAAAGCGTGTCCCTTTACGCTGCCTAATGTTACAAAATGATGTCGCTTAAAAAAGTCATATAGGACCCTATAATATAAAATTAGTTATTGAAATGCTGAAATATTGTCTTTAGATTAATACAAATATAATAAACGTAAAGGTTCATATTATTAAGCAAAAAAATATTTTATCCTTGGGTACGGCTGCATATGTTTTTTCTTGCTATCTTCCGTCACGCATTTCGCAAAACAAAAAACGCGCCTTAGCTGTTTGATCTTCAACACTAAACAACAGCACGGTTTCCTTCTCCTCTCGGCTTTAAGCCTTGAGACCCCACCCTGGAGCGAGCCGAGTTAGGCGCCCGCAGGTAGTGAACCAGAGGTGCGTGTGTTTATTCGGCGACCGCTCTGTCACGTAAGTTACTACTTTAAAATATTATTGTAATTCCCATTTATTTACGTAATATTATTATTTCCCAGTATATCTGTCATATTTACTCACTTTTATGAACAATTTGTAATTTTATGAACGTTGAAATCCTCGAACACTGTTATTTTACACCTCTGTCACGAGGCACCTCTGTCACAAAATAGCTGTGACGAGAGTAGTATAGCTCGTGACGGAGTGGTATTTTTTGTCAGAAACTTTGCCTTAATTGATTTTCACAGTAGTTAATTGAAATCTTTTGTATTCTATATATTACATTATCAATTATTTTATTCATTTAAGGTATTATCATCAGGGTAATTAAATAATAGCGTTATCTGCGACGGAAAAGCAGTGACGTTGTCGTGAAAAAAGGAAACAGGACCCTGAAAAAGTCGCAGAAGTGAAATGATAAGACTTAGAAAGATAACATGCTTGCAAAAAGCTAGTCAAAGATCTGACACCAAGAGTACACAGACAAATGAAAAGAAAATGGCAAGTTAGAAACAAGAAGAGAACAACAGAAAGCTTTGCAGAACGTTCTAATGAATACTCGACTTCCACACCCGTTCCTTCAAACCCCAGGTTACTCCTTTAAGTCCTAGATCTCGTTCCTTAACTCCAACCTCATCCGCTGCTAGAGCAAGGGGAAGAGAAAAAGTTAGCCGAGACAGATCGAAAATTTATAGGCAAAATATGAAACTTCAAGGCCATGTAAAATAATTATAGAAAAAATACGAAAATACAAGAAAAGGCTTCATCGCCAAAAAAATAAAAGAAGACAGCTTATTACATAATATAACCAAACCAAAAAATTAAGATAAATTTAAAAGCGCCGAATAAAGAAGAAAAAAGAAAATACATATAGTATTTTGACAAATGCCATTAATGAACATTACAAAAACAAAATGAATCACTGCTTCAAAACAATCCTATCCTTTCCTACAAGGCACAACAATTAACCGTTCGGGACTATAACTTCAACTGTTTCAAGAGACTTTGGAAATAAAAAAAAGCTGCACAACAAATATTACGTTTATGAAAAGTTTATCTAGCTAGCTTTATTTTTATAAAGAGCAACTTTATAAAAATAAAGCTAGCTAGGTAGTTAAGCCCAACCTCAGATAAAAAAAAACCATTGGCTGATATAAATAAACAACATAATAATTAGAGCTCCTACAAAGAGATTTTATGAGACTGTTGTATAACATTGTATACTACTACTACTTACTACTTCAGAAGATGAAGATGATCAGCCTCTCGTTAATCAGAAAAAAACCTGTGCACATAATACCAGGTGCTTCATGTGACCTATCTGGAGACCCATTATTAATAAAAAATGGTATTATGTCAGTAAAAGTACCCAGTAAAAACTAAGTCGAGTACACCTACTTAGGAGATGAAAAAAGTTGTGTGGATGAAGATGGAGATATTCAGGTGATATTTTATAAAACTGTTGTTGACACTGACAAAATATTTAAATTAGTAAAATCAGATGTATCAGACGTGATGTTTGAAAACTTGATAAAAATGATTACGGTTAAAAGAGGAAGGCGTGTTATAGAAGTATTTGAAAAGTCGAATAAGAGAAAAGAAAAGATTAGTCTGATTTTACGTGTAGGTACCAAATAATGATTATACCAAGAAATAATATCTTATGTAGCATTGTAAGAGAAGCATTATGTTTTGTTATCCTTTTTTAAAACTTTCAAAACCTTAAAGGATTAAGTTTAAATGTTGGCCTATTAATATCTACCATTCTGTCATACTCTAGCACAATTTTGTCCCCCTTGTAATTAAGCATTAAAGCAGCATATGTTCAGTTTATTGAAAGCATATACACTAAAATAACGTATTATATTATTATATATTGACCATAAAAGGTAGTTACAGAATTTCAGCTATGTTTATTTCAATTATTTGCAAAATATTTCAAAGTTTGTTGTCTTAATGAGCAAAAATGTGACAGAGTGGCATTAAATGTCATTTTTTATATTATATTTGTAACAAGAATTGGGATAAATCGTGTTCGATAATAATAAATGCTTGTATTCTAGTTATGCCAAGTTAAAAAAAACTGTAAATTTGATTTTACATAATAATTAATAAATATATTAGTTTGTGACAGAGGTGTTTATTTTTTCTAACTATTCCGATAAAACTTAAAATAAATAAAAGGTAAATAACAAAACTTCGATGCACTATACATATCTGAAATCTTTGATAACTGGACAATAATGTAAAAATACATTTTTTTAAAGAATTACACTTTTATTTTTTTTTGAAATCTAAAAATTTATCACTCAGATTGTCGGTAGAAAAGTAGAACGCCCCATTTATGTATTCTATCAGTTATCTGACTTTCATCACACAAGCTCTGCTTAGTTTGGGGCCAGATGGCGCTGTGTGTATAGTCTTACGATATTTATGTTACCGGACCCGGCCGGGTTGAAAAACATACCGGGTTGCAATCTCTAGTTTCAATGGCAGATAGGGGGCGCCATAGAAATCTCGCCTAGGGCGCTGGCAGTGCTAAAACTGGCACCAAGTCGGATTATCCGATAAAATTAAACGTAAGTCTAACAAAGATAAGTACCTACTTAAACTATTTCTTCAAATAAAACAAAAATTAAACATTTATGCTTTTATTACTGACTTTTGCAACACAAAAGTGTATCTACTATTTGCTTACATTAAATTAAATTATAAATATTTCTAAGTATATTATATGCATGTTACCTTACATTTAATTAATGTTTATTCTACAATAGATTATAAAACAATACAATGTGTGCTGGTAATAGAATCTAAACATGATTCCCAAAGTGGGATCTATATAGGTCCATGGGCAACGACTTACAAACGGCCCATGCGAGCAAAAGACTTGGGGCTCTGTGAGATGTAAACGAGAGTCCACGGTAGTTTGACATTCCATGGATGGAATACCCGGCCCATACAGATGATTAGTTGCACAATTTTAATCTAAAAAAGTAAAAGACCAACCAACGAGGTACTATTATAGGTATTGTAAACAATAAATAAGTTTTATGAATATCATTAGTATAGCAAATTACTATATCTCATAAAACTGTGTATATTGGTATTAGCTTTGTGATCGTATAACACTTTAAACCTACACCTACTAACCAAACCAGGTTTATTTGTTGTTTTTTGACACTAGTTAGATCACATTTTAAAGTAATTAATTTGTAAAAGTGCAACTATCAATGCAAACAGCTGTTGTTTTGATACATTTGATTTTAAAACACCCGGTTGTGTTTTGGTGAGTTTTTTAACTATTTATCTTAAACGCTGGAAAGAGAGGGCGCCACAATCAAATTTCTGCCCCGGTTGGGAAAAAATGTTCGATCCGTAGCTGCTATGCAGAACCGAGAAAATATGGCAAGTGGTCTAACAGACAAAAAGTTTGGGGAACTCTGGTTTAGGATATCAGTAGCAGTAGCCAGCCTTATTTAGCTGTTGATCTTGTTTTTGGAATTCTTCTTTTTGGAGTTTCAAACGCTAGGAATGCTTTTGACAGCTTTCAAGTAATTGTGATTTACCGCAAATAAAGACCAAAATAAATGCCAATAGCTGTGATTTTACTGTAAAATTATGCTCCATTTGTCCATAAATGGCAAAAAATTATTTATATGAGAATCGAACCACCTTAACGCTAAAACGTGGTGTTTTAAAAGTTTCAAATGTAATCACTGCCGCGGTCCAGCTTAAGCAATAAAGGTTATACCTATAAATGTTGCTTTAAGTTTACCAACACTTTATATTCTGTGAAAATAAGATAGTTTACTTTTAAATATGATTTAACTAAAGCAGTTTTTATTGACTATCTGACATTATAATGTGATTAAAATTAACTTTAATTTTTTATACAAAAAAAAATAGAATACTTTATTTAGTGTTGGGGGATTCAGAACTGCTAACTAACCGAAAGGGTTGCTCGGACATGCAAATATATAATCTTTTCCAACTTTTTTTGTGCTTCTTTCTTTCTTTTTTTTCAAGCAGTAGTGTGTAAACAATTGAAGGGTACTGCAGCTATATTAACCAACAAATGCCTCAAAGTAATGAGCGCCAAAGCAGCGATGCCCTGGACGTTGTTTCGTCACTCAAAGTTCTGTGTATCGCTGCAATGGTCATGGACAGGCGTTATCTCTTACCATCAGGAGAGCGTCTCGTTCGTCTCATTACTTTTAAATTAAACAGTTATTCATACAAATTCTAGTAAACCACTTTCTGAATTGCATAGCAAATATATTCCCTTAAAAAAGAAAACTTTTTTTTTTATGTTAAAAATAATGAGACAAACGAAACGCTCTCCTGATGGTAAGTGATAACGCCTGTCCATGACCATTGCAGCGATACTCAGAACTGAGCAATAAAACAAAGCCCAAACTATGGTAACAACATATTCTAAAATATTAGGTTGATGTTTTAACAGACAGTTTAATCAAAATCATTTCAGCTTCATTGTTATACTAAATACTTAACATTAAGAGATCCATAAATGAGACGTTTAACTAAGTGAAAGTTTGATAGAATTCGTGCAAGCCTCTTTTTGAAGGAGAAACTGTTATTTTTTTTGTTCCTATACAATTAAATTTTTTATTTTTTCGAATGTTTATTATATTATTTTAGACATAATTTCACAATAAGAAATATGACCTTAATATATAATTTATAAGTAATAATAAAATATGTTTTATATAAATGACAAATATTTTAACAGACTATTAAAAAAAACAAGCATAATTATTATGATATAATATAGACGAAAAAAAAATATGTTTTGTTTAAAATCTCCAAATTAGCCATTAAATATTTTTTTTTGTTCCCGAAAGCAATATTTTTTTTTAAATTCAATAAGTTTTTTATTTTTAAAAAAAATTGCAATTTCGTTTTTAAATTTTGCTGTATGACCTTAAAGAAATTTTAAAACAGGCGGATTTTTATTTTAAATTTTGACAGACTGGGTGTTTCACCACAGCGTCATCACGTGGTCGAAAATGGTGAACACACCTAGCCTGGAATGGAACTGGCTCGTAAGTGAGGCAGCCGGAACACACCGTTAGATGCTTGGCGGCAGATTTTCAACTCTCGCGTGGTAGCTAGCCAGCCGAGTACTAGAGAGTACGCTACCACCATGCTGTGGTTTCCTCACGATGTTTACCTTCACCGGCAGCTCGAGCTCTTGTTGGGATTTAAACACCCTTCGGCGTGTGAACCGGCCGCGCTAACCACTGAGCTATCATCACTACAAAAACTAAAAGAATATAACAAATTAACACTACAATTTTGGCAATAATATATGTTAAAAATTACACAGAACAAAGTTTATATCTAACATTTATCTTATACTATCCATCAAAATTAGTCTAGCTTTTTAGTTGTAATACAACCATAATTGCTAAAAAAGTATTCAGGATTAATAATAATAAGTGTTTATTATTAATATTTGAACAAATTAAATTATCAATCACAATGTAAATCAATTTTCTTTCAATAGATTTTTGATAGAATATAGCTTAATAAATGAGCTGTATAAATGTTTGTCGTATTCCAAACATTCAAAATAACAAAAATTTTCGTACTCCAAACAACTTGTAAAACAAAAATTTTCGTAACCCATACAAATTGCAAAACAAAAATTTTCGTATCCCAAACAGCTTGTAAAACAAAAATTTTCGAATCCCAAACAAATTTTTTGTATTCCGAATATCATGGAACAATAAAAAATTTCGTATTACAAACAACTTGTAAAACATTTTTTTTGTATTTCAAACAACTTGCAAAACAAAAAAAATCGTATACGAAACAACTTGTAAAACAAAAAAATCGTATCCAAAACAACTTGTATAACAAAAAATTTTGTATCCCAAATATCATGAATTATAAAAAAATCCTGTTCTAAACAACTTGTAAAACAAAAAAATTGGTATCCCAAATAAATTTTTTGTATTCCAAATATCATGGTACAATAAAAAAAAATTCGTATTCCAAACAACTTGTAAAACAAAAAAAATCCATATTCCTAACATCATTCATAACAAAATCTTTACCAAGAACGCTGTGACCAAACCATCTCCCTATTAACAATCAATATTTAACGTCGCAATCCGGCCTCAAATTCCTGAAATACCGGACACCCTCCTCGTTCACTCTGGTACCTGTAAAATCGATCGACTGCAAATGTGGCGCAGCCGTAGCCAAATGGGTCAAACTGGAATTCGTTATGTTACCAAACCCTGTCACAGATAATATACGAAGATTCGACCTATTGGGCCTCGCGTGGGGGTCATCGTAAGGGGCCGGAACGAGGCCCATCGGCCCTATTTGGACGTAGTTAATGTTTTCACCGTCGGCCCTCCCGAAGCGTCTTATGGCTGAATCTGTAACTAGAGATGTGTACACGAACCTCGGGGCGACCGGAGCTTGGTACATGCGACTCAGCGCAGCGTGGTGTTGCTGTATATGGAGATGGACAGATTCTGGTAAAGCGACATGGTAGAAAGCTTGCTGTCTTTGGCGGACGTTGACATGCAGTATTCTATGGCGTGGCATGTTGTTGGGATCATGCAATAGATCGTTGGCGTTAATGTCGTGCTCCTCTGGTTGATTTCCTGGGGCCGGGGGTCTGAAAAACAAAAACATAAACATGTATAAATTAAAAATGCTTTTAAAAAACCCCCCAATAGGTTTTACTAGTCAAGCCTTTTCATTTGATACCCATATTGAGGGAGTTGTGAAACAATATGTGAACTGCCATTTTGTGGCGGCAGCCATCTTGGATTTGAAATAAATAAATAATAAATATCGTAGGACTATACACACAGCGCCATCTGGCTCCAAACTAAGCAGAGCTTGTGTGATGGAAGTCAGATAACTGTAAGTATAATAAGTCAAATGTATCATAGTGTAATAGTACTCTACTAGTCAAGCCCTTTCATTTGATACCCATATTGAGGGAGTTGTGAAAAAATATGTAATCCGCCATTTTGAATTTGAAATGTATCATAGTATTCTACTAGTCAAGCCCTTTCATTTGACACCCATATTGAGGGAGTTGTGAAAAAATATGTAATCCGCCATTTTGAATTTGAAATGTATCATAGTATTCTACTAGTTAAGCCCTTTCATTTGATACCCATATTGAGGGAGTTGTGAAAAAATATGTAATCTGCCATTTTGAATTTGAAATGTATCATAGTCTTTTACTAGTCAAGCCCTTTCATTTGACACCCATATTGAGGGAGTTGTGAAAAATATGTAATCCGTCATTTTGAATTTGAAATGTATCATAGTATTCTAGTAGTCATGCCCTTTCATTTGACACCCATATTGAGGGAGTTGTGAAAAAATATGTAATCCGCCATTTTGTGGCGGCGGACATCTTGGATTTGAAATGTAGAATTTTTTTTAAAAGCTAGACGTAGACGGTCTCTGGATTGGAGATCACGTATCATGAAACGTAGCGTGGGACGCCCCGAGACTAGGTGGAGTGACGATATACGGGCAGGATTGGCAGCAATAAGCCGAAGATTGGGTTAGTATTTTTTAATTTTTAAAAGGGTACTTAAAAAAAATGCCACCCATATAGGTATTTGTGTTTTTTTAAACTATTTATTTCAAACACTGGAGAGAGAGGGCGCCACTTTCTAGTTTCTGCCCCGGTTGGGAAACGTGGTAGATCCGGGGCTGGAGTAATCCCCCGTTCAGCTTAATACCCCCTAATATTATAACCTAGTATATATACAAAACAAAGCGATACTTACTCTTGCATATCCATATTTTGTATATGTATATAATTGAGTCGATTATTCCAATCCACTTGTTCAGCGTCGTTATTGTTATGAACATTGTGGTTGTCGTCTTGGATTCTAAAACCTTCGATCACAAATTGCGGTGGATGGTTACAGCCAAACCCAATTGATTGACGTTCGCGGGTACGACCAAATATAAACGGCTGGTGGTTGCAACAATTTTCCCTCATAACCGGCTGGTTGCCAGAACCTTCTCCCTCAACTGGCTGGTTGCCAGAACCTTCTCTCTGAACCGGTGGGTTGCCACAACCTTCTCCCTCAACCGGTGGGTTGCTACAACCTTCTCTCTGAACCGGTGGGTTGCTACAACCGTCTCTCTGAACTGGTGGGTTGCTACAACCTTCTCTCTCAACCGGTGGCTTGCTACAACCTTCTGTCTGAACTGGTGGGTTGCTACAACCTTCTCTCTCAACCGGTGGCTTGCTACAACCTTCTCTCTCAACCGGTGATTTGCTACAACCTTCTCCCCTAATCGGTTGGTTGCTAAAACCTTCTCCCATAATAACCGGTTGGTTGCTAAAACCGTCTCTCATAACCGGTTGGTTGTTAATACCACTCATAACCGGTTGGCTGCTAAAACCTTCTCTCATAACCGGTTGGTTGTTAAAACCTCTCATAACCGGTTGGTTGCTAAAACCTTCTCTCATAATCGGTTGGTTGATTAAACCTCTCATAGCCGGTTGGTTGCTAAAACCTATCATAACCGGTTGGTTGTTAAAACCTCTCATAACAGGTTGGTTGCTAAAACCTCCCATAACCGGTTGGTTGTTTAAACCTTCTCCCATAATCGGTTGGTTACTAAAACCTTCTCTCATAACTGGTTGGTTGCTAAAACCTTCTCTCATAACCGGTTGGTTGCTAAAACCTCTCATAAGCGGTTGGTTGCTACCTTCTCTCATAACCGGTTGGTTACTAGAAGCTCTCATAACCGGTTGGTTGCTAGAACCCCTCATAACCGGTTGGTTGCTAAAGCCTTCTCTCATAACCGGTTGGTTGCTAAAACCTTCTCTCATAACCGGTTGGTTGCTAAAACCTCTCATAAGCGGTTGGTTACTACCTTCTCTCATAACCGGTTGGTTATTAGAATTTCTCATAACCGGTTGGTTGCTAAAACCCCTCATAACCGGTTGGTTGCTAAAACCTCCCATAATCGGTTGGTTGCCAAAATCGTCTCTTATAATCGGCAGGATGTAATAACCTTCTCTTATGAACGGTGCGTCAAGAAAACCTCCCATAACCGGTTGGTTGCTAAAACCTTCTCTCATAACCGGTTGGTTGTTAAATCCTTCTCTCATAACTGGTTGGTTACCAAAACCTTCTCTCATAACCGGTTGGTTGTTAAATCCTTCTCTCATAACTGGTTGGTTACCAAAACCTTCTCTCATAACCGGTTGGTTGCTTAAATCTTCTCTCATAACCGGTTGGTTTCTAAAACCTTCACCCATAACCGGTTGGTTGCTAAAACCTTCTCTCATATCTGGCTGGTTGCTAACACCTTCTCTCATAACCGGTTGGTTGCTAAAACCTTCTCCCATAACCGGTTGGTTGCTAAATCCTTCTCTCATAACCGGTAGGTTACCGCAAGGGTCGATAACAACTGGTGGTTGGTTGAGGCTAAAACGGATGTAGCATTGGAGTTTTGGTCGGTCGTCTATGGGTTCTTGACTGGTTGATGGTCTATTTGGTTGCGGGTTTACATTTGAACGCATCGAGACATTAGGTTGTTCATTCGAATGTGGTCGGTTTGGTTGCGGGTTTACATTTGAACGCATCGAGACATTAGGTTGTTCATTCGAATTTGGTCGGTTTGGTTGCGGGTTTACATTTGAATTCATCGAGATATTAGGTCGTTCATTCGAATTTAATCCTGCCTCTTTATCTTTTAAATTAGATCCCTCACTTTCTGTCTTTGACTTTTTACTGTTTGGCTCCGATTCGCTTGAATTGTTAGAACTACCCTCCCCGACATCAACAGATATTGACATAGCTTTGTTAATTGGACAACGTTTAGACGAAGGACTGCCATCATCATCATCGTCGTCGTCATCGTCGTCGTCATCGTCATCGTCACCAAAACTCAATTTATCATCTGGTTCAGAGTCATTTCCTAGTTCTTTTCTCTTCTTGCAGTCGTCTAAATCTTTAACGGCTCTTTTTGAAGTTTCACCACCATCATGTTGAAAAGGTCTCTTAGTTGGTACTTTTTTGGTTTTCTGATCCTTGGAGCTGAATGGCTCATGGTTTGATCCATCCAATGAAGGCTTATAAGAAGTTGGCACATTGTTCATTGAAGTTGATTTTGAAATATTTGAAGAGCCATTAGTTTTTTTTTCCGGCATACCTTCCGAAGAATATTTTTGAAAAGAACAACCCTCTTTATTGAAATTCCCATCATCTTTAAAGCGTTTAGCAGGACTGTTATCCTTTTCTTGCTTTCGTTTATTATCTTTCTTTCCCTTTCTATCTTTGTCGGTTGTGCTAGATTCTCCACTCCCCCCGTCTTCTTTCGTATCCACGTCAGTGTTTGTTGTTCGCTTCATGCCATTATTAGGTGAATTAACTTTCTGATGCACATTTCCGCTCGTTTCACCTGCTGTAAATTAAAACAACATAAAAGTTTTTTTTTTTTTTTATGTTTTACAGGCTAGGTGTTTGACCACAGCTCACCTGATGTTAAGTGAAGGTGTGGTCGAAGATGGTAAAGCACACCTAGCCTGGAATGGAACTGGGTCTCAAGTGAGGCTGCCGGAACACACCGTTGGATGCTTGGCGGCAGATTTTCAAATCGAGGGTGGTAGCTAGCCAGCCGAGTACTAAAGTACCCTACCACCATGCTATGGTTTCCTCACGATGTTTTCCTTCACCGGCAGCTCAAGCTCATTGTTGGGGTTTGAACCCACGCCCTTCGGCATGCGAACCTACCGCGCTAACCACTGAGCTATCATCGCTACAAAAATTATAAAGTTAATATTATCAAACTAGTATTATAAAGGCTAAAGTAACTGAGAGTGTAAGTGTGTTTGTCACCTTTTTACGCTCAAATGAAAAAAAAAAGTATCTGACACACTGGATTAACACGGCGTGACGTCATTCAGGCGATGTTACTGCCGTGGCTTATCACGATAATTTTAAATTGAGTTTATGTACCTAAATATTTTCACCATTATAACTTGATATTAAAACACACGCGTCAAATTAACAGGTAGTGGTTTTTTTTTATTATTTTTCGTTTCTTCCGTACCTGTGTTGGAAGGGGCTCCCGGTGCGATGCGGGCAGTGTTACCATCCGGCCCTATATTCATCGCGGGAGGCGGCACGCCGCTGAAAATGAAAAATATTTTTTTTAATAGTTGGCAGGCTAGATGTTTAGGGGGGGTGTATGTGTGTGTGTGTGTGGGTGTGGGTGTGTGTGTGTGTGTGTGGGGGGGTGTGTGTGTGTGTGTGGGTGTTTTTTCCAGAGGTTCGGAAAATACTCTTATGTATCGTCAGGCCTTGCCTGGGTATGTTGGACTCGATTATCATCCATACCGACCAAAAACCTCCTCTGGCATCAACCTCTTTTCTTGGGTGTGGGTGTGGATGTGGGTGCGGGTGTGTGTGTATATGTGTTTGAGATAGTGTGAGTAGTATATGAGTGTGAGTTATATATTTGTGTACGTGTGTGGTAACATGTTGAAAGTGTGCTGGAAGGAAACATATAATATGGTGTACAAGTACATATAAACTACATGTGTGTAGTGTCTGTGTAATAGGTTGTTATAACGAGGCGTTTGTATGATCGAGTGTCCGGGGTGTGGTATGGTGTGCGTGTGATACTACTTTTTGTGTTGTCGGGTAGATATACTCACGTTTCGACGGCGCTTTGCGCCGCACGCCAGACGTTGTTTGATCGACAGTATTCCTCGTAGATCCATGACTCAGACTCGTATTTACTCTTGTAGTACTCCGGTTCCTGACACAATACATATTTCTATATACATTTGCATAAAACTGCCGAACTATCGATAGTCCAACTATATAATATAGTCTCTCTATCGATAGTCCAACAATAGATAGTCTCACTAACAATTGTCTCACTAGAATCTAGTGAGACTATAGAGACTATTTAATTTAATATATTTAATCGGTTTCAGCATCCCGCGATACAGGCTAGCCCTAGTGCGGGGACTATTGTAAGATATTACGATCTTTGTACATATTTTCTGTTAAATAAATATTTTTGTATTTGTATTTGTATTTGTATAGATAGTACAATTTATCGATAGTCCAACTGTATAATATAGTCTCACCATCGATAGTCCAACAATAGATAGTCTCACTATCAATTGTCTCACTAGAATCTAGTGAGACTATAGTTTACAATTTATCGATAGTCCAACTGTATAATATAGTCTCACTATCGATTGTCCAACTATAGATAGTCTCACTGGAATCTTATTCAGTGAGACTATAGACATAAACGGAGCCTCCGCTGTAGTATGTTCGTTGTTAATTACTCGTATATTATTCATTAAAGTGTAACCGTAAGGTTTTTTTTGTACATGTGACTTGCCTTTAACATTATTGTTATTTATGGCCAATAAATATTACTGATTTTTTACTGATTTTACTGACAGTACAATTTTAGACATCGATATTTCAAGATTTTTTTTTATACGTGGGTTCACTTATAACAGTAGATAGCGCCATTTTTTACGGTTACGTACCCAAAGTGTAAAACGGGACCCTATTACTAAGACTTTGCTGTCCGTACGTCCGTCTGTCTGTCTGTCACCAGGCTGTCTGTATGACTCATGAACCGTGATAGTTAGACAGTTGAAATTTTCACAGACGATGTATTTCTGTTGCCGCTATAAAAAATACTAAAAAACAGAATAAAATAAAAATTTAAGGGGGGCTCCCATACAACAAACGTGATTTTTTTGCCATTTTTATACACAATGGTACGGAACCCTTCGTGCGCGAGTCAGAGTCGCACTTGGCCGGTTTTTTTCATCCAGTAATTAAAAAATAGTTTTGTATTATAAAAGATCTAGTTACATCGTCCTCCCAGGGTTGTGGGACGTTGATGACAGGCGCGGCGGCCGGCGCGAAGCTCAGAGCTGGAGATAGATAAAGTTCCTCCAGGAGTGGGACCCAGCCCAGAGCCGACACCTCAGAGTCACCGACAGGGGATCCGCGCATATCTAGAACCTATGAAAGCACGGAACTATTAATATATACTCAAAGTTCACGTTTAATTGATAGATTCAGGCGTACTACTGACGAATTCTCAGTAGTCGGTTTAATCTTATTCATCGATCAAAGTCCACTGCCAAGACACGCCACTCAGCCCTATCTTCGGCTTTTCGCTTCCATCGAACGCCAGCTCTCCTACGTATATCGTCACTCCATGGCGTCCCACGCTACGTTTGCCAAATCGCGGTCTCCACTCCAGAACATTGAAGTGGCAGTACTGGACATATCTGTCGCAGAACCGATAACCGCTGGAGTAGACGTGTTCTAGAGTGGAGACCGCGTATTGGCAAACGTAGCGTAGGACGCCCTGAGACTCGATGGAGTGACGATATACGTAGGACAGCTGGCGGTGGATGGAAGTGAAAAGCCGAAGATCGGGCTGAGTGGCGTGTTTTGGGAGAGGCCTATGTCCAGCAGTGGACTTCGATAGGCTGATGATGATGATGATGATGATGATAATGATGTCAAATTAGTTCTACATATGTATATAGTGGTTAGCGCGGTAGGTTCGCATGCCGAACGGCGTGGGTTCCCCAACAATGAGCTTGAACTGCCGGTGAAGGAAAACATCGTGAGGAAACCATAGCATGGTGGTAGCGTACTCTCTAGTACTCGGCTGGCTAGCTACCACCCTCAAGTAGAAAATCTGCCACCAAGCATCTAACGGTGTGTTCCGGCAGCCTCACTTGAGAGCCAGTTCCATTCCAGGCTAGGTGTGCTTTACCATCTTCGACCACACCGTCACATAACATCAGGTGAGCTGTAGTCAAAAGCCTGTCAACCATAAAAAATACCGTCGCAATGTGTGGTTACTGTGTCGGTCGTAATTATGTTACTTTTGTTCTTGTTATTAAAACAAAGGCAACCTTATTAATAAAATCATTTCTTCCAGACAACCATGGCATGGTAAATAGATTAAGAATACAAAAGTCAAGCTTTAAGGAAAAAAACTTAAAAAACAAACGTAACCTTATTAATAAAAACAATTTCTTTCAGACAACCATAGCATGGAAAATTGATTTATAGATTAAGGATATTATGATAGTCCAGTTGTAAGGAAAAAAAACATAACAAAGGTAGTCTCATTATTAAAAAGCAATTTCTTCCAGGCAACCATGGCATTGTTAATATATTAAGAATACTTCGACCACACCTTCACTTAACATCAGGTGAGGTGAACAGCCTAGGTGGCTGTCAACCGTAAAAAAAATATAAAAATTACTTGTAACTTTAATGTTATCAATAAAATTGATGTATTTGACCTAAGAAGAAGATAAAGAATATTTTAGAAAGAAAGAAAGAAAGAAAATAATTTTTATTTTGTAACAGAACAAAAAAAACAAAAATAACAACAAATAGAGACAAACAGTTACAAAATAGGGGCTCGCCTCAGCATAATACTGGTTTTGTACGTACCTTAAGTTGTTTGAACCCATATCTCGTAGCGAGAGACGCGTACGCCACGAACTCTGTCAGTTTGGCACAAAGTCGCATAGCAAGCCGAGTTAGTCGAGGCAGCTTGCTAAGCGGAAGCAAACACGCCGGCTCCAGCCATAAGCATTCCGACACATTCAAATCCTATAAAAAAACAATTAAAATTAAACACTTCAAGGTGGTTCGATTTCCATACAAACAAATGTTTGCCATTTATAAATAAATATCGTAGGACTATACACACAGCGCCATCTGGCCCCAAAGTAAGCAGAGCTTGTGTGATGGAAGTCAGACCGCAGTACCAGTTATTCTGCCGCTAAGCAGTAGTGTGTAAGCATTACTGTGTTCCGTTTTGAAGGGTACTGCAGCTAGCGAAATTACTGGGCTGTTGAGGCTAACTCAACTAAAAGTCTCAAAGTAATGAGCGACAAAGCAGTGATGCCCTGGACTTTGTTATGTTACTTAAACTTCTGTTTATCGCTGCGATGGTCATGGACAGGCGTTATCTCCTACCATCAGGAGAGCTGTGATTTCACTGTAAAATTATGCTCCATTTGTCCATAAATGAGTTACTGAGTGGGTTCAAACCCCCAACAATGAGCTTGAGCTGCCGGTGAAGGAAAACCATCGTGAGGAAACCATAGCATGGTGGTAGCGTACTCTCTAGTATTCGGCTGGCTAGCTACCACACGAGAGTTGAAAATCTGCCGCCAAGCATCTAACGGTGTGTTCCGGCAGCCTCACTTGAAAGCGGTCTATTACAGGCTAGGCGTGCTTTACCATCTTCGTCACTTAATATCAGATGAGCTGTAGTCAAACACCTAGCCTGTCACCCATAAAAAATACCGTCGCAATGTACAGTTACTGTGTCGTTCGTAATTATGTTATTGTTGTACTCGTTATTAAAACAAAGGCAACCTTATTAATAAAAACAATTTCTTCCAGACAACCATGGCATGGTAAATAGATTAAGAATACAAAAGTCAAGCTTTAAAGAAAAAACTTAAAAAAACAAACGTAACCTTATTAATAAAAACAACTTCTTTCAGACAACCATAGCATGGAAAATTGATTTATAGATTAAGGATATTATGATAGTCCAGTTGTAAGGAAAAAACCACAACAAAGGTAGTCTTATTATTAAAAAAGACAATTTCTTCCAGGCAACTATGGCATGGTAAATATATTAGGAATACAATAGTCAAGTTGTTAGGAAAAATACAAAGGTAACCTTTATTAATAAAAGTAATTTCTTCCAGACAACCATAGCATGGAAAATAGATTGCATATTAAGAATACGATAGACGAGCTATAAGGAGAAAAAAACACACAAAACAAAAGTAACCTTATTAATAATAGCAATTTCTTCCAGACAACCATGGCATGGAAAATATAATGTATATTAAGAATACGATAGACGAGCTGTAAGGAGAAAAAAACACAAAACAAAAGTAACCTTATTAATAATAGCAATTTCTTCCAGACAACCATGGCATGAAAAATATAATTATAGGTTAAGAATATGATTAGTAATAATACTGACCTCCAAATTGATCAGGTGGTCGTTTATCTTGTACAGAAAAGATTTCTCCATGTTAAAGCATTTTGTACCGAGCAAGGACAGAACCTTCAGCGACTGCGGGAACATGCTGATCCGCGTCTGAAACCACACTAATATTGTAAAGGCGAAAGTTTGCGAGTGTGTTCGTATGTTTGCTGCCTCTTCACGCTCAAACGGCTGGACCAATTTTGATAAAATTCGGTATTGAGTTTGAAATAATGGTATACACTACATTTTTTTATGTACTAGAGAAAAATTAATGGGTAATTTTTGTTTACTTCATAACGTCAAAGTTATTACAAGTTAAAATTTTCGGAAATCCTGCCTAAAATTATGGACATAGCACTCGTTTACTACAAAAGATGTAGCGATGATAGCTCAGTGGTTAGCGCGGTGGGTTCGCATGCCGAAGGGCGTGGGTTCAAACCCCAACAATGAGCTTGAGCTGCCGGTAAAGGAAAACATCGTGAGGAAACCACAGCGTGGTGGTAGCGTACTCTCTAGTACTCGGCTGGCTAGCTACCACACTTGAAAATCTGCCGCCAAGCATCTAACGGTGTGTTCCGGCAGCCTCATTTGAGAGCCAGTTCCATTCCAGGCTAGGTGTGCTTCGACCACGCCTTCACTTAACATCAGGTGAGCTGTGGTCAAACAACTAGCTTGTCAACCATAAAAAAAAATTAAAAAAAAATAGCGCCCCCCGGAGCAGCCGGCGGGAACCGATGGCGGCTTTCATTGCAATATTGCAGAAACATGTTGTTTCTCTCTCGCACGCGCGCGCGAGGCTCCCGCTGCCGGCGCGCGCGCGCGCGCGCCGCGTGATTTATGAATGAACTTGCGACGGACTAGGTTTAGGTAAATGCCTCCGGGTACAATAATAACCAGGAATCACCTTTTTGTGGATAAATTTCGACATTCAAGTTTTTTTTTCAGTTATCGCAGTATATATCACCAATTCGGTATGTAAAGTTTTTTTTTGTATTTATTTTATATTTTTTACTGATAGTAAACTTCATTTTATGAAACTAATTTGAATATATTGGCTTCCTATGCGGTAACTTATTTTTAATACGTTTCAAACTTTTTATAGTTATGACGTCATTAGGTAGGCTGAATATGTAGAATATGCCTTTGCCGTACAAAACAAAAAAGTATACAAATACGTTTGGTACATTTGATTAACTTTGACAACAGAACGGACAAATTTTATTTTAATTTGCGCCATCGGGCAGGATAAAGCTGTAAAGCCATCCTGTCGCGTATTCGGTTTTTACAATTCATGACATGAAGTCAACAAATCTTATTTCATAAAAGCGATATCAGAGTCCAAACAACGTTTAAAGTAAAATAATCCAGATATTTGTATCAATAAACCGAAAAACAACTCGACGTACGTGTATTGAAGAGATTATTATGATCGCCGTTGACTTGACATTGACAAATCTTGTTTCGGATTGCCATTGCTTTTTTAGTCTATGGAAGTTGCCCGTCGAGATGACGTCATGAGACATCAATTGAAAGTCAAGTTCGATTTATGTTTTTTATTAAAATAAACCCCACCTCATAGTTTACAGAGTTTTAAACGTAAAAATATTGTACAGATATGTACTATTTCGAAATGGTTTTGGAATCAGTAAAGTTTTTTTTTTCTTTACATACTATATTTTTTTCTTTTTTTCTTTCTTTTTTTATTTCTTGTAATTACAAAATAGTGTAGTAAAACTTAGTGATACATATATATATATATATAACTTACCATATTGCAATCTATGATGACGTGTTCCAACACGAGTTCAGAAAGATTGGAGCACAAACTGGTGAGTCGACGTAGTGAGTGCGAGAGAGTTACCTAAAGACAAAAAAATATATTTAATAGACAATAGACAATAGACAATACATATATATTTGTTTTTTTATATAGCTGACAGGCTAGGTGTTTGACCACAGCTCACCTGATGTTAAGTGACGGTGTGGCCGATGATGGTAAAGCACACCTAGCCTGGAATGGAACTGGCTCAAGTGAGGCTGCCGGAACACACCGTTAGATGCTTGGCGGCAGATTTTCAACTTGAGGGTGGTAGCTAGCCAGCCGAGTACTAGAAAGTACCCTACCACCATGCTATGGTTTCCTCACGATGTTTTCCTTCACCGGCAGCTCAAGCTCATTGTTGGGGTTTGAAACCACGCCCTCCGGAATGCGAACCGACCGCGCTAACCACTGAGCTATCATCGCTACAAAACATACAGTATACAAAAATAAACATACAACAAAGAAAAAACTTAAAGGTTTTTTTTTAAATGTAAATGTAGTGAGACGAACGATACGCTCTCCTGATGGTAAGAGATGACGCATGCCCATGACCATTACAGCGATACACAGAACTTTGAGTAACATAACAAAGTCCAGGGCATCGCTGCTTTGGCGCTCATTACTTTGAGACTTTCGATGGTTAGTCTCAACAGCCCAGTAATTTCGCTGCAGTACCCTTCAAACCGGAACACAGTAATGTTTACACACTACTGCTTGGCGGCAGAATAACTGGTACTGCGGTGGTACCTACCTAGACGACCTCCTGCTGCTGTGCTGTATTTATTTCACATAAAAAAAAATTTAATTATCATACAAATAAATGGTTAATTCATTCATTACCTGTAACCCAGAACACAAATTTCTTTTCGGTTTTGAGCCAGCCTGCTCTTTGTTCTCGCCCCGGGGCGGGGGCGGGGGCGGAGGCCGGGGCGGGGGCGGCGGACCCTCCACGCGCGACGGGTCCGTGCAGTACGGAGACCCACTGCCATGACTGGGAATTTAAAAAAAAAAAAACTTTTAAAAATAAAGTTATAGCTAGACAGCGAAAAGATTCGTGTCAGCTTTGTTCACAAAACGTTGTATACTTTTGGTGTTTTTTTTTAATACGGATAAGTCCGCGTTCGACCACCAACTCGCCTGATGGTAAGCGACGATGTGGTCGAAGATGAAGCACTCATACTTAGAAGATACCTATTCACTCTGACTTTGGAAAGATCTAGATTATATCTGTTATATTATAAAGAGGAAAGATTTGTTTGTTTGTATTGAATAGCCATTTAAAAAACCATTAAATAACCATTAAAAAAAAAAAAAGAATAGGCTCTGAAACTCCTGGACCGATTTTAAAAATTATTTCACCGTTGGGAAGCTACACTATGTCCGGGTGACATAGGCTACTTTTAATCCCTGTATTCGCACGGGAACGGGAACTACGCGGGTGAAACCGCGAGGCGTCCGCTAGTAGGTACTATTATAAAGAGGAAAGATTTGATTGTTTGTTTGTTTGTTTGTGTAGAATAGGCTCCGAAACTACTGGACCGATTTCAAAAATTCTTTCACCATTGGGAAGCTACACTATGTCCGGGTGACATAGGCTACTTTTAATCCCTGTATTCCCACGGGAACGGGAACTACGCGGGTGAAACCGCGAGGCGTCCGCTTGTACTATTATAAAGAGGAAAGATTTGATTGTTTGTTTGTTTGTGTAGAATAGGTTCCGAAACTACTGGACCGATTTAAAAAAATATTTCACCGTTGGGAAGCTACACTATCCCCGGGTGACATAGGCTACTTTTTATCCCTGTGGTCCCGCTGGTGTATCTATAAGTACACCAAATTCAACTCGCAAGAATTGCCCCGCACATAAAAAAAATATTTTTTTGCAAGTTAAACAAAGTCTTGTGCAATCTTGCGACAGGATAAATGCAAAATTTAAATTTCTAAATTTGTCCTCTAAAGTACAAACAGGGCAAGCTAAATATAAAACCGTTTAAAAAACATTGTGTTTTATTCATAAAGTACAGATTTACGTCTCTTATATCAAAGTTAAAAGTGACCACTACATTTACACAGCTTTTTATACCTTTTTTCTACTCTATTTATTTATGGTTGACAGGCTAGGTGTTTGACCACAACTTTACTGATGTTAAGTGAATGTGTGGTCGATGATGGTAAAGCACACCTAGCCTGGAATGGAACTAGATCTTAAGGTGGTTCGATTTCCATATAAATATTTTTTTGCCATTTATGGACAAATGGAGCATAATTTTACAGTGAAATCACAGCTACTGGCATTTATTTTGGTCTTTATTTGCGGTAAATCATAATTGCTTATAAACCTGAACTGGTAATAAACCTTGTGGGTGGACGTCCTACGCCGCGCTTGCCGGTCCGTGGTCTCCACTCCAGAACTTTGCAGCCCCATCGGCCATCAGTTCTGCGTCCTATGTGCTCTGCCCACTGCCACTTCAACTCGCTAATCCGTTGGGCTATGTCGGTAACTTTGGTTCGTCTACGGATCTCCTCATTCCTGATTCGATCTCGCAGGGAAACTCCGAGCATAGCCCTCTCCATAGCTCGTTGTGCTACTTTGAGCTTACCAAAAAGGCACACAGTCAGCGACCACGTTTCAGCGCCATAAGTCATCACTGGTAACACACACTGGTCGAAGACTTTCGACTTGAGGCACTGAGGTAATTCGGACGAGAAGACGTCGCGCAGTTTTCCGAACGCTGCCCAGCCGAGTTGGATTCGACAACTGACCTCTTTTTTCAAAGTTGCTCCTACCTAATTGGACTGCTTGTCCTAGGTAAATGTATGTGTCAACAACTTCGAGAACCGAGCTCCCAACTGATACTGGGGTGGGCACAACACGGGCATTAAACATTACCTTCGTCTTGTCCATGTTCATTTTAAGACCCACACGTTGGGAAACTGGATAGAGGTCTTCGAGCATCAAAAAAAAAAATTACAAATCTGTTCAAATGCCTGGAAAGTTGACTCACCGATTGACCACTCTTGCGTAGCCACTGAGCTTGAGTGAAGCAGTGTGAACGCTGAGCGCGTGTGTGAGCAGCCACCGCATGCGGCGCGCTCCTGTGGGAGTGCCCCGCGTGTCCACGCGTAGCCACAGAGTGCGGTCCAGTACAAGAGCGCCCAAGCGGGGGCATGTACTGAAACATCAGGATGAGCTGCATTGAGGTGGTTCGATTACCATACAAATCATTTTTTGCCATTTATGAACAAACAGAGAAAGAAAGAAAACATTTATTTTGACACACACAACACTACAACAACGAAAAAAACACTACAAATAAAAGATTAGAAAAGTAACATAACAATAATATTATGTAGAAAGTTGTCGATGTAGTGTCCAGTGCGACAAACAAGGTTAGTTCTCAGCATTAGTGCTGCCGATTTCTCAACAGCGCTAGTTTTCAGAACTAACCTTTTGGGACGCACGAGACTGCATAAAAATACTTAAATACACACGCGAATATAATTATAATAGAATAAATAAATAATAAATATACAAAAAGTGTAGAAAGTTGCTTGTAAAAGAAAGGACATTTTAGTACATACATAAGTATTAGAGTTCAGAAATAATAACAATTATAAGAAGATAAAAATACTAATAATAGTGCCTATTTGTTAGAAAAAAAAAAACTTACTATATATTTTTTGCCTTATCATCAATAAATTATTTTATAGAATAATATATCTTTCTTTTGAATATAAATAAAGAACTGGCTTCCTTAATTCAATTCAAGATTCAATATTTTCGTGTCGCTTCCAAAACTCCATCGCAGCTTCATAGTAAAGTCGCCACTACTTTACTAAAGCACGACTGGACTTGACTGACACGGACTGTACTTGACCAAGACTGGACTTCGACTATAACTATAGCTTTGCATGGTGGTAGGGTACTTTCTAGTACTCGGCTGGCTAGCTACCACCCTCAAGTTGCAAATCTGCCGCCAAGCATCTAACGGTGTGTTCCGGCAGCCTCACTTGAGAGCCAGTACCATTCCAGGCTAGACGTGCTTTACCATCTTCGACCACACCTTCACTTAACATCAGGTGAGCTGTGGTCAAACACCTAGCCTGTCAAAAAAAAAGCTACGAGGCAGCTTATTTAACTTACGAAACTTGAAAATATAAAACACTTGACACTGGCTCACTTGGCGTCGCATTTTGACAAATGCTCAAAATGCGACGCCAAACCCAAAGAAAAAAAAGATTTTTTTTTTGTGTCCTACGTATATCGTCAATCCAGTCTCAGGGCATCCTACGCTACGGGTGCTAATACGCGGTCTCCAATCAAGAACACGTCTACCCCAGCGGTTATCGATTCTGCGACAGATATGTCCAGTACTGCCACTTCTGCTTGCTAATACGCTGAGCTATGTCTGTGACTTTAGTTCTCTGGCGAATTACTTCGTTTCGGATACGATCCCTCAGAGAAATGCCAAGCATAGCTCTTTCCATAGCTCGCTGAGCGAGTTTGAGCTTACGGACCATTCCCGCTGTGAGTGTCCACGTTTCGGCTCCGTAGCTCATGACAGATACAAACTGATAGAAGACTTTTGTCTAGACTTTGTGGAATGGATGACGAGAAGACTCGACGTAGTTCTTCGAATGCTACCCAGCCCAACTGTATTCTTCTATCATTTATCGTTTTTAGGTAGCAAGTCAAGAGACCCATCAATAAATAAATAATAAATAAATATCATAGGACATTACACACAGCGCCATCTGCCCCCAAACTAAGCAGAGCTTGTGCTATGGAAGACAGATAACTGATAGAATACTTAAATACTACTTTTTTTTTGTAAATACATACTTACAATACATACAGTACACCCAGACACAGAACAAACATCGATGTTAGTCACACAAATGTTAGTACTGAGTGGGAATCCAACCCACGCCCTTCAGCTCTCGAAGCAGACACACTACCAATGAACCAACAGGGCTGTCAAGAGTGTAATCTAAGAGTGAATGCTTACAATCCAAGTGCCTTGAGGTCGAGCGGAGAGCAGTACTGCAAGATGCATAGAAGCACGTCATCTGACAGATCCAGGAGATGCGCGGAGCTCTTCGCCGTCTCTGCAGGTGCTACTTTAACCGCGCCATCTGTTGTACAATCACACAAACTATAGGCTGGAAAATTAAAACCAGCACTCTCTCGTTGCCATGCCATATTTTTTTTGCACAAATATTTTATTGGTAACACCAATGTTGCAAGTAGATTTAAAATTTCAAATATAGTGTTAGATTTATTATCTATTCGCACATTTCTATTGGTGTTATATGATTTGTCGGAACAAAATGAGGAATTGAACTGGCAACATCTGGGTCGCGAGGAAACATTCATGTGGTGGCTTGATGCATTCTGGTTCCGGCGTGCAAAACGGTCGGTTGTATTAAAGTAATAGTACAGACGGCTACGGATGTACTGAGCAACAATCTAGATGTTAGACGTCAAAACGTGAAAAAAGTACAGACGGAAAAATGTTGAACTGAGGAATGGAAGAAAATATAGATTAGTGAAAAAGAAATAAAACATTAAGGTAATTGAACAGTTCCGTTATTTATTATGAGGCTTCCCAATCATCAAGTAATCGCAAGCCCATTGTAGGATATTGTTAGCGTTTTAAATAAATAAAATAAATAAATATCGTAGGACATTACACACAGCGCCATCTGGCCCCAAACTAAGCAAAGCTTGTACTATGGAAGTCAGATAACTGATAGAATACATAAATACTTTTTTGTTTGTAAATACATACTTATAATACATACCAGACACCCAGACACAGAACAAACATTTGTTTATTCACAAAATGTTTGCCCTGAGTGGGAATCGAACCCACGCCCTACAGCTTGTATTACAATACAGTGTAAACTCTTTATAACATTATTCTTTATAACGATAAACTCTCTATAACATAGAAAAGATCACAATTAAAACCCACACATTGATACACTCTTTATAGCGCAGCAGCCATTCTCTATTACGAAGAAATGTGTTCATATTTAGACACAGAAAATCGTCACGGTGTTATTGTTTATGTTATCTTATCAGGTTACAAAAGATGCCGACTAAACCTTTGAGGCCCCGAAACTTCTGAGCTCGTGAACAGCCGTCTTGCTTTTGTTATTGTTAATTGCCTTGAACACGTGCTTGGTTTGCTAGAAAGGATGATCTCGAACTAAACTCCTACCTATCGTATTATCAGTCGTGAACCAACTTTGAAACTGTTAACATGGTCAGTAAAAGAAAAGCGTTAATTTAAGCGTTAAAAAGAAAATTATTGTTAATTTGGTTGTTTTTCTTTCTTCACTCCATATAACGGTAACTCTCTATAACGATAAAAATTGCTCGGTCCCTTGAGTTTCGTTATAAAGAGTTTACACTGTATATGTAATTTTTTTTTTTATGGTTGTGTAGGTTTAAACAGTAAAACTCCTGGCTATTTTATTTTACCAGTATGTACATCCCGTGCGGCCTTAGAGTGTGGCAAGCAGGGCAACCGCCCGGGGCCTCGCTCTTGCAGGGGCCTCTCATCGTCGTAGAAAAAAGTCTTTACCATACATATATGTACGTGTATCTCGCGCCTCGCACTTAACAAAACCCCCCCTGAACGCACGGTTTCATTATTAGTGCAAGCATGTTACGGCCACTCGAGCACTCACAACTAATTTTTAGTGAAACGGACTCAAAGAAAAAGGGCCTCACAATGATCTGTCGACCCGGGCCTCGCAACAGCTAAAGCCGCCACTGCGTACATCGTCTCACCACTGGTGTCTAACCACGAGTGCCAGCCTTTCAAACGTTAGGAACGTTTGAAAGCCAAAAGCCAGCCTTTCAAACGTTCCTAATGTATATAAAATAAATAAACAAATATCTTAGGACATTACACACAACGCCATCTGACCCCAAACTAAGCAAAGCTTGTACTATGGGAGTCAGATAACTGATAGAATACATAAATACGAGGTCGTCTAGGTAGGTACCACCGTAGTACCAGATATTCTGCCGCCAGTAGTAATGTGTGTTTCGGTTTGAAGGGTACTGCAGCGAAATGGTCTCTGGTAAGAGATAACACCTGTCCATGACACGAGTTAATTTTTTTTTTTCTGTATATCTTTTATTTCTATAGTGTAGCCTATGTATACCGTTCCAAATTCCAACAATTTGTAAATTAAACTGTCGAACCTTACAGTTGGCAGGCTACGTGTTTGACCACAGCTCACCTGATGTTATGTGAAGGTGTAGTCGAAGATTGTAAAGCACACCTAGCCTAGAATGGAACTGGTTCTCAAGTGAGGATGCCGGAACACACTGTTAGATGCTTGGCGGCAGATTTCCAACTCTCGTGTGGTAGCTAGCCAGCCGAGTACTAGAGAGTACGCTACCACCATGCTGTGGTTTCCTCACGATATTTTCCTTCACCGGCAGCTCAAGCTCATTGTTGGGGTTTGAACCCACGTCGAACCGATCGCGCTAACCACTGAGCTATCATCGCTACAAAATTAACGAGTTAAAACATTATGAGTTTTAAAACACTGATTACATGTCAATACAAAAAAATATTGTCAATATAAAAAAATGACAAAACAAAAAAATCATAATTACTTACTAGTAATTAAATAATCTTTTAAGTTTGAAATGATAATCTTTAGTTTCGGGGGAGTTCATTGATGGATTGATTGTTTAATTAACTCTTTATTGTACACACTAAAAAAGTAATACAATAAGAAATAAACTTAATTAATAGGTGTAACAACTGGTGACCTTATCGCTAAAAGAGATTTCTCCCAGGCAACCTTTACTTGGTGGTAGATCTCCTTAGCAGGAGGTCGTCTAGGTAGGTACCACCGCAGTACCAGATTATCTGCCGCTAAGCAGTAGTGTGTAAACATTACCGTGTTCCGGTTTGAAAGGTACTGCAGCTAGCGAAATTACTGGGCTGTTGAGACTAACCATCGGAAGTCTCAAAGTAATGAGCACCAAAGCAGCGATGCCCTGGACTTTGTTTTGCTACTCAAAGTTCTGTGTATCGCTGCAATGGTCATGGACTGTTATCTCTTACCATCAGTAGACCGTCTCGTTCGTCACATTACTTATTAAATAAAAAATAAAGCTTCAATGTACATTCACTAAAAAATAAAGGAAATAATACTAGTATGATTTATAAACATATTGCACAAATATGGGCTACCCTCATTTTGATGTTGTTTATCTCAGAATATGCTATTTGGATCATTTGACCTAGCTCTGAACTCAGCAAAGTACGGCCCAGATAATTGTATGCTTATTACTAGTTGTTTATTTCGCACTAACATAATATCGATACATTGAAATATATATAGTGACCCGCCCAGCTTCGCTCAGATGCAATGTAGATAATTAAGTGGTACATTCTTGCATAACAACAACAGTATAAATAATAACAATTCATATGTATATAGGTACAAAGTATATTCAATAAAATCGAGCATCATATTCTGCTTTGAGGCATGCAAGAGTAATTGTGTAGGTACAAGTACATGCAATACATAACATAAAAAGAACTGCCAGTTGATAGTCTAATATGCTCAAAAGATCTATATCATAAGGTTTAGCCAGCTGTTACACACAAAAAACATGTTTTTTTGTCAACTTAATATTAGAAATCTTTGAAATACTCATATTTTTTCTACTACAATTCATATGGGTTTGTACATACAAACCTTCCTCTTGAATCACTCTGTCTATTGATGGAAACCGCATTAAAATTGGTTGTGTAGTTTAAAAGATCTAAGCAAACAGATGGCAAGAAGTGACTTTGTTCTTACATGTAGAAATACTAACAATACCGGCTTCGAATGGGTGCAAAGTAGATACAAATGTGGTGCATATGCATGTGTTATACATATAAACCTTCCTCTTGAATCACTCTGTCTATTGATGGAAACCGCATTAAAATCAGTTGTGTAGTTTAAAAGATCTAAGCGTACAGACAGCTGGAAGTGATATTGTTTGAAACTATGTAGAGTTTATTAATAATAATTAATCATAAGGATGTCGCACAAATATCAATACTTTTCAATCTAACATATGGTAAACTTCAAAGTTGTTTAAAAACCCCCTCCCATCTTTCTAGTGTTAACACCCAGAGTTATAAGACAATTACAATAACAGAATAAATAATAAGTTTAATGAAAATACTATAAAAACGTCTCCAGCTGGAAAAAAGCTTTTACCATATGGGTCAGACGTTTTCTCATATTTACTTCTATAGATGGCTGGAAATGATTTTTTTTATACTTTGTAGCGATTTTGGTAATAGTCACATAAGATTATAGTGCAAAAATCAATACTTTTCAATGTAACATATGGTAAACTTCATAATTGTTCAAAAAACCGCCTCCCATCTTTCTAGTGTTAACACCCAGAGTTTTAAGACAATCACAATAACAGAATAAATAATAAGTTTAATGAAAATACTATAAAAACGACTCCAGCTGGAAAAAAGATTTTACCATATGGGTCAGGCGTTTTCTCATATTTATTTCGTTTCTTAGCTTTGCTAAGACTGTATTAAATTTATAACATTTTTTTTAAACCAAAATATGCTTATAAACTCCCAGAGAATGGTAGATTTGTCTGCAATTACAAATTTGGGTGCAGGTAGATAACTAGACTAAAAACCTACCCTACCAGACCAAAATCTCGAGCTTGAACGGAGCTTGACCATCAAAACTTAGCCAAGTAAATTCAAAAGCCACGGGAAAATCAATGCTTACCTTCCTCTGCATTGCCACTATCGCTCAATTCATCTTCTGGATTCAAGGACCCCATTTTATAAAATCAATTCAACCAACAAGATGACTCGCTACTTCCATATGAATACGGAGCAACAAATCAACATAACATAAAAACAAAGGAACCCATACGGAGATGACAATAAAAAGCCAGAATAACAAACAAGAAACAACTTGGAGCGATTCCAAAAACACTATATTGAAATAGCAAAACCGAAAATCTTCTGGCAGAGTTGCTAGATATCGAAATTTTTTCTCGTACCAGGCATGCCAAATATCTCGTACTTTCAGCACATCGCCTCGTACAAGTTCTAGGTTTAAAAATCCCTTTAAAACTATGTTTTACACAATGTTATACATATATGAAAATACCTATACATTTGTATTTTCATTCCTTGAGGTTGAGGCTATCAAATGATGCGAATATTACTGTATTTAATTGTTTCAAATTTTAATAAACTTCATAAAAGTACTAACGACACAAGACGAGGGCAGAGCCAATTTAGAGCATACTGTAAACTGGTGGAAGGAAATACTTAAAAACAGAGGCTTAAGGTAAATGTAGCGAAGACAAAATACAGTACTGCACTCGTCCGGGGAAATTACCTGTGACAGCAATGTAAGAGTGGGCGCAGCCTGGGCAAGGTGTGGGCAAGCACCGGTGTGAGGTTACCGGCGTATTTTGTGACCCAAAGATGCCACCAAAGCTCAAGAGACTCATGTACATAAGTATTGTCCAAGCTGTGCTCATTTATAGTTGCAACACATAGACCGTACTTCAACGGCACGTTCGTCAGCTTCATGTCATTCAAATGAAAATGTTGCAGTGGGTGTGCAGCGTTACGTGTACAGATACTACTCAAAATGAGCGCATCCGTACAGTCTTGGAGTGATAAACGTAGCGGACAAGCTGCAGGAAAGTCGATTGAGGTGGATGGGCCATGTATTCTACAGTCTGGCAGAGTATGTCGGCAATCAAGTACTAAACTTTGTAGTCCCTGGCACAAGTCCTCATGCCCGGCCAAAGTGGCGATGGTTTGATGTCGCAAGAGATGACATGAGGGCCAACTAACTCACCATGCAGGAAACTCAGAACCGTACGAAGTGGTGTTTACACAGTAGGAAAGCGGACCCCAGCTCAATAAATGGTTAATTCATAGGCAGAAGAAGAAGACAGTAATGGGGTAATGAATCTAATGATGTGCTGAGTTGTTTATGTTATGGCGTAAATAGTATTTTCGTTTTTATAAAATTTTGGCTGGTAAACACGGTGCAGGCAATTAACATTGTTAAAATCTTGTATCAAAGTATACAAGATTTTTATTTCTCTCGTACCTCGTACATACACTGCTAAATGTCGTAAAGGTACGAGATTTCTCGTACGTCTGGCAACGCTGGCTGACTTTGGTAAGAATTGCATCTACGAAAAGTCAATACTGTCAATGTCAATAAAATTTTGCGGGAAAGCAGAAAAATCGCCATTAGAAACTTTTTTCGTGTGTTTTAATCATAAAGTGCCTGTAGAATTCAAAATCATTTCAGAGTAATTATGGTTCTAATCGGCAAAATATAGCATAAATAAAAATATAATAATGAGTGCTGTCAGACTATATCAATAACTTAAGTTGCTATGCTATGGTATAGTTTTGCTATGAGATTGCATAATTGTCATCAAAATGCGTAATTAAAATAAGTGTGGACAAGTATCGTGGCGAATAAAGTCTTTCCGTGTTGTTTTCAAAACTCTGCAGAGGCTTTGCAGTAATAAAGTCCACCAAACATTATTATGATAAATGCTTAAAGTATTGCAATTTAACAAGAAATAAATGAACAATCAATATTTGAATCACGAATAGTTGAAATAGTACCTAGTACACAGTCAAAATACATACTATAGTGTGTCACGCTCAAGTCTATCTAAGCCTCAGATTAAACACTACTAGTGTTTAATGTGAGGCTCAGAGTATGTACTTGTACAGGGGCAGTATTTGAAAATATCGAAATACAATGATAAATATAAAAAGTTCGATGTCAAAAACAAAAAAGAAAAGTACTAGTTGACAGTTGAGTTGACACTTGACGTTACTTTCCTTTCGGGCACGACGTTCATGTCGACCACGCTGTTTGTTTTCACGATTTCAAAATATATATTAAATTAAAATGGCTAAATCTATACGCAGCAAATGGAAGAGGAAATGCCGCGCTGTAAAACGAGAACGTTACGCTGTCAAAGAACTGGCCCGGCTAAAGAAGACATTGGGCATCACTGACGACCCAAAACAGAACTCTACAGTGACCCAGGAAGAGGTTATGGAATCCGATCAAGTTATATTCTACGACGCTGGAGCTTTAAAAAAGGAACAAGAAAAAAAGAAAAAGAAGAAGAAGAAAGGCAAGAAGTCTGAAGAAGTTGAAGAGCCGGAAGAAGAAGACGTTGAAATGAGTTCAGATGATGAAACGGTTAAGGTAGACGGAGAGAACGGCAAACCTCGAGTTTTCAGCACAAAGACATTAAAAGATCAAAACGGGCAGTACCCCGTATGGCTACACAAGAGGAAAATCGCAAAAATTAACAAGGCAAGCAAGAAAACTATAAAAAAGCGCTCCAAAAAGAGGAAACGATCCTGAATACACAATGATGATTAGGTTAAGTGTATTGATAAGGCAATATACTTCACGGAGTATTTCAGTAAAGTGTGTACCTATTTTGAATCTTGAAAACTAACTTGAAAATTAACTAATTCTGGAAACAAATTCATTTTATACCCATCATTTTTGATTGTATATACAATTTTATTGTTATTTTAACTCAACTTGCCCCACTGCCGGGCAAAGGCCTGTCTGCCTCATACTAAAGATACCAGACCAGTAATGTGACAGGAAAAAGATTTAGTAACATCTTGAGACCTTCTTTAAGAAATCGTAACTACAGTAATTTATGTATAGGTAGGTACATGAATAAAACTAATCTTAAACTGTATAATTTATTTTATTTTATACATAACAAGACCTATAAAATACTATAATTAATCTGTGCTTAAAAGTAGCCTGTAATATTGTAACAGAAGTTGAGAATTGTCATGCATTGGTGAACATAAGGCAATGCATGACAACCCTTCATGATAAGGCCTTTAACTAATGCTTTTCTCGATAAGGTACCATCTGTTTAAATTTAATCTAATATTGCATATTTGTATCACAATTTTTTCACGCGCCTTATATGATCAATTTATAATTCTTTTCTTTTTATTGACAGGGTAGGTGTTTGACCACATCTCACCTGATGTTAAGTGACGGTGTGGTTGAAGATGGTAAAGCACACCTAGCCTGGAATGGACCTGAATGAAATTTCATTTATGTTGTGACTGCCTCAGTTACAATTTTCTATAATGGGTTGTGTGCCAATAGGCTGAATACTTAAAAAAATAGTTTTTTTTGTATTTTTAAGTAGTCTTAATGAATTTCTTTTACGGCATTAACCTAATGAGCTTTATAATTCGTTGCCCTTATTTTAGCCTTTTGTAACTCTTCAGTGTGGACATCAGTTAGAAGATGTCTCCTAAGGTTGACATTGGCCATTGCTACATTGCAGATAGTGCAGAAAGCTGAGTCACCAGTCAGCTGGAACAAAAAACAATATTTTATTTTAATCAGGGCAGCCTTAGCCCTTGGGGCTTTTGGGTACACAATAATTTGGGCCATTTTTAGAAAGTAAAGAAAATGTATACACAATTATATTGTATTGATAACACCAATATTACAAGTCAATTTCAAATATGTGATTAAGTGAGTTTTAAAACGCTGTCATACATTTACATGTCAATGAATAAAAAACAAAAATGTCAATGTACAAACATGTCAATATAATAAAATGACAAGCCAAAAATCATAATCACTAGTAATTTAATAACCTTTTAAGTTTGAAATACTTGTTAATGTCATAAAAAAGGGTAGGTATACAATATAAGTATTTATTATAGTTAGTCAAAACTTTGTCGGGAAATATATCAGAGCCCTGTGTGCCCTTATGGTAAAGATGGTTGACAGTTGATATTAAGCTTATATATTCTTATTTAAAGGGGAGTGATGAGTCCTGCACTGACGTCCCACTTGGGGTGTATTGTGCATTTCCCCCTGCCTGTGCCTACCAGAGGCAACTCTTGAATTATCAGAGGGAGACTTTTTTTTTTTATAGTAGATAGGCTTGCGTTTGACCGCCATCCGGCCTGATGTTAATCGAAGATGCGGTCTACGGTGGAGCACGCTTGCCTAGAAGAAACCGATTCACTCGCGACTTGAAGGTACCCAGACTATATTCATTGGGGAACACCCACTCGGGCAGCTGATTCCAATGTCTAGCGGTACGCATGAAAAAGGTGGAATCAAACTGCTTAGTTCGAGCTTTTGGAACATCAACCATGAAGCGGTGACGCTTTTTAAAGCTCCACCGCTTGCAAGACTGGACCGTTGGCATAGTTTAAGCTTATGTAATTATGTAAATGTTTATGATACTTCAAATAAGGTTCATATATATACGAGGCTGTAGAGTAGGTCAAGCATACTTGGTATAAAGTATTGGGCATTCAGCTAGAGTTTTTTTTTATTTAATTTTTTTTTATGGAGCGTATTTTTTTTTTTTTTTTGTTGGAGCGTATTAATTTTAAAGTACCCATACGTTCCGTACGCAATTTTAAACTACATATTTAGCATCCCGCCTGCTTACAATAATGTATCACAAAACAACCCTCTTGCAAGGATGTGCCGCACATATGATGGTTTAAGGTTTCCCCAGAGACATATTCTCATGTAACTTCTTTTCCTTTAAGCTTAGTGTCTGTAAAACTTTCCAATAAATTTGTATTACTTATTTAAGTAGTAACACATAAGTAGGTTTATATTTACATATATGTAAGTTGTGTATAGTTGTAATTGGACCTTAGGCTCACTATGATATCTTAATTATATAATACATTACATATACTAAGTAGCCTAAGGTCTGTAACTGTACCTATATCAATAAAATAAAATAAAATTGTTGACAGGATAGGCGTTTGACCACATCTCACCTGATGTTAAGTGAAGGTGTGGTCGAAGATGGTAAAGCACACCTAGCCTGGAATGGATGAGATGAATGGTAGCAAAAAAATCTTCGCGTTAATTGTAAAAGTGTCTCATTCAACGCTAACATTGGCCTATATGGTTGTAAATGTATAGCAAGATGACAAACACTCCAGATGGTAAGAGATAACACCGAGAATTACTCTTAGTAACAAAACTAAGTCCAGGGCATTACTGCTTTAATGCTCTTTACTCTCGAGATATTCAATGATGTCTTAATTTTTTTTTTCTGTATATTATCTTGCAATCGGTCATTTTCGACTATAAACAGATGGGTTGTGTGCTTTTTGGCGTGTAGGGCGCTGTTCCCAGTGGAGCCCGCCCTTTATGTTATTCTGTACTAGTCGATAAGTCTTAATATCATTGTGGCATAATGTTAAAATGGAACACAGTAATGTTGTTAAGAAATATCTTTGCTGGCAAATAAATAGGGGCAGACAATTACCGACCTGTCGAATCAAATTTTCAGCATATTCTTCTACGGGTGGATTTTTCTCGAGTATTTTCAGATGGCTTTTTGAATTTTTGTGCCCCTCTTTACCATTGAAGTCTAGTTTCATTTCCTTTCTACAAAACACACATTTGTATATCTCTCCCGCTGTAATGATACCATGGTAAGCGTCGGATGTTACCACGAGTTTTTGTTCATCTTTCAAAGTGACTATAACGTACTGGATATCTGGAATGTTACACTTTTTCTTTTGCGAGTCGATAACAAACTTAGGCTTCCTAAGTGCTGGTACGGAGGGCAGAGACATGATGGAATTAAACCTAGTAACAATTTTATGATAAGTATTTGGAATTAAAAGGAAGTCCTCAAAGTATCTAGTTCTCGTTTCATGAGGGTATGTTTTGGAAAAAGTTTCAAAAAAAATTACAATTAAACCGCTGATGGGCTCCGTCATTTCCGACTTCCATTCTTCTTTCTTGAAACTTTAGCATCACACGTTATGTATTTTGCCACTAGAAAGTATTTCATATTCATATCGCTGATTTATCTGTACCATTGTAGAAAAGTAATATAATTATGTACTATAGTATTTTAAGACATAATAAGGTCTTGTGGTAGTTTAAACAATAATTTATTTTAACAAAAATAACACCCTTTTTTTCATTGTCATTTACGCTTCACAGACACCGGAGTCTGTGACTTTTGTCAACTTAACAAATACACATTTATTTTATTATTTACTTAAAATACAATACAGGCAGGAGAAAGTTAGTTTAATGTTAATGTAAGGTTAAATTACTTGTTTGTGTGAATACCGCGAGCAGATCAGCGTAGCGACACGAAAGCAGCACCCGATCACGCGTATGGCGTAGACGGACGGACAGCGGAGTCTTAGTAATAGGGTCCCGTTTTACCCATTGGGTACCGACCCCTAGAAACGCTGTTTTTATTTGCTCTCGCTAAGGACGCTGTCCCACTTTTCATAAATCTCACTAATGGATACCTATGCTAGCCTCTGATCACCTTCGACAGAGGTCCCGGTTGCCCACCCCGGTAGGCACTGAAAACAAATTCATTGATTTCTACGCTTATCCATATATTTTATTTCGAGCGTATTACTTATTTCTAGCTATTTTTTTGATAACATTGTTTTTATCTATAATTGAAATATTTTAAATGGAAATAAAATGTTATGTTTATGAACAATAAAAATAATAACACGTTGTCGTTATATAAATCTAATATTGGTCGACTAATTTAAAGAATTAAGTTTTCAATTCAATAATACATAAATAATGTTACACGATATATTTTAACACAACATCACTTAACATGAGTTTATTTTTTTATTATTATCTTGGTATGTAACTAAGTATAAAATTGACGGTTTGAATTCGATTACAGAAATTTAAGTTATTAATTGACTATTGTTGTTCTAGCAATTTCTTTGTCATTACAAATGTCGAGAACAGCTCCACAAAAAAATCACGTATTTTTTCAAATAGATGAATTCATTAAACAACTTATGACGTCAGAGAAATTTGATGAACTAGCTGACGTTATTGCGGATAAAGCGGCTCAAAAAATTAGGAATATGGACAGTCCAATCAAAGGGCAAGCTAATAAAAGTGTTTTACGAAATATCGATGAAAAAGCAAAAAAACATCCAAAACCTGATGATAATTATAATCATGATCGAGAACAGTCAATTGATAAAAATTTACAATCTGATGAAAAATCAGTTTATAAAGAGAAAAAGAAAGATACAGAATCACAAATAGATGAGAAACTAAATCACATTCGAAAAAAAAACATAGATAATGGTTCAAAATCAGATGATGAAAAGAGTAATAATGACCGGGGAAAAAATAAAGGAAAAGATTCCAGGTCAAGGGAACAGTCAAGTTACACCTACGAAAAGCCAAAAGATAAATCTTTCCGTTCTAGTGAAAAATTTGGACATGATCGCAAAGACTCTTATCAAAACTCTCAAAAAAAAGATAGTCATCATAAGACAGATAATATTGGTAAAATAGATACACAAATATTTCTCCAAAATCATATGGCTTCCAAAGAGCTAGAGCTTAACTTCAAACATCTCAAGGGCGAGTTAGAGAAACACAGGTTCGATGTCAAAGACAACAACGTTAAATCGCACAAAGTTTATGTCAAGAGTAAAGGTAATGAACATAAGAGAGCCGTAGACAAACATGAAGAAGAAGAGAGCAAAAATATATATATTAAAAACAAATTGAAAGATATAGATTCAAAGGAACTTCTATTATCGGAAGGTAGCAACGAAAATGAAGCGCATCAACAAGCAACTTTTTATGAGTCTAATAAAAAAAGTAAAAATTCAGTTGAAAACTACACAACAAATGATTCTGAAGCAGATAACGAGGAAAATAACAAAAAAGGATTCAAATATGACAACAATTCTAACGACAAACCCATTCCACGAATAACGAAGCAAAATGGCTCTGAAGACGATGCTAAAACTGATGAAGACATTGAGAATGCAAAGACTTTTATAGATAAAGTAATGGATACAGTGTCTTTGGAACTTAATAATCCTAGTTATTCCTCTAAAGAAGTATTAGTATTGGGAATAAATCGTGCTCATAGCGGTGAGACTGTAGAAACGATCAATGTCCATTCAGGAACGCCAAAACGCATTGTGCAGGCTGGTAAACCTGTACGACCAATAGATGAAAGAAAATCCACTCCACAAACATCTGCAGAATATGGGGAATATCACGAAAATCCAGCTCGGTCACGAAGGTCCAAATTTATTAATATATAATTATAAATAAATGTGTAATTTCACGTCAGTATTTTAAAATCTCGTGATTTTTATTAATAATTATCTGTTATATAGGGCGAACCCAAAATTCTTGTCTAAGTGGAAAATCCTGAAAACAAAACCGGATACAACAACAAAAAATATAGCTCATGCTAGGGGTCAAACGTCAATCGTTTAAAATCAGCTGTTTTTTTAATTTGATACAATAAGAACTTTAAAAAAATAGGACAAAAATGAACACGTAACCAAATTATTTTCTTTTCCTCTACGAATTTTTTAGGGAATGCGGAAAAATCATGGTGGTGGATATTATGGGCTAGCTAACTAACTTGGTGTTCATGGTCACGTAACAGAATGCATTTTTCTAGGACCTTTCATATTTTTAACCAAAAATAATTATAATCTATGAATTTTATTTTATTTTTGAAGTGAAAATTTCGTTAGCCACATTGAGCGATTTTTAATGGAGGTAAAACCTAAGGGTTCGTTTCACCGACATGCTAATGAAACGTGTTTTAAGTTTTTACTTCTGTCGGCAGTAGACATGACTGCCTTTCAGATTTACAAAATGTGACTTTGATTGTGATACATTCACTTAATATTAATTAAAATACTCAAACATTCTAAAATATCGGACTCTGGCAAATGCACAAAGTGTGGTGTCAAGTAATTTATACTAATGTAACTCGAGTTATGGTAATAAACAAATTTATTATTATTATTATGTTCATCGTTATTTATTTTTCATCTTATTTTTTAAATTTTTTACATTAAATATTTAAAAAACATATATAATATAAAAAACTTAAAAACTAGGGTGCCGCCGGCAGCGGGGCAGGGCTCAAGCTGCCGGTGGTTAGGGCTGCAGAGTGAGGAACCTCCTCACAATGCGCGCCGTGTCAAGGATCACTGCCTTTTGAAGCTGACCCTTGACCCAACCGTCTAGCGAGAGTCTCTTGAGATGTTATTTAGATGATGTTAGATTATTATTATTATTATTAAATAAAACGCTAATAATATGCATTTTTTTTAATGTAAAAATCGTGGCAAACAAGTGTCGGGCCACCTGATGGTAAGTGGTCATCGCCGCCCTGAGTCGCCGCCTGTGGACACTTGTATGTGATTTCGTTTCAAAGTTTTGGCGGGAATGTGGAAAGAGTCGTGTGTTTTGGAAGCAAATACAATGGGGCGACATGGTCGGCTGAATGACGATTATCCATAGCCGAGAATAAATAAAAAAACGTTTTCATAAAAAATTAAAAATAAACCTATACAAACAGTATACAAAGACAAACTGGTATATATTGTTCTTTGATACAAACAATTAACGATGCGATAACAACAGAACGTATAAAAAAAGATTAATATAAATATTACTATTTTATTTAAGTGTTTACTTATTTAATATTGTAATAGGTATGTTTGTGATGGCTATCACTGTTGATACCTAGTTGTTGAAGGAAGTTTTTTTAACATACAGAGCTTGAAGTGATTTTTAACCTCTTGAAACAAATTTGGATAAATCAAAGACCAAAAGTATTTTATAACAGAAGTGAGACACACAGAGGTAAGATTAAAATATATGTTTTGGTAATTTCGCTTTCAAGCACTCGAAACTGTCTAAAGTAAAATCATCATCATGCCATGGAGCCCTATCTCTCTCTTTTGTCGATTTGTGGTCTTCATTTATGAATACATTGTTTACTTACGATTTTATGTGTCAAGGAGTAAGGTCCTATTTATAACATGGAATGTCTTATTTAAAAAGGAAAATGTCGAATTTCAAATCAATGAGCAGGGCTGGCTAAATCTACCATCTTATCCGACCGGGGCATACATTTTCCTAGAAATGAGACTTAGCTAGATCATAATACCCCTGCGGTTATTCAGCTTACTCATAGTGCGCTCAGTTTTTTTACTTGGTGGTAGAACTCCTTAGCAGGAGGTCGTCTAGGTAGGTACCACTGCAGTACCAGTTATTCTGCCGCTAACCAGTAGTGTGTAAACATTACTGTGTTAAGGTTTGAAGGGTACTGCAGCTAGCAAAATTACTGGACTGTTGAGACTAACCATCAAAGTTTCAAAGTAATGAGCGCCAAAGCAGTGATGCCCTGGACTTTGTTTTAGCACTCAAAGTTCTACAAATCGGCGCAATGGTCATGGATATGTGTTATCTTTTACCATTAGATAAAAAAAAAATATTTTTTTGAATGTTTAGTTTTCTAAAAATGATGTGTGTGACTTAACATCAGCCCCGAATCTAGAGGGAGGCTAGAAATCTATTACTTTGAGACTTTCGATGGTTAGTCTCGACAGTCCTGTAATTTTGCTGCGGCACCCTTCAAATCGGAACAGTATTGCTATCTGATACTATGGTGTTACCTACCTAGACAAGCTCCTGCTTAGGAGATCTACTACCAAGTAAAGCCTAGAATTCTAAGATGTCTAGCAGCTATTTATAAATATGTAACGATGTATATTTTCAGAAATCGACATGAGCTTTCACACTTTCACACACCAGTATGGAAACATAACAAATGAACCCATATTCATAGATGTGGACCCCAAGCCAACTCCTACAGCTATCAAAGAAGAGTAAGAGAGGCATTTATAATAAGATAGATAGCTTTTAGGAGACTGTATAGTCCTATACTTCAACAACATCAATATTTGACATAGCGGGTCCAGGATGCCAACGTCTTTGTCAATATTTGACAAGTAATATTGGGGTTTGAAGTCAAATAATTGACAAGTGATAGCAGGCCATTAATAATGTCAATACTTGACATGAAATTTCGGGCCCTGTACTGTGATGTTAATACTTGACAAGCGGTAGCGGGCTCTGAACACCTACAACATCATTACTTGACAAGTAGTAGTGGAGCCTAAACACTAACAATGTCAATACTTGACAAGCGGTAGCGGGCTCTGAACACCTACAACATCATTACTTGACAAGTAGTAGTGGAGCCAAAACACTAACAATGTCAATACTTGACAAGCGGTAGTAAATCTTATTCACCAATGACATTGTCATCAATAATTTACAAGGAATTGTATGGTCTACACACTAACAATGTCAATACTTGACAAGTGACATTGGGCATTAAAGACCAATAACTTAAATAATTGACAAGCGATAACTGGCACTATACACTAACAATGTCAATACTTGACAAGTGATAACTGGCAATATATGCTAACAAAGTGAATACTTGATAAGTGATATTGAGCTAAAGAGTCCGAAAATAATATGATAATTATTTATCTGTCCCCAGACGGGCGTCCTCGCCGGAAGAAAAGGAAAAAGCTAGTTTACCCATAGAGAAGACTCCAGAGAGGTTCCAATGTTCAGAATGTGCATTTTCCACTGTTTCCGCAGACAGAATGATGCGGCACATGCGCAAGCATAGAGGAGAAAACCCTTACCAGTGTAGCTGGTGTGACTATTCCACCTATAATAGTACTCTGTTTGAGGAACATGTCAATATACATAAAGGTCAGTTACCAAATACACTAGAGTGCTACTATATAACTGTGTACATAAGGGTGGTTTACTACATTATGTATACATAAGGGTGGGTTACTATATTATGTATACATAAGGGTGGGTTACTATATTATGTATACGTAAGGGTGGGTTACTATATTGTGTATACATAAGGGTGGGTTACTATATTATGTATACATAAGGGTGGGTTACTACATTATGTATACATAAGGGTGGGTTACTATATTATGTATACGTAAGGGTGTGTTACTATATTATGTATACATAAGGGTGGGTTACTATATTATGTATACGTAAGGGTGGGTTACTATATTATATATACATAAGGGTGGGTTACTATATTATGTAAACATAAGGGTGGGTTACTATATTATGTATACGTAAGGGTGGGTTACTATATTATATATACATAAGGGTGGGTTACTATATTGTGTATACATAAGGGTGGGTTACTATATTATGTATACATAAGGGTGGGTTACTATATTATGTATACATAAGGGTGGGTTACTACATTATGTATACATAAGGGTGGGTTACTACATTATGTATACATAAGGGTGGGTTACTATATGCACAGAATGAGTTACACCCGATTCATAGTTTTTTACCTTAGTGGCTGGTCTAATAAAACAACGAATAAGAATTGTTTACCCATCATAGCTATATGTTGCCCATCGTCAGGTATAAAGCCGTATCAGTGCAAATTATGTGAGTACCGCAGCGTGTCCAAGAAGTACATAAAGAAGCACGAATCGCGACACGGGAAATGCGATAAGTGCGGGTTTGTAGCGCGCGACATCCGGCGCCTGCGCAGACACAAGCGCCTCGCCGGCTGCAGTGGTAACGACGACAGCGCTAAAACGGTAAGTCCTTACCCAAGTAATCTATTTTTCATCCCCCCATCTTGGAAAGAGTAGTTTTTATCCACTAGAGGAAAAGTAAAGTCGCCACTACTTTAATAAAGCATGACTAGACTTGACTGATAGTTACTGGACTTTGACTATAACTATAGCTACGAGCCAACTTATTTAACTTATAAATATAAAACACTTGACACGGGCAAATGTTCAAAATGCGACGCCAAAACCAAAGAACAAAAAAAAACTAGATATGAAATGTTGTACGTTTTTGGCGGGAACGCGGGAAGAGTCGTGTCGCTCCGTTGTATTTTTTTCCAAAACTAGTGTTTTGTCGAGTGTTTATGCATAAAAATGGTGGTGTTTTATTCATAAAGTGCCGAATTACAAGCATTAGTGTGGGAAAATGATATAATATGGTGAAACATGGCTTTTCGTGTTGCTTCCAAAACTCCATCGAAGCTTTATAGTAAAGTCGCCACTACTTTACTAAAGCATAACTGGACTTGACTGATACGGACTGGACTTTGACCATAACTATAGCTAAGACAGCAGAAATAACACTTAAGACAAGGCAGTATGGCTTTACAGCTTTAGCCTGCCCGATGGGGCAAATTAACAAAAAAAAAAAATTTTATATTTCTACAGGGCAAATTCCCGTGCGAAAATTGCAACATCTTCTACGATACCGCGGGATCGCTAAAACAACATATCAAGTTTCACAAACTATGTCCAGAATGCGGGGAAGGGTTCTCCACTCTGGTGCTCCTTCAGCACAGGAAGAAAGTACACGGTGTAAAGAAAGAAGTTGCAGCGAAGAAATGCAAATTTAAGTGTCAAATTTGCGACTGGGACTCCAATTGCCTCCAGAAGATCCTACTTCATCTGATCCACCACCCTTCTCAAGAAGTAGATAGCACCATAGACATTACTCCGTTGGTAACTGCTGGAATTCTGACGAGGTCTCTTGATTTTGTGCAATAAAAAGCAATCAAAGCTTTGCAATCAATAAACAATTTATTTATATTTTTCAAACACGTTTGGAAATTTGAGTTTTATTTTGACAATCTTTTTGCGAGATAAATTGAAATTGCTGTACTGGCCAAATGCATGCGAGCAGTGGCCGGCGAGAGTTGTATGAAAATACATATCTATCGCGGTTTCGCGGCCTAGTAACATTACGGAGGGGTTTTGGCGGGAATGCGGAAAGAGTCGTGTCGCCCCGTTGTATTTTTTTCCAAAACTAGTGTTTTGTCGAGTGTTTATGCATAAAAATGGTGGTGTTTTATTCATAAAGCGCGAGTGTGGGAAAATGTGGTGAAACATGACGTTTCGTGTTGCTTCCAAAACTCCATCGAAGCTTTATAGTAAAGTCACCACTACTTTACTAAAGCATGACTGCACTTGACTTGACCAAGACTGGATTTTGATTATAACTTTAGCTACGAGAACACTTATTTAACTTTTGAAACTTGGAAATATATAAATACTTGACACTGGCAAATGCTCAAAACGCGAAGCCAAAACCAAAGAAAAAAAACATTACGTAGTAAACTCATATTAGTTTCGGAGCCTATTCAATACAAACAATCAAATCTTTCCTCTTTATAATACTTAGTATATATATATATTATATATACATAATATGTATTAATGCGCGCCTACATCATATATTATTTGCTGTGGGGATGGCCGGCAGAAAATGCGTTAAGTCCTCTTTTTGTACATGTTATTTTGTAAGTGTGCAATAAAGTATTAAATAATTTAAAGACTTGACGGCGCATGGGTGCGTTATCAAATTAAAAAAGTTAAATTCCAGAGTGACTGGGCTATCAGTCACTCTAGCGGAGCGCCGTGTCTATGGAAGCGGGGCGGCCATCTTGACACAGGATTGGGTTCGAGACAAGAACCGCAAGCGCACCACGTCTTATGGGAATCGCTACTTATCGCTTTATTTGTGTGTGACTCTAAAATTATCCTCTACGTGCATTTATTTTGTTACCGCTGTGCCGAGAAGTAAAATTACATACAATTATATTTTAACGAGCCGTTTTATTCAGTTCTGAGCCGATAGAGGCCCACGATACTATATGAGTTCTAATAAAGGCCCTCCTGCGCCTACAGACTTATTCAAGTCAAAATCGTAATAAAAACATGGCACCTCGTAGGTGAGGTGCCATTATTTATATCAAATAATAAAACACTGATACTTTTACGAGTAAATAGATACCTACACATAAAAAAATAAAATGAAACATTTTCACTACATAGTATAAAACAAAGTCGCTATTTTTGTCTGTTTGTTTGTCTGTATGCTTAAATCTTTAAAATTACGCAACGGATTTTGATGCGGTTTTTTGTAATAGGTAGAGTGATTCAAGAGGAAGGTTTTTATGTATAATAACATCTATTAAGTAATGGAGAAATACTGTTATTTTCAGGGTTTCTAATGTGGTGTCGTAAATTCTTACATTTCTTGCCGCTTACATTGCGTACGCAGGCTTAACCTTACAGGATTTATAAAAATAATGTACTAAGTATTGTACACCTTGAAAAGGTCTACAGAAAAGTCCGCGATGGTATATGTCTATCTCTTATCGATATCCCACAAACCCATTTTTTGTCATTTACTTTTTACGGCAAATAATAGCAAATTTTCGAAGCGATTTTAAGCACTACAGCATTATTCCTTATTTAATTAAATACTATAAATAGATTGTTGATTTAACATTTATATGGCCTTTTACAGCACATAATTTCTTTGAATATTTTCGCGACTACTTTTTTTCGAATTTTGCACCCGTGCGAAGCCGGGGCGGGTCGCTAGTATAAAATAAAAACAGAAATGGATACAGTTTTTTATTTCATATTACTCGCTGGGTACATAAAATGTTGCAAAAGCAAAGAACAACTAGAGTTAAATAAAACCGAATCTTATTTCAACATTTCGGAATTAGAATTTATAAAAACAACATGTGACGCCAGAAATACGATATGCAGGGGTAACTATACTAAAATATGTGCAGTAAGAATTGTAAATGAAACTGTCGAGTTTAAACAATTTGAAAATACTTGTTTCATGTTTTTCGGTAATTTGTGCGAGGATTCCGAGAGAGGTAAGGTTCTTACGTTTGACCACTGCTCACCTGAGGGTATTATATCAATTAGGTATAGGAAAATGTGAAACTGCGTTGCTATGATGGCCTAAAACAAAGTAATATTCAACGCTAATAGAAACTTAAGAAACTTAAATGTACGGGATTGATATAATTCAATTTCAATTCTGTTATGCTTCTATCTAACCGCTATACTTTTTCGTGCCTGTCGCAGTAGAAACTGGGTTGCTGGGGGGCTGAGGCGAAAAAGTTTGTAAATGAAATAGGTCACAGGCTTAAGGTGGTATGATTTCCATACAAACAATTTTTTTCCATTTATGAACAAATGGAGCATAATTTTACAGTGAAATCACAGCTACTGGCATTTATTTTGGTCTTAATTTGCGGTAAATCACAATTGCTTGATTAAAACAGTAGATAATTAGCATAATTTACTGTTTTATTCAAAAATCATAAATTCATATCCGATCACATCCGAATCAAGATCCGGCCGGATTGATCAAATCAGGATGATTTTCGCTTTTTAGTACAAAATAAGTGAGTTAATCAAGTGTCACTGCACTTATATGTAGGTAGTTTATAAAAATTAAACACAAATGTATAAAATCAACTTTATTTCCTAACCAATGTTAAGACAAGTAGACAACAACAACATTTATGGTGGCGCGCGCGCGCGACGCGGTTGCGGGGGAGCGAGCGGGGTGGTAGGTTCTGGCGAAGCGTAGTGGGGCGACTCGGCGACGAACGCATTTAAAATACCTACTAATGCAACAGCTATATTATTTTGCCACAAACTGCTAGCAACGGATCCGGTATATTGGTACCGGATCCGGCAACCGTTAAATTGTGCCGGATCCGCCGGATTACCGGATCCGTTTTTCCGGATTGCAATCCCTAATTGGATCAGAGCGTCTGTAACTTTTGTCGTTTTTCGATTTGTACTGTGGGGTATTTTTTTTAATTTTTAACAGACTCCTTTCCATTCCTCTTTGACATGTCCTGATTTTTGCTTTGCCTAAGAAGTATTTCTTCAAAAATCTCTCGCACCTATATGGTTGGTTTTAGAGTTCTACATAATGGAAGCGTCTAGTTGTAGTTTGGAGCTAACGAGACGCCATTACGAAGCGTCCGGAGTGGAGATCGAGACGAGCAAACGAGACGCGCCGTCGCTTCCTGACAATTCCACTGTGGACGGTAACGCTAGTACGTGTCCTACTTTATTATGATATCTTTTTAGGGTTCCGTACCCAAAGGGTAAAAACGGGACCCTATTACTGAGACTTCGCTGTCCGTGCGTCCGTCACCAGGCTGTATCTCATTAAACGTGATAGTTAGACAGTTGAAATTTTCACAGATGATGTATTTCTATTGCCGCTATAACAACAAATACTAAAAATAAAAAAAATATCATAAGACCCCAAACTAAGCAGAGCTTGTGCTATGGAAGACATAACTGATAGAATATTTAAATACTTTTTTTTTTAATACAGCACCCAGCCACAGAACAAACATTTAATTTTGTTTATGATATTGATCAATCGATTCATAATTGGCGAAATTATCACGTAACAAACAAAAAACCGGCCAAGTGCGAGTTGGACTCGCGCACGAAGGGTTCCGTACCATTATCTATAAAAATCAAGTTTGTTGTATGGGAGCCCGCCTTAAATTTTTTTTTTTTAGTATTTGTTGTTATAGCGGCAACAGAAATACATCATCTGTGAAAATTCCAACTGTCTAGCTATCACCGTTCTTGAGATACAGCCTGGTGACAGACGGACGGACAGCGAAGTCTCAGTAATAGGGTCCCGTTTTTACCCTTTGGGTACGGAACCCTAAAAACAAACAGTCGAATTGAGAACCTCCTTTTTTGAATCGGTTTCAAATAACATAGCTACAAAAACTTGACTATATTGATATGGGTGGACAAGTTAACAGGGTGGCTGAATGACTTGGTCTCTCCCGCAGCTAAGGAGGACCTCAGAACATTAAACGTAATCCAGTACGACGTCCCGTTCTGTCCCGACCGCGAACGGCACCCGTGTGCTCCCTTATCCTGCCCCAACGTGTACCATCCTGTCTGCATGAGGATTAACCATAAAATCACCACGAGCCCCAAGCTGTACTCCTTTGTAAACCACTGCGAGTTGGACCGATTCTACTGCACTCACTATCATGGTAAGCGTCCATTGTATATCATCATTTTTAGCTTGTAATCTAGTTAAGAAAGAAAGAAAGAAAGAAAACATTTATTTTGCCACACACAACACTACAGCAACAAAAAACACACTACAAATAAAAGATTAGAAGAATAAAAATAACAATAATAATGAGTGGAAAGTTGTCGCTGTAGTGTCCAGTGCGACAAAAAAGGTTAGTTCTCACCCAATTACACCCAATGATGTACTATTTATAGCTAAAACCTCATTGGTTACACCGATATCCGGCGACGAAAGTTCGAGACGTCGGTATAGCGATTATGAACCTCAAGGGGAGTTTTGGCGGGAACGCGGGAAAAGTTGTGTCACTCCATTGTATTTTTTTCTAAAACTAGTTTTTTTTCGAGTATAGAAATAGTGGTGTTTTATTCGTAAAGTGCCGAATTACAAGCGCGAGTGTGGGAAAATGATATAATGTGGTGAAACATGACTTGCGTGTTGCTTCCAAAACTTCATCGAAGCTTTTAGTAAAGTCGTCACTACTAAAGCATGACTGGACTTGACTGACACCGACTGTACTTGACCAAGACTGGACTTTGACTATAACTATAGTTACGAGGCAACTTATATAACTTATGACTTGAAACTATAAAAGACTTGACACTGACAAATGCTCAAAATGCGACGCCAAAACATAAGAAAAAATACTTGAAAATATAAAACACTTGACGTTTTATATTTTCAAGTTTCTTAAGTTAAATAAGTTGCCTCGTAGCTATAGTTATAGTCAAAGTGCAGTCTTGGTCAAGTCCAGTCCGTGTCAGTGGCTACTTTATTATAAAGATTAGATGGAGTTTTGGAAGCAACATTATTATTATTATTATCTGTAATGTGAATAAAGATTATTATTATAACACGGAAAGTCATGTTTCACCACATTATAACACCATCATTTTAGTGCATAAACACTAGAAATATAATAGTTTTGCAAAATAAATACAACGGAGTGACACGACTCTTTCCGCGTTCCCGCCAAAACTTTTTCCAATAGTTTGTGGTTATTCGCAATGCGTAGCAGTTTAGTGGGCGGTAGCAGTACCCATCAATGAAGCACAACCCTATCTGTTGTACATTTTACCAAAAATAAATACGACACATTTTTTTTAATAATAAATAGGCTTACGTTTGACCGCCAACTCACTCGATGTTAAGTGGTGACGCGTTTTAAGATGGAGCACGCTTGCCCAGAAGATACCGATTCACTCTCGACTTGAAGACACCCAGATTAAATCCATCGGGGAACACCCACTCAGGCAGCGCATTCCACTGTCTAGCAGTCCGCACAATGAACGAAGATTGAAATCGTTTCGTTCTAGTTTTTGGAATGTTGACCATGAAACGATGTCGCTTTTTGAGCTTGAAAAAAAGGCATGAGGGTATTAGACTATCTAGTTCCGAAGCACATCTCCGAAATGAATCCGATAAAAGACCGATAAACTAGCAACTTTGCGACGGTGTTCTAGGCTTAAACACATTGACATATTATGAGCGTGAGCCTGACGTACTTTACGTTAGCCTCTTTTCTGTTGAATTTCAGAATTTGAAATACCGCTTCCACCATATAACGCGCCTAGGGTGGAAGTGTCCTTTCTTGACTACAGCGTCTGTGGATCACAGAGGTATGTTTCCATTTCGACAATTATAAATAAATAAATATCGTAGGACCTTACACACAGCGCCATCTGGCCCCAAACGAAGCAGTTTGTATGATGGAAGTCAGATAATTGATAGAATACATAAATTGTCTATAGGTTTTTTTTTTAAATGTAAAAGTAATGAGACAAATAATGCGCTCTCCTGATGGTAAAAGAAAACGCCATGACCCTTGCAGCGATACACAGAACTTTGAGTAACAAAACAACGTCCAGGGCATCGCTGCTTTGGCGCTCATTACTTTGAGACTTTCGATGGTTAGTCTCAACAGCCCAGTAATTTCACTAGCTGCAGTACCCTTCAAACCGGAACACAGTGAACTCCCTGCCTAGTGTGATGTCACATATTATAATACAAACTATTATACATAATTATGTATTTTGGAAAAAATTTGATGTCACAAAATTTGGGGCCCCTCTCCGGCCCTTGTCACACTTCGTCGACCCCCTCCCTCCCCCTTAACGTGTGACGTAATTTATGGATAGCCCCAAACGTGTAGCGGGTAATACCGCGGGGTTCAGCTAGTTTAAGTATATAAATGTTTATTAGAAAGTTCTCCTTTCTCAGGTATCTAAAATTCTTGTTCTCCAACAAAGCAATAACGTCCATGGGACACTATGGGTGGCTGGACGGCGATGAGAGGTACATCAAAATATTAGCGCCGTGGGAAAGAAAGCCTGGTTATGGATGAATGTCCTTAAATTAGTATAAAATATATAAATCTACTATATCAATGGGTTTAATGTTATTTTAATAAATAAAACCATATAAATATTACTAAAGTAACAATTTTAATTATTTAAGGCACCAATGTATTACTAGGTCACATAATTATAAAGAATAACATAAAGTAGTATTATAATTATAAAGTACTTTCATAATTATAATGTACTTTTATAATTATGAAAGTACTCCCATAATCAGTGGCGGCCTTAGGGGTTGGCAAGCAGGGCAACCGGCCGGGGCCTCGCATCTTTACCTTATATATACCTACGCATGTGTATCACGCGCCTCGCACTTAACAAAACCACATCTGAACGCACGGTTTCATTATTAGTGCAAGCATGTTACGGCCACTAGAGCACTCGGTAAAACGGACTCAAAGGAAAAGGGCCTCACAATGATCTGTCGCCCCGGGCCTCGCAACAGCTAAGGCCGCCGCTGTTCATAATTATAAAGTACTTTCATAATTATAAAGTCCTTTTATAATTATAAAAGCACTTTTATACTTAACTAACTTACTGTACTTGTACAATTATTGTGGTTGTGGACTGCACAAATAATGATCTTAGCCATGTGATCTAACCTAACTTAGCTGTTAGCTTGCAACCATAAGGCTACATTGGATCTCTGAAGATCAGCGCTGTTGCAGATGTCCAAACAGCATTTATGCTGAGATAATGCCTGTTTTACGGCATCATATTATCATATATCTTTAGCGTTAGTTAGTTTTTATTGTTATTTGTACATAAATCATATTATCTCAAAATAAAAAGAAATTTTTTCTGTCTTTCAATCGGCTTTAAATTTTCTCAGAAAGCATTAAAGCCCAAATTATCACTTATAATACCACAAGAGCTTCAAAATTATCGGGTATTTCCCGATAGGTTCGTTGCAAACAAATGAAGGAGTCAAGTTTTTCAGGTTAAAAAATCACGAGCGCGAAGAAGCGCGAGTGATTTTTTAACCTGAAAAACTTGACGACTTTATTTGTTTGCAGGGAACCTTGAGGGAAATGCCAGATAATTTTGAAGCTCGTGTGGTATTCGGGGGATTATTTTTCCGTCCCAAATGTCGGCCAATAGAATTGCACCATTCGACGTCACGTGGTACAACGAGAAAATTTTCAAAAAATTATCAGTATAATACCATGTAGGTTGTACCACGTGACGTCGAATGGTGCAATTCTATTGGTCGATATTTGGGTCGGAAAAATAATCATACAAAGTCAATTGTATAACGTTTAACGGTTTATAAATTCTAAACGCTTGAATATTTTGTAGCTATAATAGCTGTGGTTAGTCTGTTCATACGCCAAAGGGTGTGGGTTCAAACCCCAACAAAGAGATTGAGCTGCCGGAATCCATCGCGAGGAAACCATAGCATGGTGGTAGGGTACTTTCTAATACTCGACTGGCTTAGCTACCACCCTCAAGTTAATAATCTGTCGCCAAGCATCTAACGGTGTTTTACGACGGCTTCACATGAGAGCCAGTTAAATTTCAGGCTAGGTGTGTTTACCATCTTTGACCACACCGTCACTTCAGGTGAGCTGTGGTCAAACACCTAGCCTGTCAACCATAAAAAATATGTATATGTATATCTTTAGTAATGCTTGCATAGATATGAGTTATACATATTAGTATGTAAAACCAAAATTAACATAATGGCGGACTTTTTTAATTGTTGATAGCAAACAAACAAGCAAACAATTTCCAATAGTATTTTACATCAATTGCAAAGTAATCAACATATCTTATCAACACAATTTTCAATACTATGTAAAGTTTACAAGTTACATAATGGTATTTTACGTTATGGAAACTGTGTTTCAAAGTAATCAACATAATATCTTAGCAACACAATTTTAAATATTATGTAAAATTTACAAGCTACACAATATGGTATTTTACATCATAGAAATTGTGTTTCAAAGTAAACAACATATATATTATCAACAATTTTCAATACTATGTAAAGTTTACAAGTTAACTATTGGTATTTTAGGTTATGGAAATTGTATTTCAAAGTAAACAACATATCTTATCAACACAATTTTCAATACTATGTAAAGTTTACAAGTTACATAATGATATTTTACGTTATGGAAACTGTGTTTCAAAGTAATCAACATGTCTTAGGAACACAGTTTATAACAAAATTTGCATTCAGACTTTAAACACAAAAATGAATGACATTTAAAATTGATTTTACAGTCTGAACAATAATTATTATTTGACCCAAGCTATTTGCTATAAATACTGATCTGGGATCACGTATCTCAAAATAGTATTTTCTAATCTATACAGAGATTCAACAAAGTCAGTATGAAAGCGCTGCCACTAAGTTTAAACTTTTTTTAACAATAGTTTTTCAAGTTTTCACTTTCCCTCAAAACTCTCGTTGAGCAAAGTAGTACAACCATTTGAATCCCATGTACCTACGGACCGGGCCACCGAATGTAATGCTGTCTCTTTCAATTTCATTTAAACCAAAATGAGATAGCCTGCTTGTTGGCATATTATTATGCCATTGTTAAGTCACGTATTTCAAAGTTTTTTATGATCAAGCGAAAAAGTGTACATCACAGTCAAACACTAAATTAAGACCGAGTTTGGTCATGTCCTAGTAAAGCTGTGCAAACAATATTTCAAGTCAAGTTAAAGTCTAGTCATGTTCCAGTTAAGTTAGTAACTTTACTCCCAAGTTTTGACAGAGTTTTGGACACCACGAAAATTTTTGGTTCGCCAAATTATACTCTCCCACACTTGTGCGTAATTCCGCACTTTATGAATAAAACACTTCTATTACTAGGTACATACTTAAACTCGAAAAAAGATAACCCGGTCTGTTAGGTCTAATATATTTATGTAAATAAATATACCTAATTACAATAGATACAAACTTTTATCTTGTTTTTTTTTTTAAAGTAAAGACTACTTCAGCCACGTTAAGCGATTTTTTTGTTTGGGGAAATGACGAACTCATCGAGCCGGCAATATTTTTCGCCTTCAAAAATGTGAGTCGTATATTATAGGCGTCTTTTTATTTTATTTTGTTGAAGTTAGCTCGTCCGTCGTAATTCGGACCGTGTCGCACATAGACAAGCGCGTTCCGAATTACCAAACTAGAAGTCCGAATCACTGCTAGAGTAATAATCTTTGGACTGGTAGGATTGGTTGCTTTCGCTCTCGCTGGAGCCTCGTAGCCAATCTTCCCATTCGTCTTCCACGTGTTTATAGACCATCATGACGGCTTTCGCATCCTGGGGAAGAATTTTTTTTAATAATTGTAATGAGCCGAACGAGACGCTCTCCTGATGGTAAGAGATATCGCTTCATTATTACAGCTGTACCCAGAGCTTTAGTGACAAGAAAAAGTCCAGGGCACCGCTGCTTTGGAGTTAATTACTCAAAGATATTCAATGAAATAAATAAATATCGTTGGACATTTCGCACAGCTAGCGCCTAAAATACAGCAAAGCTTGTAATAGATACAGATCATTTATTGTCAAATAACTGTTTGTTTCTGGTGGGAATCGAACCCTACAACTCTTGAAGCAGATACAGGTACTACCAATGAGCCAACAGGGCTGTCAATCAGTAAAATAATAAAACTTTTAAACCTTGTACAGTATATTTAACTTTTTTCTAAAATAATAACTTGTCTAAGGTAAAATAGCCATCCAGGAATAGGTCAAAAATTGTAAAAAAAAACACACCTCTACAGAATTGTGTGATCCATTCTGTATGGTCCATCCAAGATATCTCGTTGCTAGATACTTCAGCGAAGGGGTCCTATTTCTCTGTAAACAAAAAGAACGAAACATTTGACAGCCCTGTTGGTTCATTGGTAGTGTGTCTGCTTCGAGAGCTGAAGGGCGTGGGTTGGATTCCCACTCAGGACTAACATTTGTGTGACTAACATCGATGTTTGTTCTGTGTCTGGGTGTACTGTATGTATTATAAGTATGTATTTACAAAAAAAAAAAGTATTTAAGTATTCTATCAGTTATCTGTCTTCCATAGCACAAGCTCTGCTTAGTTTGGGGTCAGATGGCGCTGTGTGTAATGTCCTATGATATTTATATTTATTTATTTATTATTTATTTCAATCATAAAATATTGTATTTTGTACTAGCTGCGCCCCGCGGTGTTACTCGCAATATATTTTCGGGATAAAAAGCCTATGTGTTAATCTAGGGTCTCGGCTACCTCCATAGGAAATTTCATCAAAATCCATTCGGTAATTTTTACGTGAGAGAGTAACAAACATACTCAAAAACTTTCGCATTTATAATATTACTAGGAAGTAGGATTGGATGCGTATAGTACAAGCGAACGCCACGCGTTTTCCCCGTTCCCGTGGGAATACAGGGATAGTAAGTAGCATATGTCACCCGGGGATAGTGTGGCTTCCCAACGGTGAAAGAATTTTTGAAATCGGTCCAGTGGTTTTTGAGTTTATTCGTTACAAACATACAAAAATTCAAGAATCCAAAAATACAAATCTTTCTTTATAATATTTTAGTGTAAAAGTAGATAAGGCCACGCGAAATTTTTTGTTGTATTTGACACCGCCCAGTCATAATTTGTTTTAAAGATCGTCTAGGTAGGTACTACCGTAGTAGCAGAAATTCTACCTTCAAGCAGTAGTGTGTAAACATTTTGATGTTTTTATATCGACATATTATGTACTTTATTTTGTTATTATTCATTGACATGTAATCCGTGCTTTATAATTTTTTTTTTTTGATACACACATTTGAAATGATTTTACGAAATTTGACTTGTAACATTAGTGTTATCAAAAAAAATTATGAAAGAAAGAAAGAAAACATTTATTTTGGAGTTTTGACGGGATCGCGGAAAGAGTCGTATTCCACGTTGTATTTTTTTCCGAAACTTGTGTTTTGTCGCGTGTTTATGCATAAAAATGGTGGTGCTTTATTCATAAAGTGTCGAATAACAAGCGCGAGTGTGGGAAAATGATATAATGTGGTGAAACACGGTGACTTTTTGTGTTGTTTCCAAAACTCCATCGAAGCTTTATAGTAAACTCACCTCTACTTTACTAAAGCATGACTGGACGTGACTGACATGAACTGTACTTGATCAAGACTGGACTTTGACTATAACTATAGCTACAAGGACACTTATTTAACATTTGAATTTTGAAACTAAAATACTCGACACTGGCAAATGCTTAAAACGCGACGCCAAAACCAAAGAAAAAAAACATTTATTTTGACACACACAACACTACACCAACAAAAAAACACTACAAAAAAAAAAGTATTTGATGAAAATCGGTCCAAGATGGCCGCCGCCGCAAAATGGCGGATTACTTTTTTTTATGTGACGAAATTGATCTTAACTATGATTCAAGAAAGTCTGTTCAGCTGTTCGAAGATAAACAGCTATTATGTATGTGAGTATTTACCACTGATCGATTCTAAACTTGGTATTACTGGCAGGGCAAGCGCCCGGAGCCTCGCTCTTGCAGTAGTCTCGCGTCCTCGTAGAAAAAACGTCTTTACCATAAGTATATGTACCTATGTGTATCTCGCGCGTCGCACTTAACAAAACCCCCCCTGAACGCACGGTTTCATTATCAGTGCAAGCATGTTGCGGCCACTCGAGCACGCTGAACTAATTTTTTAGTAAGACGGACTCAAAGAAAAAGGTCCTCAAAATGATCTGTCGCCCCGGGCCTCGCAACAGCTAAGGCCGCCGCCGATTACTGGTGTCGGGGGTTTTTTAAATTTGATACAAAGAAATATTTGAGGCGAGGTACTCACGTTCTGGAAGGGGGGGTAGGTCGAGGTGTCCCGCGTGTTCCACTCCGGGTGACAGAGCCCCAGCACCCGCAGGTCCTTGTCAACCGAATGGCCCACCAAGATACGGCCCTGGAAGTAACATCAACTAACATCAGTAACAACCGATGTAGCGATGATAGCTCAGTGATTAGCGCGGTCGTTTCACACGCCAAGGTTCAAACCCCAACAATGAGCTTGAGCTGCCGGTGAAGGAAAACATCGTGAGGAAACCATAGCATGGTGGTAACGTACTCTCTAGTACTCGGCTGGCTAGCTACCACACGAGAGTTGAAAATCTGCCGCCAAGCATCTGACCGTGTGTTCCGACAGTCTCACACGAGAACCAGTTCCATTCCTGGCTAGGTGTGCTTTACCATCATATAACATCAGGTGAGCTGTAGTCAAACATCTAGCCTATCAAGCATAAAAAAACCAATATATGCCATTGAAAATCTTATACTGAGCACAAATGATAAATTATTTATTTTTTATTTATTTATTGAGGTTTCATAATAGCAACTACAATAATTATTATAATTTTACACAACTTAAGCAATTCTCTAGCTAATTGCGTTGCTTATTTAAAGAAGCACAACATGCATTTAAATATATTAATACAATTAATTAAATTAAAATCAAAAACAAATTCTATAAAATTAAAATCAAAATAAAAACCATAACGATTATGATGAAATTTTGTATGGAGGTAGCTGACACCCTGGATTAACACGTAGGCTACTTTTTATCCCGAAAAAATTTTTGTTCGAATATTTTTTATTTGTCTCACCTTGATCATGCGAGCTACATCCGCCTTCACGAGATCGAAGTCCCTTCCCGAGGCGAGCTTCCCGGGCGTCACTCCACTGACTCGAGTGCGGTAGTCTGTCACCTGCAGATTACAACACATTCCATCCTTCACTCCAATATAAGCCATCTCTCTACATCACTACATAGTATAAAACAAAGTCGCTGTCGCTGTCTGTCCGTCCCTATGTATGCTTAAATCTTTAAAACTACGCAACAGATTTTGAAGCAGTTTTCGATTTTTAGATAGAGTGATTCAAGAGAAAGGTTTATATGTAAATAATATTGTAGAGAAACACTGATACATTTAGAGGTTTTTTTTTTTCCTTTGGTTTTGGCGTCGCGTTTTAGCATTTGCCAGTGTCAAGTAATTATATATTTTCAAGTTTCAAAAGTTAAATAAGTGCCATCGTAGCTAGTTTTAGTCAAAGTCGTCTTTGTCAAGTCCAGTTCGTGTCAGTTAATTCCAGTCATGCTTTAGTAAAGTAGTGGCAACTTTACTACAAAGCTTCGATGGAGTTTTGGAAGCAACACGAAAACTCATGTTTCACCACATTATATCATTTTCCCACACTCGCGCTTGTAATTCGGCACTTTATGAATAAAACACCACCATTTTTATGCATAAACACTCGACAAAACACTAGTTTTGGAAAAAAATACAACGGAGCGACACGACTCTTCCCGCGTTCCCGCCAAAACTCCATTTAGAGGTTTCTAATGTGATTTCGTAAATAAACACATTCTTTTTTTTTTGCGCTTACATTGCAAAACAACGCTGGCTGAACCCCACGAGATAAATCAAAATAATGTACTACAGTACTGTACACCTTAAAAAGGTCAACAAAAAAGTCCGCGATGGTATACGTAACCAACCCACAATAACCATTTTTTATCCTTTACATTTTACGGGAAGAAATGGCTTATTTACGAAGTGATTTTAAACAATACAGCATTCATTTTAATCCAATGAAGTACCATAAATACATTGTCCTTTTAAAGAAAGGAAATGAAATGCATTCAATAGATAAAAGCAGACTCGAGTTACACTTTGTAAGAATCTACATACCTAACAAGAAACTAACCTTCATATTTTTTAAATTATTTTTCATATAGAAAGATAAACTCTTTATTGTTCACAACATACCTACCAATATCAAATACGATAGAAATATTAATTCTGATGACATAAGGGAGGTAATAAATTAACAATTTGTTCTTTTTAAAATCGCCTAATCACGTCACAGGCACCGTGTGCCTCCAAAACATAAGGAATGCTTACATTAAGTACTCTTATACAAACTGCTAAGTAATCCAATGATGTAGTATATAAACTAACCTCATTGAAGTAATCTATGGCAGAGGGAGCTGCTACTAGCTGCGCCCCGCAGTGTCTACTGTCTAGCGAAATTACAGCTACCAATGATGTAATATAATAGCATGTAATGTTACCGACCCATAGACGCGGAATTTATTACAGAGCCATCGAGTGTAAACCCCTTGAAGCTTCGTCATTGATTAAAATACCTTTTCTGCCGTAGTCGCCCTAAAGTTCAACTTCAAAAAATTTTGGGTGACCATAGTCACCCGGACATAATTATCGAGTGGGTAAAACCTCATTGACAGCGACACAAAAAGTGAAATTGTTAGGTTATCTGTGGCATTTGGTGTCAATTTTAGAAAATAACTAGCATTTGAGTTTTGGCGGGAACGCGGGAAGAGTCGTGTCGCTCTGTTGTATTTTTTTCCAAAACTTGTGTTTTGTCGAGTGTTTATGCATAAAAATGGTGGTGTTTTATTCATAAAGTGCCGAATTACATGCGTGAGTGTGGGAAAATGATATAATGTGGTGAAACATGACTTTTCGTGGTGCTTCCAAAACTCCATCGAAGCTTTATAGTAAAGTCGCCACTACTTTACTAAAGCATGACTGGACTTGACTGACACAGACTGGACTTGACTAAGACTGGACTGACTATAACTAGCTACGAGGACACTTATTTAACTTTTGTAACTTGAAAATATATAAATACTTGACACTGGCAAATGCTAAAACGCGACGCCAAAACCAAAGGAAAAAAAAACTAGCATTTGCGTGGTGCGCGGGCCGCAAGCGGCCGGCGTTTTATTTGGGCTCTCTGAGCGATTCTCTATACGACCATATATTTAGTTTTTTCCTATGGCACCTCCTTATATAAGTTCTATTTCTCTAAGTCAGTCAGTCAGTGAGTGGTAATTTAGGTTTATATTACAGTGATGAAAAGTGATGAAACTAGGATTTTTTTTCTCGAAAACTGTGCAGTATCGCGCTTTGAGATTTTCCGTACGCAGAGTAAGAACAGTTATACATGAGAAAAAAAATAGAAAGCCCCAATCAACGGGGCATATTGTACAATGAAGTCAATTCTTTCATTACAATACTGTCCCCTAACATCCCACTAATAATATAAATTTGAAAGTATGGATGGATGTTTGTTACTCTTCCACGCAAAAACCACACAACGGATTTAGATGAAATTTGGCATGGAGGTAGCAGAGACCCTGGATTAACACATAGGCTACTTTTTATCTCGAAAACATGTAGCGGGTAACACCGCGGGGCGCAGCTAGTAGGCTACATTTATTACCAGAAATTAAAGACCGCTAGTTTATTACAAATCCTTACCAGCTTTGTTGGTTTGACATACACGTCGTATACGCAGGCCCCGTCTTCGTTGACCAAGGACACTCGAGCAGCCATGCTGATGCTTCCTTTGTGACCCGCACCCACCATTTCACAATCCATGGCGAGGGCTTCAGTCAAATGGTTACCTTTGCTCATATTTAACTATTTTAAATTCACCGCGGAAGAGATAGTCACTACGTCTGAACAAGACGGGATCGAATATTCAAGTAAGTGTGACAAGCTCTCAAGCCAGTGTTATTATCAAAAATATCTGTGTTGCCGTATCTACACTTTAAATTTGCCGTATTTGAGGGGAATAAGAAAGAAAGAAAGAAAACATTTATTTTGACACACAACACGACAACAACAAAAACACTACAAATCAAAGATAAAAAAATAAAATAATAATAATAATAAGTGACGAGATAACCGCCATGTGGGATGTTGATTGTTGTTGGGATGTTGTCACGGTGAACGGTCTTATAGCGAAGAGTCTCGACCAATATCGAGATTCTCGTTAGACGGTTGGATCAAGGGTCAGCTTCAAAAGGCAGTGATCCTTGACACGGCGCGCATTGTGTGGAGGTGCACTCTGCAGCCCTAACCTCCGGCAGCTTGAGCCCTGCCCCGCTGCCGGCGGCATCCTAGTGTTTAAGTTTTTTGATATTATTATTATTTATGTTTTATATGTAATGTAAAAAATTTAAAAATAAGAACACAAATAAATTCCAATAATAAGTAGAAAGTAAAAGCATAGAATAGCCGTATTATATATTTATTTTTTTAATAACAATTAAACTTATAAAATTATGGGTGCATCTGTAGATTCACCATACAAGTTTGCAATAGATTCGACTACGTCGCTTTCCTTTTGCTTCAGGGAATATTTTTCTTTATTTTCCAAGCCGTGATTGAAATCAATCTAACAGAATGGGTAAATTTACTCAACCACTGACTCATCCCTATCCAGATTGTTTTTTGCCAACCCACACGATGAACAAAAAAGACAACATAATAGCTCAAGTTCAATTTCGTTTTTGGATAGCAAACAGTCCATACATATACATACATAAAATAATATTAAGTGATATATATTTATTTCATAACACACAAAACAGAATGCAAAAATATTAATTTCAATAAACACAAATACACATTTTTCAGATCTAAATGGCATTCCAAAACTATGTTCAGATATATTTTTTTTACATTAATAAAAAATCACGAGCGCATTTTATTAGGATTAAATAATTATAAATATCAATATCATAGGGCATTACACACAGCGCCATCTGACTCCAAAAACTAAGCAAAGCTTGTGCTATGGAAGTCAGAAAACTGATAGAATACTTAAATAGTAAATACATACAGTACACCCAGACACAGAACAAACATTTGCTTAAATCACAAAAATGCTTGTCCTGGGTGGGAATCGAACCCACACCCTTCAACTCATGGAGCAGATATACTACCAATGAACCAACAGGGCTGTCAAATTATAATAATAAATTAAATTAAGTTATAATTGGTCAGTTGTACAGTCAAAAAATATATAAAATATCATAACGAAATTAAATTAAATTTTATTAAAATTATTTGAAATTTACCACAAAATAGGTAATTGTTATGTAGCTGGCAACCCTGAAGCGATTCTTAGAAACGAAAATCGGATACATACCCACCTAACTGTTTGCAATACAGCAAAACAATTGGAATGTGATATCCGAAGTACATCTTTTCGCTGTTATAAATAAATGTACATTCCTAGAAATACTTTGAATGTTTATTTAATTGTATAGTATCATTCTAAAATGATTTGTTTGTGTTTAATATTGATTTATGTAACTTTACATGTATCTAAACAGTAATCAGACAAAATAATAGGGGAATCCCAAACTTTAGTATTTATACGTTGGTAATTTCTACAATGCGATCGTTCGCTAACCTTGAATAAACAAAAACTATTTATAATTCAAGATTCTGATGTCACGACTGTTTACACTTTTACCCATTTTTTTCTTCTTTCTGTTTGTGGCATCATACTCTTTCATTTTGCCACAATGAGAAATATGTCTTTTTAGGTTTCCGTACCCAAAGGGTAAAAACGGGACCCTATTACCACAGCTATTACTGAGACTTCGCTGTCCGTCCGTCCGTCCGTCTGTCAGCAGGCTGTATCTCACGAACGGTGATAGTTAGACAGTTGAAATTTTCACAGATGATGTATTTCTGTTGCCGCTACAACAACAAATACTAAAAAACAGAACAAAATAAATATTGAAGGGGGCTCCCATACAACAAACCTTTTTTTATAGATAATGATACGGAACCCTACTTGTGAGTCCGACTCGCACTTGGCCGGATTTTTTTTTTAATGGTTGACAGGCTAGGTGTTTGACCACAGCTCACCTGATGTCAAGTGAAGGTGTGGCCGAAGATGGAAAAGCACACCTAGCCTGGAATGCAACTGGCTCTCAAGTGAAGCTGCCGGAACACACCGTTAGATGCTTGGCGGCAGATTTTCAACTTGAGGGTGGTAGCTAGCCAGCCGAGTACTAGAGAGTACCCTACCACCATGCTTTGGTTTCCTCACGATGTTTTCCTTCACCGGCAGCTCAAGCTCATTGTTGGGGTTTGAACCCACGCCCTTCGGCATGCGAACCTACCGCGCTAACCACTGAGCTATCATCGCTACAAAATCAACATCGCTACGGTGTTTTTGTTTGCAAATTTTTGCTTTCATTTTGCAGCGATGATAGCTCAGTGGTTAGCGTGCTCGTTTCACACGCCGAAGAGGACGAGTTCAAGCCTTAACAATGAGCTTGAGCTGCCGGTGAAGGAAAACATCGTGAGGAAATCACAGGTAGGGTACTAGCCTCATTTGAGAGCCAGTTTCATTCCAGACTAGGTGTATTTACAAGCTTCGACCACATTATCACTGTCACCAGTGATGAGAACTTAAATTAAACTGATTTGACACAGCACCAATTTTCCCCGTTGACTCATTGGTAGTATATCTGCCTTAAGAGCTGTACGGCGTGGGTTCGATTCCCACTCAGGGCAAAACATTTTGTGAATAAACAAATGTTTGTTCTGTGTCTGAGTGTTCTGTATGTATTATAAGTATGTATTTACAAAAAAAAAGTATTTATGTATTCTATCAGTTATCTGACTTCCATCACACGAGCTCTGCTTAGTTTGGGGCCAGATGGCGCTGTGTGTATAGTCCTACGATATTATTTTTTTAATTTGACATAAATTTAGTAAAAATAACAAAAAATCTAATTAAATCCTCCTCTCTCTGCAGTAACCAGTTGCCGTGTGCCGTGTGTCTATACGAGGCACCCATCCTCAGGACGTGACGACTCTTCGAGCGCTTGGTAAACTTGGAAAATAAACTAAATATAGCCATATACCTTGAACATTCAAAATGAACTTCCGCAAAGTAACGCCTGAATCAATAAGGTATTGATATTTTGAAATATCAATGTAAAAAATATGTAGTCTACTGAAACTTTGGTGTTATCAATAAAAGATTTGTATTTGTATTATAAAAGAAAATAGTTGTAGTAAAGAAGTTAAACAGGTCCTATACAGAACCCTGGGCCGTTGGCGGGTTCAGCGGGCATTCCGTGCAGTCGCATGCGACACACGAGCTCTTCCATGCGAAGTCGCGCGTCCTCTGTCGCGTTGATCTGCAGAGAGCTCCTGTAGTTTGCTCCCGACCACAGACGTTCCGCTATAGCGCTGGCTCGTGGCCATGTTCTGGAAGTTTCATTTCTTTTGTCGCGATGATTAATAAAATAATAGTTATTTGTTGTACAAGAGTGCAAAGTTGCTTTTTAATCGCGCGCTCAATGTTGATGAGCGAGCGAGCGAAGGATTCTAAAATTACACTCTGAGCGTTAGCGCGGGAAGCAAAAGAGCACGAGGTGAACAATCTCTGCACTCGAGTGCAGCACGTGACTTGTCTCCCGCCTCAGCGAGGAAATGACTAAATGCAAAAAAATCTTCTACAATCACAAGATACTTTTAATTCAGTATAGGTATTAATCTCAGATTAAAAACTACTGAGTACAACTACTTAATTTGAGGTATTAATTATTACATTAACAATATGACATGGAAAGAAAATGGCGCGCGCAAAACAAATTGAAAAAAAAAGTGCACCAAGGAGGTTCTGACTCTGAGTTTTTAACAAATTAAAAACAGTTGTATGATAAATTCGTCACATGGAGGTAGAAGTAAATAGGTTTAATGATGTTTTGAATTTACAAACTTAGTGCACACTATCTTCTCAATTCAAATTTACTTTATCCTCTAGCGGATGAAAACGACTTTTGCACTCAGATATCGAAGAGCAAAAATACTCTTTCGGAGATGGGGGGATGAAAATAAAATTACTTCGTTCCAAATAAGATCCCTCAAAGAAATGCCGAGCATAATTCTTTCCACAGCTCGCTGAGCGAAACTGACTTTAGAACTGTTTACCTGGTAAATATGTTTGTATCGTCTACCATTTCACCCCACATGCAAGCTTCGCCTCCTATGATGTTCTTTAGACTCTCTTCACTTATGCTTCCATTGCATTCGTTGAAGACCATCTGGCGAGGGTCTGCGCTGTAGAAATCTTCCCAGGAAGCGCTCACGTTGTTAAGACACCATGAAGATGATAAAAGCACTCGATACCCAGACTCCAGTACCTGTGGAAAAGAACACAAGTGTTACACAAGTGTGTCACTGTGTGTTCACACAGTTTTATGTTTATTGTTTATTTTTTTGTATAAGTATTGTAAATTATGTTGAAATGTGTTTTATGTCGCAAATAAAGTGCTGTCTTATAAATTATTTTAAAAAGTGCTTTTTTTTCTTTGGGTTGGCGTTGCATTTTGAGCATTTGCCAGTGTGAAGTGTTTTATATTTGCAAGGTTCAATAAGTTGCCTCTTAGCTATAGTTATATTTAAAGTCCAGGCTTGGTCAAGTACAGTCCGTGTCAGTCAAGTCCAGTCATGCTTTAGTAAAGTAGTGGCGACTTTACTAAAAAGCTTCGATGGTGTTTTGGAAGCAACACGAGAAGTCATGTTTTCCCACATTCACGCTCGTGATTCGGCACTTTACGAATAAAGCACCACCATTTTTATGCATAAACACTCAACAAAACACTAGTTTTGGAAAAAAATGTAACGGGGCGACACGACTCTTTCCGCGTTCCCGACTACCCTATATACAGCCTGTTTCTCTAGACGACGGACATATTTCATGACGTTATAATTTAGGTTTATATCATCATCATCATCATCATCATTTCAGCCGTAGGACGTCCACTGCTGGACATAGGCCTCCCCCATTGACTTCCATAAAGACCGGTTGGAGGCGGCTCGCATCCAGCGCGTTCCTGCGGTCTTTACTAGGTCGTCTGTCCACCTTGTGGGTGGACGTCCTACGCTGCGCTTGCCGGTCCGTTAGGTTTATATAGTACGGGGAAAAAAATTAAAAAAATTACGCCTGCATTAAAAAGATATTGGTGTCTTCTGTGTTCCCGACTAAACTCATCTTTGACAGCTCTTACAAAGTTGACGACATAACTTTGTACAGCGTCTAGCAAAATAAATCTCACACAAATAAATACGTTTACTCCACTGTCACTTTGATGTAATAGTTATGAGACGAATTATACGTCCGCACGACGCTCTCCTGATGGTAAGAGATAACGCATGTCAATGACCATCGCATCAATACATTGTACACCTATATATCTTGGTGGTAGATCTCCTTAGCAGGAGGTCGTCTAGGTAGGTACCACCGCAGTACCAGATATTCTGCCGCCAAGCAGTAGTGTGCAAACATTACTGTGTTCCGGTTTGAAGGGTACTGCAGCTAGCAAAATTACTGGGCTGTTGAGACTAACCATCTAGTCTCAAAGTAATGAGTGTCAAAGCAGCGATGCCCTGGACGTTGTTTTGTTACTCAAAGTTCTGTGTATCGCTTCAATGGTCATGGACAGGCGTTGTCTCTTAACATCAGGAGAGCGCCTCGACCGTCTCATTACTTTTACAATAAAAAAAAACAGAACTTTCATGGCAGGATTTGACGCTCATTACTTTGAGACTTTCGATGGTTAGTCTCAACAGCCCAGTAATTTCGCTGCAGTACCCTTCAAACCGGAACACAGTAATGTTTACCCACTAGCTAGCGGCAGAATAACTGGTACTGCGGTGGTACCTACCAAGACGACCTTCTGCTAAGATTGACCACCAAATAAATACATATATTTATATGTATTTATTTACACACCTAACATTATCTACACACCTAATACACGTAGTAGGATTTTGCTTTTAAGATATTATGTAGATATGTCTACTCACTTGAAACATTTTCTTCTTTGGTCCAGCTTTCCACACCTGTATGACAGTTTTTTCGGGGATTGGTACATTTGCATCAAACATGTCCTGAAAAAATGTTTTGTCACAAAGTTATTACCTACGTAAATTTATCACGGCAGTAAAACGGATCGTTTGTATTACGGTTAAACTTACAAATCTAGGCATTCAAAGAAATGTATTTTATATTGCTTTTTTTTCTAATCTTTTATTTGTATTGTTTGTTGTTGTTTTAGTGTTGTATGTGTCAAAATAAATGTTTTCTTTCTTTCTTTTTTGTAGCGCTGACCGCGATCAGTTCACACGTCGAAGGGCGTGGGTTCAAACCGTTCAAATATGAGCTCGAGCTACCGCGGGTAAAGGAAAATCGTGGAACCATAGCATAGTGGTAGAAAAATGAAATGAAATATTTTACTATCTAACAGGTATTTTTAAAGGTACTCGGCTGGCTAGCTACCACCCTGTCGCCACGCACCTAACGGTGTGTCCTGGCAACCTCACTGGAGAGCCAGTTCCAATTCAGAATAACTTTGTGTTCCGAAATAATAAATAGACATTCTGCATAATAACTTAACTTCTAAATATTAACTTTTAATAGTTTTTATCTATCTATATCATCGGACAATGCAAATTTTACAATGCGTCATCTGGCCACAAACTAAGCAAAGCTTGTACTATGGGAACCAGATAACTTTTAGAATACTTACATAATACTTTTTTTTTTGTAAATACATACTTATCCCACTAATATTTTAATGTGAAAGTTTGGATAGATGGATGTTTTTGTTACTCTTTCACGCAAAAACTACTGAATGGATTTTCATAAAATTTGGTATGAAGGTAGCTGAGACCCTGGATTAACACATAGGCTACTTTTTCTCCCGAAAACATGTAGCGGGTAACACCACGGGGCGCGGTTAGTAATACATACAGAACACCCAGACATTAAACAAACATTTGTTTATACCATAAAATGTTTGTCCTGTGTGGGAATGGAACCAACGCTCTACTGCTCTTGAAGCAGTCATACCAACAGTGGCGGCCTTAGGGGGTGGCAAGCAGGGCAACCGCCCGGGCCTCGCTCTTGCAGGGGCCTCGCGTCCTCGTAGGAAAAAGTCTTTACCATATATATACGTGTATCTCGCGCCTCGCACTTAACAAAACCCTGAACGCACGGTTTCATTATTAGTGCAAGCATGTTACGGCCACTCGAGCACTCGAACTCATTTTTAGTAAAACGGGCTTAAAGAAAAAGGGCCTCACAATGATCTGTCGCCCCGGGCCTCGCAACAGCTAAGGCCGCCGCTGACTACCAATGAGCCAACAGGGCTGTCAGATAAGTAAAATAACGATCTAACCTGCCATAATATGCATTTTGATCTAGGCGGCAGCATTGCTTTAACAGCATTCAGAAATTCAGTTCCTAGAACGTGTAGAACACTGAAACTTCTTATCCGATGTTGTTTTAAAAATCTATAAATGTTCAGGTTTGATAACCTGAAATTATTAAACATTGAAAGAAGAATAAAATTAAAAATTAAGAGAACATAAAGTAATTACATTTATCCTACTTCCTTCCTACTTATTATTATAAATGCGAAAGTTTGGATGGATGGATGTTTGTTACTCTTTCACGCAAAAACTATTGAACGGGTTTGGATGCAGGGCCGTCTTTAAACTATTTGAGACCCTGGGCACATTAGGATGATGGGGCCCCTATGACCTTGAGAAAACACTATTTAGTTATAATACATAAAGAAAGTAGACAAACAAGGTTCTAAATTTATTTTATTTAGTTACTAACTATAAAAAATAGGAAATATAAAAAATAATCTACAAAAGTAACTCGCTTAGCATAAAATCCTTAGATTAATTCTATGTTGATTGCAAAGGTACCCTTCTAGATTTAAGATGAGCAAAATCGTTAATCACTTCTTCAAAATCTATGGTATTGAGAATATCACATTCTATGGACATCAGCGACAAACTAGTTAATCTCTCTTGAAGCATTGTACTTCTTATTTCATTTTTTATTCGTTTCAATTTAGAAAAGGAGCGTTCTCCGCTGCAGTTAGTTATCATCATGCTTAAAAATATTCTCAATGCAATTTCTACGTTAGGAAATGTGTCTTCAATTTTGTTTTGCTTTAATAGATTATATACTTCCTGTACACTGTTAGGTGCTTCATTTTCACTCTGAACATTTTTTAAGTATTCTTTTAAATGTTGACATTCTATTTCTAACTCTTTTTCATTTACATCTTCGTGATAGATTTCCGAAAATTCTTTGCATCCTTGTCGTATCTCTTCGGAATTCAGTTTTTAAGTGAAAAAATAAACTAAAACGTTGACTAACGGTCTCATATGAACTTAGTCGCTGTTTTAGATGAACACTCAAGGTATCGATTATTGGGAGAAAGGTTTCTACGTTGAGTCGCTCTTTTCCATTCAACTGGACTGATGGCGCAGAGCCATCAAAAAAACTCTGCCGTGAGCTTCTACGTCTTGTTCTTTGAGATAGATCCTTGTAGTCAGATTCTGGGTTCTTTTCTTTGGCAGATGATTCAAAGTTATCAAATTTATCCCTGAGGTTAGTAATAAAATCATAAAGTGAAGTGAACAAATTGGTTGTAACGTCCAGTGTTATTGTTTCTTTCTGAAGATAATTACTTGTTTTGTCTATTCTTTCTAATATAGAGCTCCAGATTTCCGTCAGTATAATAAATTCTAGACTTCCCATTTTTCTAGACAGACTAAGGGCTTCGTCTCTAGTTTCTCGTGCCTGTTCAGTATCGTTTGCGATGGTGATTAAAACTTCTATTATTCGTTTATAACCCCCATGCAAAGCGCTTACTGCATCAGCTCGGGCTGACCATCTGGTTTGTGAAAGACTTTTAACAACTTTTTTTGAACCTAAATGTTCTGTTAACATATTCCACCTGTGGGTAGAGCCCGAAAAAAAGTTGTACACTTTCTGAACTATTTCAAAAAACTGTGATGCCTCCGGTACACACCCAGCAGCATGGACACCTACCAAGTTTAGAGAATGTCCCGCACATGGTATAAATGTGGCAAATTCACATTTTTCCTTGATTCTTGTTTGTAGACCACTATACTTTCCCAACATATTTGAAGCATTGTCGTAGCTTTGTCCTCTGCAATCTTTTATGGGAATGTCATGTATCTCTTATGCTCTTTAATAGGTATAAATTTCAAAAACCTTTCAACAGGAACACAGTCTTTTACGTATCGAATGATGAAAGTTAGCTGGTCAATATGAGACAGATCGGGCGTACTGTCAACGCTAATGGAAAAATATTTTGCTGATTTAACTTCATTTATAATTTTTTTTAGAACCTGTTTTCCCATTACTTCAATAAACTCATTACAGATATTTGCTGATAAATAAGAAATGTTACCCTTTCCAGGATTTCCAAATTTTTTTAAGTGATCTGCAAGAAATGGATCAAATTCACTCAATAATTCCACACAACCCAAATAATTTCCGTTGTTTGGAGATCCTAGGATTTCATTGTCGCCGCGAAATGGAAGCCCTCTCGATGCCAAAAATTTTACAACAGCTACAATCCGTTTAAGTACGTTTCTCCAGTAATCCACTTCCTTTTGATGTTGAGATAATAAGTCTATATCTACTCTACCAACCGCTTTACTTCGTGCCAGATAAGTCATCATAGATTTCTTATGCGCTGGGCTATTTTCATGTGTTATTTGAATTATGTGATTAATATGTTTCCAATCATTACATCCATTCCGAGAGCAAAGATTAACATCAGTTGGGTTAAATAAGCAGCATGAAAAACAAAATACAGAGCATTTGGAAGGCGAATACAGCAACCATTTTCTTTTGACGCTTTCATTGTTCTTTCAATTCTGTTTTTTGATTATTTGCCTACAAAATAGCTTTACCTTTAAAACTACTCATAAATTAATGGAGGTACACGATTGGGATCTTCTTCATACATAGACGCAAGGTCTCCTTAAATAGAAAAACTGAAAACAATGGTCTCTTACCTACTCAATGTTTTTATGTCTAGTGCAATAAAATTGATTTATGAATAAATTAATTTATTTTGAATAGTTTAAAATATACATACAGCCACATATTTAGCCAACATATTTTTTACATGTTTACTAATAGATATTTTCTGTTTCCCATCACTGACCCATTAGTCAAAAAGTTCAAGCTATGTTGTATCAAGGTATAGCTATGCGCATGCGGCAAACTAAAGCTAATAAGCGTAGGTATTGTAGTAAGTCATTATCATCAGATTTTTCAAAATTAATGTTTTTCGGTAATACCTAGGTAAATATCGGTTATCATTTGGTAATCTGGCAGAAACTAGGGGGCCCCATTTGATCGCGGGGCCCTGGGCACGTGCCCATAGTGCCCAGTGGGGAAGAGGGGCCTGTTTGGATGAAATTTGGTATGGAGTTAGCTGAGACCCTGGATTAACACATAGGCTTTTCATCCCGAAAACATGTAGCGGGTATCACCGCGAGGCGCAGCTAGTAATGGTACCACCAACCACTTGCCCAATTGGCAAGTGGTTACTGCTAATTTAAGTCCTCATCACTGTTGTAACTGGAACAACTGTTAAGCGGAAATAAATTAAAGATTATATATACCTTGAATATTCAAAATGAACTTCCGCAAAGTAACGCCTGAATCAATCAATATTTTTGTTTTACTGGCCACTATATGTGCCCTTCTTCGAGGAGTCAATGCAGAGCAACACGCACGCGTCCGCAAGCCATTTATACTTACCAGCATTTATCATCAATTTCATCACCTCCGAGGTGGATGTATTCATCTGGAAACAGGTCTGTTACTTCCGCGTATAGTTGCTGCGAAATGAAATGGTTATTCATAAAACGTTATGTCTTTAAACTGTACATTCGACGAATCAAATACGTGAATAAATATTTAAAAAAGTAATAAGTGAACTGTTTTTTTAAATAAACAGCTGTTTCTGAAGAGCGCGCCTAAAACCAGAAAAACAACAGATAAATTTAACTACTTGATATTAAGAAACATAAATATTACAACAAAAAAAAAATTGGAGTATTGGTATAATTCTGCAGAAGTACAATAGCCGGATAGAATTTTGAAAATATAACGGAGATTTTTTACAAAAAAAAAAAAAACTTTTCAAATGTGATGACACCACATTATTTTTTTTATTAATAAAATAGCTACGATGTTTTAGTGAAGTCACCAATTACGCTTTTTTATTTTGATGTACAAGTTATGAGTAATTAAATAAAATTCGTTCAAAAATATACGGATTTCAGTCATGCAATTCACGACTTTATACTAATCTTACCTATTTCTTCGCACTAGAGCGTGTAGAATCTGTTTTTTTTTGGCATTAGGCGCGCTCTTTTTTTTTTTTTTTTTTTTATGTTTGACAGGCTAGTTGTTTGACCACAGCTCACCTGATGTTAAGTGAAAGGTGTGGTCGAAGATGGTAAAGCACACCTAGCCTGGAATGGAACTGGCTCTCAAGTGAGGCTGCCGGAACACACCGTTAGATGCTTGGCGGCAGATTTTCAACTTGAGGGTGGTAGCTAGCCAGCCGAGTACTAGAAAGTACCCTACCACCATGCTATGGTTTCCTCACGATGTTTTTCCTTCACCGGCAGCTCAAGCTCATTGTTGGGGTTTGAACCCACGCCCTTCGGCATGCGAACCTACTGCGCTAACTACTGAGCTATCATCGCTACAGAATCTTAATCATGCAATACAGCTCTTAATCGGAATGGAGGCGGTAAGTGCTGTACCTACTGACATCCTGTTGGTAATGCACAATATACCCTGGATTGAGCATTTCCCTCTAACAGTGTCTATCCAAGCCAACCCAGCTCCTTGAAGTATCGGAGCGAGGGTCTCGCCCGATAACACCACGAAGTAAACAAAATTATAGCTTTGTAAAATCATTAGTGACGTGTTTTGTGAAATGAACATTCATGAAATGTGTATCGGTGAAACGTCGTCTGCGGAAAATTCATCGAAACAATTCGTTGAAAACACAATTCGTAGAGGACACACTTTGTCGAATTCCAATTCGTCAAATCAGTATCAATAAAATTCGTCAGCTTGGTTCTAGATTATGTTAGTACAGGAAACACATAATACAAATATTTTTTTGCCATATATGGACAAATGGAGCATAATTTTACAGTGAAATTACAGCTACTGGCATTTATTTTGGTCTTTACTTGCGGTAAATCACAATTGCTTGAATAAAACAATAGATTATTATTAGCATAAAATCAAATTTATTAATGATTTCCGAATTTATGTTTTTTTAATAAAACAGTAGATTATGACTCTACTGTTTTATTCGAGCAATTGTGATTTTCCGCAAATAAATGCCAGTAGCTGTGATTTCACTGTAAAATTATGCTCCATTTGTCCATAAATGGCAAAAAATTATTTATTTGTATGGAAATCGAACCACTTCAAGAATTATTACCAAGCTGTGCAATATTAACAGTAGCTTGTTTTACAACATATGCTCGCTTGATTAGCATTTATGATTCGATGAATTGTGATTCGAAGAATTGTGGTTTCGATGAATTTTCCGCAAATCATGAAACGCATGTTTGTGAAACGTTGACCAGTAAAATGTGATTGAACCTGCAAAATTATGCGAGTGGTATTGTTTATCGGATAGAGGGGTCCAAGAGCCACCACGTCGTGGGTCTTGCCGTGGCATTCTGTCAATATACTTGGATAGGCCGCTCCCCAGGAACTAACGTGGTCTAAACACAAGATAATTTATTAACACTGAAATCAACCAAAACAGCCAAAGTGAGACAAAAAGCCTTTCTCTTTATTTTGTTTTCATTTTAAAGTAATGAGACGAGCGAGACGCTCTCCTGATGGTAAGAGATAGCGCTTGCCCATGACCATTGCAGCGATGCACAGAACTTTGAGTATCTAGGTCAACGCTACTTTGGCACTCATTAAAAAAAAAACCAACAGCCTTGTAATTTCGCTAGTTGCAGTAAAAATAATAAAAAAAGTCAATGTCAATTTAAAATTAAAAAAGAAATTTAATTATATTACAATAAAAAAATTAAGTCAAATTATAAAAAAAAAAAACAAAGTATTTGGAGTTTTGGCGGGAACGCGAAAAGAGTCGTGTCGCTCCGTTGTATTTTTTTTCAAAACTTGTGTTTTGTCGAGTGTTTATGCATTAAACTGGTGGTGTTTTATTCATAAAGTGCCGAATTACAAGCGCGAGTGTGGGAAAATGATATAATGTGGTGAAACATGACTTTTTGTGTTGTTTCCAAAACTCCATCGAAGCTTTATAGTAAAGTCGCCACTACTTGACTAAAGCATGACTGGACTTGGCTGACACGAACTGTACTTGACCATGACTGGACTTTGACTATAATTATAGCTACGAGGCAACTTATTTAACTTATGAAACTTGAAAATATAAAACACTTGACACTGGCAAATATTCAAAACGCGATGCCAAAACAAAAAAAAAAACATCTGTCATAATGTAACAGATAATCAATGTAAAATCCGGTTTCGGCAATAGCAATAAACATTCTGTTTCCTTCTTGCTCGTGGCTATAGTAATTTAACTCTCCTTATCTATTTTAGCGTGACGTCAATGTATTCAAATCTAGTTGTTTACGCCTCAGCGTATACCAATACTGAGCGTCAGACGTATGTACGTCTGTGTGAGTGGAAAATATCAATGTAGGTGTTCAAGCAGAAGTTCCCACGGTCGCAGTTAAGGGCCTACCGAGTTTATTTCTCTAGTCGATTTTAGGTATTCTGTGCGCTCCGTGTGTTAGTGCGCACGGCACACGAGCGAGCAGCTAGTGCCGCGCGCCGCCGTCGGCGCCACGCGCGACAGGCATTGTCGATACACATACGGCGGCGAAATTAAAACCGGTTTGAGCTAAATACTTAAACTGCTAAGTAGACGAACTGGATCAACTAGCTACCAGCTACCTACATAGCATACTTATTTCACGCCGTCTGAGCGTGAAGTTCGTCTGAGAGTTAGTAACACATACAAACACTACACACTGACAAACTTTCCCCTCTATAATACGAGTATGTATTAGTGCGACATTTTTTCTTCTTTCTGATTCTATCGGAGTTAGACAAATTGTAATACTTACCAGGAGCATCAAATTCTGGGATAACTCGGATGCCAGCGAACCTTGCGTGTTCTATAATCTCTTGTATAACTTTTTTTGTGTAAACCATCGAAGGGTGAAAAGCCCCTTGTTTGCTGTAACAAACAATTACAGCATTTTCGAAGTCGATACATCTAAATAATGGGATAGAATATAACTTTATTGTACACTAGCGTACGCCTCGCGATTTTACCCGCGTAGTTCCCGTGGGAATACAGGGATAAAAGTAGTCTATGTCACCCGGGGATATTGTAGCTTTTCAACGGTGAAAGAATTTTTGAAATCAGTCCAGTAGTTTTGGAATCTATTCAATGCAAACAAACAAACAATCAAATCTATCTTCTTTATAATAGTATAGGTTACCAACTCCAAATTAAAAAAGACGTGTGGCACTCGGTGACTGCCGCGGTAAAGCTATTGCATAGCATTTTTTATCAACTTATGCAATTATAATTTTTTTTTATGCAGTATTTTTTTCCGCGCATAAAACAATACCACCTAGAGGCGAGTTGCTGAACTAAAGAAACAAGCGTGATATTTCAAAAAAGTCATTAAAAGTTCTGCTATTCATCGATAGATGGCAAAACTAAAAAGTATCACCGCTGTGCCGGTGGGAGTGGGGGGTGTTAGGTTATTTTCGTTACGGAATTTCTGGATTCGGTCTCCACGCTCAAGGCCCGCGATAGAAGCTATGCAATAGCTTAAAAACCGACCAAGTGAGAGTCAGACTCGCGCACAAAGGATTCAGTTCTATCCCACTAATATTATAAATGTGAAAGTTTGGATGTGTAGATGGATGTTTGTTACTATTTCACGTAAAAAGTACTGCACGGATTTGGATGAAATTTGATATGGAGGTAGCTGACATCCTGGATTAGCACCTAGGCTAGTTTTTATCCCGAGAAATAGTGGTGTTTTATTTGAAAGTACCGAATTACAAGCGCGAGTGTGGGAAAGTGATATAACGTGGTGAAACATGACTTCGTGTTGCTTCCAAAACTTCATCGAGGCTTATGCACCTAAAATTATATTATACAGGATGACAGGAGCAAACAGTTACAAATCCACACGGTAGAGGCTTAGCTTTTTTTTATTTAATGGTTTTGGCCTATTTATTCACTCTAATGTAGTCGGAGAATCATCTTTGCAATTTACCTCAAATTAGGCAACATATCACTCCTGTAAGGAAAGCTTTCATCATCGACGATATGCCAGTGAAGCACGTTCATTTTGTTTACTTCCATAGCGTTTATTATCGAGTATATTGTCTTAGGACGGAGATAATGTCGTCCCGTGTCAATAAGTAACCCCCTGTGGGGATATGCAGGTTGATCTGTGATTTGAGTAGCGTTTATTCGGATCTCCTGAAATTATACACATATAAATAAATGAATATCGTAGGACTATACACACGGCGCCATCTGGCCCCAAACTAAGCAGAGCTTGTGTGATGGAAGTCAGCTGATAGAATACATAAATACTTTTTTTTTGTAAATACATACTTATAATACATACAGAACACCCAGACAGAACAAACATTTGTTTAGCCACGCCCTACAGCTCTCAAGGCAGGTATACTACCAATGAGCCAACGGGGCTGTCAAATGTCTATTTTGTTTAGAATAACAATTTGAATATACCTACATAGACAGCTAAACTCAACTATCCTTTTTGCGTCAAACCTCAAAATTGTTACCGTGTAGTTTTGAGAGTAATACAGAAGATGATCGAATGTTGCCATCCCACGCAGAATGCCCCAAACAGATGCACTCCTCAGCAGTATCCTACCTCCGACGCCAACGTTCAGCATGTCTAAAAAAAAATGTCGTTTGAAATATGTATTTTTAGCAAAGAAACTGAAATGTAAAATAAGGAAACCAAGGCCAAGTGCGAGTCGGACTCACACACGTAGGGTTCCGTATCATTATCTATAATAAAACTAAATATTTTGTGAATAGTTAAATTAAAAGCGTCTACCTGTCATCGTTATTAGTATCGAGCAAGAAACGGTAAAAAAATCAAGTTTGTTGTATGGGAGCCCCCCATAAATGTTTATTTTACTTTTAGTATTTGTTTGTTATAGCGGCAATAGAAATACATCATGTGTGAAACTTTCAACTGTCTAGCTATCACCGTTCTTGAGATACAGCCTGGTGACAGACGGACGGACAGCGAAGTCTCAGTAATAGGGTCTCGTTTTTACCCTTTGGGTACGGAACCCTAAAAAACAAAACTATAGAAAATATAATGGACACGATCAAGACGCCCAGTAAATCAGTAATAGGTATTTATTGGCCATAAATAACAATAATGTTAAAGGCAAGTCACTTGTACAAAAAAAAACCTTACGATTACACTTTAATGAATGAAGCTATATACGAGTACTTAACCCAATCCAACAACAACAACGAGCATACTGCAGCGGAGGCTCCGGTCATGTGCTGCACATAAATGAAGATTCCGAGAACCTCATTGACATATATTCACTTAATTTGTAAAATGGATTGCTTCCCAAAAAAAATGTATGGTTTTTTTTAAAATTCGGTATGATTTAATTCTGTAATATATCCTCCTGATGGTAAGATATAACGCCTGCAGTGGCGGCCTTAGGGGGTGGTAAGCAGGGCGACCGCCCGGGGCCTCGCGTCCTCGTAGAAAAAAAAGTCTTTACCATCTAAGTACGTGTATCTCGCGCCTCGCACTTAACAAAACCCCCCCTGAACGACGGTGTCATTATTAGTGCAAGCATGTTACGGCCACTCGAGTACTTGAACTCATTTTTTAGTAAAACGGACTCAAAGAAAAAGGGCCTCACAATGATCTGTCGCCCCGGGCCCTGCAACAGCAAAGGCCGCCGCTGAACGCCTGTCCATGACCCTTGTAGCGATACACAGAGCTTTGACTAACACAGCAAAGTCGATCATTACTTTGAGACTTTCGATGGTTAGTCTGCCCACAGTCGTGCCCTTCAAACCGTAACACAGTAATGTTTAAATAGTACACACTACTGCTTGCGGCAGAATAGCTGATACTGCGGTGGCCTATCTACGTTACTGCCTGTTATTTAACGTTTTAGGGCAAGGGGCACGGCCCCTGTCCTAGTGCCCAAGCTAAGATCTTGGCTGCAAGAGGCCATGTTTTATGACTAACGATTATTTAAAAACTAATGCTTTCAATAAAATATTTGTGTTTTGTCCTTTTTTATCGTCGACAGGCTGTTTGACCACAGCTCACGTGTAAAGAGACTGTGTGGTTTAAATGGTAAACACATCTAGCCTAAAATGGAACCGCTTGTTATAAGGCTGCCAAAACACACTGTTAAGTGCTTCGCGGCAAAGTCAACTTGAGGGTGGTAGCTAGCCAGCCGAAAACTAGAAAGTACCTTCCCTATTTTTAAATCTACAGTCACCTAATCTAAACAGCATCTTTCATAACTAACCTATCATATTAATTTTAATAGATACTAGGGACCCGCCCCGGCTTCGCACGGGTGCAAAATTCGAAAAAAAGTAGTCGCGCTTAAAGACACGTTTTTAATATAAAATGTTATTATCCTTGCTAGAGAGCTCCGAAAACCACGTCCAATCGCTTCCAAATTCAAATTATTATAGCGAGAAGTGCGTTTTTTTTTTTTTTTTTTTTGAATGACTAATGCTGTTGGCCGCAGATGGCCTCTACAGCGTCACCGGACTGTGGCGAGCGCAAAGGGCGCTGAGCCTAAATGTTAAGGACGACTAGCACAAGGGCACCAAAGTGGTACGGACCTCGGCTTGGGCTGTCGCCAGACGGGGGGGACCTGACTTGCCCTAAGTGGGCACCTACAATAGGTTGTAATCTGAGCAAGTGAGTGAGTAACTAATCTACACTAAGCTGACTGATCTTCAGACAGATCGGGGGGGACCGCGACCTCGCCGGCGAGGTCGACGTATGATGGTGTGCCTTTGGTAACCGGCGCCTATACCAAAAACGGAATACCTCCTGTTGCTAGGGGTGGGCGGGTCGGGAGACCCCAACGCCGCCGAGGTGACGGCGGCGATGGGGTCCTCCGGGTCTTCTAGGACGTGTCTGGGACGACGTCGGAAAACGGGAGTGTTTGTCGTGTCTGTCGCGTAGTTCGAGGCTTGGACTACTAGGGGGTTAGGGTGGTGGGGTGTAATATCGGCGAGAAGTGCGGCCTCCGACGCGCTATTTATAGGAACGCGTCGCGTCGCGCTGCGGTCGGCGGCTGCCGGCCGATAGGTACCGCCGCAAACGCTACGCAATGTATTTTTAAAACTGTAATATCTTCGAAAATATTCAAAGAAATTATGTGCTGTAAAAGGCCATATAAATCTATGTTAAATCAACAATCTATTTATGGTATTTAATTAAATAAGGAATAATGCTGTAGTGCTTAAAATCGCTTCGAAAATTAGCTATTATTTGCCGTAAAAAGTAAATGACAAAAAATGGTTTTGTGGGATATCGATAAGACATAGACATATACCATCGCGGACTTTTCTGTAGACCTTTTCAAGGTGTACAATACTTAGTACATTATTTTTATAAATCCTGTAAGGTTAAGCCTGCGTACGCAATGTAAGCGGCAAGAAATGTAAGAATTTACGACACCACATTAGAAACCCTGAAAATAACAGTATTTCTCCATTATTTAATAGATGTTATTATACATAAAAACCTTCCTCTTGAATCACTCTACCTATTACAAAAAACCGCATCAAAATCCGTTGCGTAATTTTAAAGATTTAAGCATACAGACAAACAAACAGACAAAAATAGCGACTTTGTTTTATACTATGTAGTGATAGTTGACACTGGCAAATACGTACTGTACGACACCAGTCCTCAAAAGAGAAAAAAAAAACTTACATGATTCATCCATGTATAAATGTGGGTAGTCTTCACATTTTTTCGTTAATTCTATTCTAAATTCAGTTTCCGGTCTAAAATAACCTTTGAAATATTTATTGTAATAATAATATTTCGATTTATGTTGTTTTTTCCAGATGTATTGTTGTCTACGGGCCATATTCTGGTGCAGTAAACGTTCAACGCCTTGATCGACGATATCGCAAGAGAAATGGGGTTTCTGTGAACATGTATAGATACATTAAAAAACCTGACTTAGTTTCGGCTCAATCAGATTTGTCCAATTTTGGGGATACGCAAGGCCTACAACCCCCACGTCGGAGTTTTGGCGGGAACACGGGAAGAGTCGTGTCGCTCCGTTGTATTTTTTTCCAAAACTAGTGTTTTGTCGAGTGTTTATGCATAAAAATGGTGGTGTTTTATTCATAAAGTGCCGAATTACAAGCGCGAGTGTGGGAAAATGATATAATGTGGTGAAACATGAGTTTTCGTGTTGCTTCCAAAACTCCATCGAAGCTTTGTAGTAAAGTTGCCACTACTTTACTAAAGCATGACTGGAATTAACTGACACGAACTGGACTTGACAAAGACGACTTTGACTAAAACTAGCTACGATGGCACTTATTTAACTTTTGAAACTTGAAAATATATAATTACTTGACACTGGCAAATGCTAAAACGCGACGCCAAAACCAAAGAAAAAAAAAAAAGTTTGACATGTGTCTCTCTCTCTCCCTCTATCTCTCTCTCTCTCTTTCTCTTTGTGTGTGTGTCTGTCTGTGGCATCGTAGCTCCCGAACGGATGATCTGATTTTGATTTTGTTTGAAAGGTGAATTAGTCGAGAGTGTTCTTAGCTGTTTGATGAAAGTCCGTCCAAGATGGCTGCCGCCACAAAATGGCGGATTACATATGTTTTCACAGCTCGATCAATATGGGTATCAAATGAAAGGGCTTGACTAGTAGAATATTATACCCCTGTCGGGGTACATTTTTAATTTTAATTTATACTGGTTATTTAGGTACCTATTTTAAAGACTATAATTATAATAAACCTTATAAATGAATCTTTTAAGTAATAAACAGATGATGATTATCAAATAAATATTTAAAAATATCTTCAATTTAAATGGCGCGTACCGTAATTCTGAAAGTTTCGTTACCAACATCCAGAACGTAATAAGTTTTTTTTTTCACTTCATGCTGAGGTTTTGGCCAGACTTCACCCTTGGTCGCTTTATACTTCAGCCTCGAATCGTCACAGATAACACAAAACATGTAAAATACCATAAATAACGATATAAAAACATATTTATTCAAACCCATGATGACTACAATATTTTTTGTGTGAAATTTGTTGTTTTGTTCGTGTTTTATTAAACAAACGTTTTTCTTTTTTTTTTGTTTGTAAGATGTTAAATACTACGTTACACTGAGCTTGTTTGAATAGTACTGGAAAAATTATACAAGAAATAATGATTATATCTCTACTACTATACTAATAGATGATCTCTTGTAGATTCCACACTTAACGTCGATCTCGACTCAACAACAAACAGTGGGATACTATTTTGACAGCCATGTTTGGTAGTATCTTTGTTCATGGTATCTTTCGTTTAGTGCTTTAAGACCCCTGTGGCGTGGGTTCGATTCCGATTACGTTCTGTTTTCCGTATGCGTTTACGAAAAAAGTTTATAAGTAGATATTATAAACCAAGACAAGATTGGTACAGAACCGGGACGAGTTGAATGATGATTATTTATTAATATACCTACCTATGCTTTTTTTTAATTTTTTAAACCAGTTGTTTGACCACAGCTCACCTGATTTTAAGTAACGCTGTGGTCGAAAATGGTAAAGCAAACCTGACCTGGAATGGAACTGGCTCTTAAGTGAGGCTTGTCGAACTAAATTATAAAAAAACTAGCTGCACCCCGCGGTGTTACCCGCTGTTTTCGGGATAAAAAGTAGCCTATATATTAAATCCAGGGTATCAGCTACCTCCATACCAAATTTCATCCAAATCCGTTGTAGTTTTTGCGTGAAAGAGTAACAAACATCCATCCATCCAAACTTTTACATTTATAATATTAATGGGATCAGTGGAACAAAGAAAAGCAACAAAATGCTTAAATTTAGTTATCCATTTTATTTCCAAACGAGTATTTATATACAGCTATCTACTAATAAAATTTTAACAACGATCAAACAATTCGAAATCCATAATCTGTAAACCTATGTTATCACCATTCGTTAATAGACAGGAAGAAACAACAGTTTACAAATGCTTTGAATAGCAAAACAGTTTGTTTTGTAAATAATAAATGCGGGCGGTGACGACAGACTACTTATTCATATATCCAACAACTTCGTACCGCTTTTTGAGCTCGAGCTGCCGGTGATTTTTTTTTTTTTAATGGTTGACAGGCTAGTTGTTTGACCACAGCTCACCTGATGTTAAGTGAAGGTGTGGTCGAAGATGGTAAAGCACACCTAGCCTGGAATGGAACTGGCTGTCAAGCGAGGCTGCCGGAACACACCGTCAGATGCTTGGCGGCAGATTTTCAACTTGAGGGTGGTAGCTAGCCAGCCGAGTACTAGAGAGTACCCTACCACCATGCTATGGTTTCCTCACGATGTTTTCCTTCACCGGCAGCTCAAGCTCATTGTTGGGGTTTGAACCCACGCCCTTCGGCATGCGAACCTACCGCGCTAACCACTGAGCTATCATCGCTACAGATTACTTTCTCAGTGGTTAGCGTAGCTAACGGTGTGTTCCGGCAGCCTCACTTGAGAGCCAGTTCCATTCCAGGCTAGGTGTGCTTTACCATCTTCGACCACACCTTCACTTAACATCAGGTGAGCTGTGGTCAAACAACTAGCCTGTCAACCATTAAAAAAAAAATGGTAGGTGGTTCATTGGTAGAATGTCTGCCTCAAGAGCTGAAGGGTGTGGGTTCAATTCCCACCCAGGACAAACTTTGTGGTAGAAACAAATGTTTGTTCTGTGTCTGGGTGTTCTGTATTTATTATAAGTAAGTATTTACAAATTAAAACAAAAAGTATTCAAGTATTCTATCAGTTATCTGAGTTCTATAGCACAAGCTTTGCTTAGTTTGGGCTCAGATGGCGCTGTGTGTAATGTCCTACGATATTTATTATTTATTTATTACAACCTAAGGATTTTGTCAAAAAGATAAACAACAAAAAATTATCCATAAAAGTTTATTAGTCATTACTTCTTAGGCGCTGGCTTTTCCGCCTTCTTTTTAGGGGGAGGGGGGGCGGTTTTCTTGGGCGCGGGCTTCTTCGGCTTCTTAGCTAGGGCTGCTTTGATGGACTTGCCTCTCTTTTCGCGAAGCTTCAGTGATTTCATCGCTGGATCGCTAGCGGGCAGCTTGATCTGAAAATGTTGAGGGTAGTTTTAAATTTGTTTTTTCTCTGGTCGGTTGTTTCCTAGGCAAGTGTGCATGTTCAGAAATTGTCAACGTGTTAGGTAATCATAGAAATCATAACCCAATGCTCTGATAGAGAGTATCATCATTAGTAACATCTAGTCGTGTTGTGGTGTGTTTAAGGCGCACCCAGTAGCTAGTCATATTTTGTTTTTTTTACCAACTTAAATATTATTATTACAATTGAAATTATTATAAGAATACTAATAAATTAGAATACATTAATAACAAAATTTATAGAACACATTTACCAATGCACATTTTTCTTAAATTGTTGACAGGTGGTTTGACCGCAGTTCACCTGATGTTAAGTGAAGCCGTGGTCGAAGATTATAAAGCACACCTAGCCTGGAATGGAACTGGCTTTTATTCCTATTCGGAATGAGAGTGATGAGCCCTGCAGAACACACCGTTAGATGCTTGGCGGCAGATTATCAACTTGAGGGTGGTAGCTAGCCAGCCGAGTACTAGAGAGTACGCTACCACCATGCTATGGTTTCCTTACGATGTTTCCCTTCACCGGGCAGCTCAAGCTCATTGTTGGTGTTTGAACCCACACCCTTCGGCATGCGAACCGCGCTAACCACTGAGCTATCATCAGGATCTAGGATACTCACTCCACGCTTCTCAGCAAGGGCCAGCGCTTTCAAATTGTTCCTCCTCTGTTGGTCCAGAACGGCCTTCCTTCTCAGCACAGCTGAGAATGGGTTGAGCCTCAGCATTGCCTTGGTGTTGGTCAGCGGGTTCAGTTTGCGAGCAGCACGCACCACACGCTTGCTGCAATACAACAAAACGAAGTTAGCAGATTCCGCAACTCAATTACATTGAGGATCGTTAAGGGGGTTGATCAGAAAGTGTCAACGTGAAAGGTAATCATGGTTATCATAACCCAATGCTCTGAAAGAGAGTATCATCATTTGTATAATGTGTTCTTAAATGTTAGTCAGTGTTTAGTTTACTTTTTCTTTACAGAAGAAACTCTTTAAATGAATATTTGAATTTTCGATGAGTTCTGTCTCGGTTCTCAGTTGCGTTCGGTTTACGTTGTCTCTATAGTGGGGTACATTTTGGTCGTAGTTATTCAATTTATTTTAATTTAATTTTAAAGTTACTAAAATATTGTATGCCCACGAGGATAAAACTGTTTAAAGTGCCTTGTATTGTAAAACATTTATCACATTAAATTGTTTTTTTTTTAAACAAAATATTTCAACAGCCCCGTTGGCTCATTGGTAGTATATCTGCCTTGAGAGCTGTAGGGCGTGGGTTCGATTCCCACTCAGGGCAAACATTTTGTGAATAAACAAATGTTTGTTCTGTGTCTGGGTGTTCTGTATGTATTTACAAAAAAAAAAGTATTTATGTATTCTATCAGTTATCTTTTTTTTCTTTTTTTTTTTATGTTTGACAGGCTAGTTGTTTGACCACAGCTCACCTGATGTTAAGTGAAGGTGTGGTCGAAGATGGTAAAGCACACCTAGCCTGGAATGGAACTGGCTTTCAAGTGAGGCTGCCCGGAACACACCGTTAGATGCTTGGCGGCAGATTTCCAACTCTCGTGTGGTAGCTAGCCAGCCGAGTACTAGAGAGTACGCTACCACCATGCTATGGTTTCCTCACGATGTTTTCCTTCACCGGCAGCTCAAGCTCATTGTTGGGGTTTGAACCCACGCCCTTCGGCATGCGGATCTACCGCGCTAACCACTGAGCTATCATCGCTACAAAATCACAATCATCTGACTTCCATCACACAAGCTCTGCTTAGTTTGGGGCCAGATGGCGCTGTGTGTATAGTCCTACGATATTTATTTATTAATTAAAAAAAAAAGATTCAAGATATTTATTGCTTCCATACAGTACAAGATAGTAAATACAAAGTAGTACACATATGGTACACAGTCAAATATGTACCCTGTCTAATGTCATCGTTTAGAAGCGAGGATGGAGCATTATTGTGACATAAATGTACCTGATTAATCGTTTTTGTGTCATTAAATAATTTGAATAAGAATTATTTTAAAAGTCAAAATTTAAGTTATTTTTAAATGTCACATTTTTATCAGAAACTCAAACTTGTAGGAAACAAAAATATCACTAAAAACCAAAAAATCTAAAAATAATGTGCCAACCATAAATTCCCACCTTTGCGAGACCCCTAGTTTTGCAATTTTACATTTAGAAATTTATGAAATTAGATATAAAATTTTATATGTACCTAGTATTTAGAAAAAAATGTAATATCACAAAATTTGGGACCTATCCCCACCACCCCTTGTCACACAATGTCACGCTTCGTCGACCCCCTCCCGCCCCTTTAACTTGTGACGTAATTCACGGCTGGTCCCTAAAAATCTAGAGCTATGCAGATATTTTGTATTGTAAATGGTTTTTTACTCCGCTTTTAAAAAAAAAAAAAAAATGGAAACAATTCTCACCACCTACAATTATTTTAATATTAATCCAATGAAGTACATACTTGGGAGCGCGTAGGACTTTGCGGATTTCATCAGACTTGAGCAGACGGCTGAGGTCAGTGTTGGCCATCTTGGGCTGCGGCAGGTTGAAGTTCTTCTTCTCCTTGGAAGGTGTCTTCCAGGATCCAAATAATGCATCTGGTGGACAAAATATTTATTAAGTACAAGATGTCACCTGTGTGTAGATCTAGTTTACTAGAAGGGTACCACTGCAGTACATGAAATACCGTAAATCAAAGCCTAGGTAGGTACCACTGTAGTACAAAAAATACCGTAAATCCAAGCCTAGGTAGGTACCACTGTAGTACAAAAAATACCGTAAATCCAAGCCTAGGTAGGTACCACTGCATTACAAGGTTTGTAATAAGGTAATTATTTATAAATTTTCCGAGAGTAATCTTTTTTTAGTGTATATAATTAGACGAACGAGCCGCTCTCCTCATGGTAAGAGATAACGCCTGTCCATGACCATTTCAGCGATACCCAGAACTTTGAGTAGCAAAACAAAGTCCAGAACATCGCTGCTTTAGCGCTCATTACTTTGCGACTTTCGATTATTAGTCTCAACAGCCATGCAATATCGCTAGGTACAATACATTTTGTTTTGTTTTTAATGACATTTAATTATATTGACATAATTATTTTATATGTGACATATTACTCCATTGACATTTTCATTTAAAATATGAATATGATTTTTTTTTTAATATGAATGGAAAAATGACCTATGACTTTGGTGTTATTTATAAATGATTTGTATTATGTACCCTTCAAACCGGAACATAGTAATGTTTACACACTACTGCTTGGCTACAAAATATCTGGTACTGCGGTGGTACCTACCTAGACAACTTGCTAAGGAAATCTACCACCAAGTAAGAATAGAGAAAGTCAAAGAGTTGACTTGTATACCTGAAGTTCACAACAAATTCTTATGATAATATCGATTTATGCATTTTTTTTTTATGTGAAAAATAATGAGACAAACGAGACGCTCTCCTGATGGTAAGAGATAACGCTTGTCCATGACCATTGCAGTGATACACAGAACTCTTGAGTAACAAAACAAAGTCCAGGGCATCACTGCTTTGGTGCTCATTACTTTGAGACTTTAGATGGTTAGTCTCGACAACCCAGTAATTTCACTAGCTGCAGTACCCTTCAAACCGGAACACAGTAATGTTTACACACTACAGCTTGGCGGCAGAATAACTGGTACTGCGGTGGTACCTACCTAGACGACCTCCTGCTAAGGAGATCTACCACCAAGTAAAAATTTAAATGTGTGCAACAAGTCGACACACCGGCGCGCGCGTGTGTGCGCCGGTGTTTCCTATGCGCACTCGCATGCTGTACCCCGAACATTCGTGACCCCACACGCACTTGGCATCAGGGGTAAGGCGTAGGGGGAAAACTTAATTATAAAAAAATTAAGACTATATGCAAACGTTTCAAACAATTTTCGGTTTCAGTCAATAATATTTTTTTTAATATTCGAGCAAACGTTCTACAGCTATAAAATTAATTCATTGATTTTAAATGTTAGTTACGGTTGTAATATTTTTTATCATTATTATTTTTGACATTTTCTTGATTGACATAATATTTTTATATAATTTATTTTGACTATGTATTAATTACTTGACATTTATTTAAGTAATTTTAATTTTCTTTTTTTTTTATTTATGAATGACAGACCTGACGGAATGACTTTGATTCCCTGGAAGATGGGACGGCCTTTAGTATGGGACGCCACCTGCGTTGACACTTTTGCGTCGTCACATCTTCCAAGAACTCAGATTAGGGCTGGCGCAGCGGCGGAATTTGCAGAAGACCTCAAAAGGCGCAAGTATAGTACCCTGGACAGTGGGTACATATTTGAGCCTTTTGGGGTTGAAACTTTGGGACCGTGGGGGTCGGGAGCAAAAAAAATTTTTAAAGAATTGTCATCTCGTCTGGTCGACGCCACACGTGAACAAAACGCTGGCCTTTATTTTGCTCAGCGTTTGAGTATTGCCACACAACGCGGCAATGGGGCGCGTTTTGGGAACTATTCCCATTGATAGCGGTCTTTTAGAGTAGTTATTATTTTAAGTTATTTTGTTTTGTTTAATTGAAGATATTTATTATACTTTTTTTCACAATTTAGCTTGATAGTCGAATTAAAGAATGTCTGTTTTAAGAGATTGATTGATTTAAAAAAAAAAAAAATGGATGACATAACATTTGCAATTGTATTAATTTTGTTATTATTATTATTAATTATTATGTACTCGACAGACTTGTAATGTCATATTACCAATAAAATGATTATGATTACTTACCGAGCCTGTCGAATGCAGACTGAGTCCAGATGATGAAGCGGCCAACATGGCCTCCCGGAGCCAGCTTCAGGAGGTTCAGCTTGTCCACGTTCAGCATCTCCACTCCGGGGATGTTACGGAATGCACGAGTCAGTCCCTGTTGATAATATAGTAAGTATAATATATATCGACTGTTAGGCGATACCAGGTCCGCCGACTCAACTAGTGTATTTTAATTTTGTACTAGCAACATTGCACCCGTCCCCGCTACGTGAGCGAGTCCAGAACGCCTGTCGCTGCATTGCTGTAGCACTATTCCGCAGTAACACCCACACGTATGGACAAACAGAGTGGACGTGGACATTTAGTGCTCACTTATAAAACTAGCATATTAACTCCAAGTGAAATATATTTATTTATTTGATACATATGAACATAATTGAAGACTTAATGCTAAAGCATTTTCTGCCAGCCATCCCCACAGTATATAAAATGTGGTTATAGGCACGCATTAAAACAAACAAATATATGTATGCCCGCCCGGGGCTTCGCTCTGGGGCCTCGCGTCCTCTTAGAAAAAAGTCTTTACCATATATGTGTGTGTATCTCGCACGCACTTAACAAACCCCCCCTGAACGCACGGTTTCATTATTAGTGCAAGCATGTTACAAACACTCGAGCACTCGAACTCATTTTTAGTAAAACGGACTCAAAGAAAAAGGGCCAATAATCAACACAATCAGTCCAACAAACTCAAGAACTTTGAACAGAACTTTGTGTAACAAAACAAGGTCTAGGGGTAGGGCATCGCTGCTTTTGCGTTCATGACATTGGATGGTTAGTCTCAACAACCCTGTTATTTCGCTGTAAATCGGAATACAATAATGTTTACACACGACTGCGGCAGAATATCTGAATATATTGTCTTCTTAAAGCATTATTAGATTATATGCTGTTCCTTAGTATATCGGTGACCAAAGATCGATAGCCCAAGGGAGATGTCTTGCCTCTTGATTGCTGGAAACCTGCCAAATATCGGCAGTAAATAATGTACTCGCATCGCCATGCTCTGTTATAGGAAGTATGAACGTCTCTGATCCACTGACTGATCCAATCGTCACAATGATCTGTCGCCCCGGGCCTCGTTACAGCTAAAGACCCCCTCTGTCTAATCATGTTTTTTTTTTTTTTATCTTACAATCAGCCCTGTTGGCTATAAGCAGATGTGATGATGGTGGTCTTTGAGTAGGGTGCTACTTCCAGTAGAGTACACCCCTCTTAGTTTGTGTAGTCAGTCTGCTGTCAATGTGCTGACTATCTGGTCAAAGATGTCTCGTCTCTTTTTTACTTGGTGGAAGATCTCCTTAGCAGGAGGTTGTCTAGGTAAGTATCACCGCAGTACCAGTTATTCTGCCGCTAAGCAGTAGTGTGTAAACATTACTGTGTTCCGGTTCGAAGGGTACTGCAGCTAGCGAAATTACTGGGCTGTTGAGACTAATCATCGAAAGTCTCAAAGTAATGAGCGCCAAAGCAGTGACGCCCTGGACTTTGTTTTGTTACTCAAAGTTCTGTGTATCGCTGCAATGGTCTTGGACAGGCGCTATCTCTTACCATCAGGAGAGCGTTTCGTTCGTCTCATTACTTTTTACATAAAAAAAAAAAAGAAAAAAAAGTCTACTAATAGTTTCTGGGATTGTTAATTGCCTATATTATTGTATATTGCCTATATGTATAAATCATGTATAAATATATAAATACACCAAACAAATAAATATGATACAACAACTTAATGTAAATAAATAATAAACATCTTTATATACATATATATTGGTACATACCTGGTCCTTGTGGTACACGATCAGGGGTCCTTTGCGTTGGACGCGGCGGCGGTTGCGCATCTTTCCCTTTCCAGCGCGCAGACGCTGCGATTTGTACACCTGCCGACCAAACAGACGTTAAACGAATCGAAATTGGTATAACGTTGAAACGGTATTGTTCTTGTAAATACATATCGTTGGACATTTCACACAGCGCCAAAAACTTAGAACAGAATATAACTTAATTATACACCAAAACAAAACACAATGAGCTTGAGCTGCCGGAGGAGGAAAACATCGTGAGGAAACCATAGCATGGGGGTAGGGTACTCTCTAGTACTCGGCTGGCTAGCTACCACACGAGAGTTGAAAATCTGCCGCCAAGCATCTAACGGTGTGTTTCGGCAGCCTCAGTTGAGAGCTAGTTCCATTCCAGGCTAGGTCTACTTTACCATCTTCGACCACACCTCAACTTAACATCAGGTGAGCTGCGAGTCAAAAACCTAGCCTGTCAACCATAAAAAAAACATACAAATATATTGTACTTTTCGAGAATTTATTTACTATATCACACTAACAACAATTCTAATTTTTTTTTGGGCAAAGCTAATTTGGGCACTAACAACAACCCCACATCTTTTGGGCAAAACTAATAACACACTAACAACAACCCAAAATTTTTTGGGCAAAGCTAATAACCTCAACAGCTTTGCCCAAAAAAAAGTTTTTAGGTGTCCATTAATTACACGAGGTGACTATCGGCTTGAAACTTCCTTTGCTGAGCTATTGTGATGTTTGGCTTTAAATGTGTTTTCCAATGTCTATATCAATATTGAAATGAAAATTCAATGATGATTGTTGTCAAAGGAATTCAATTTAGTCCCAAACTGAAAAAACATGTCAATTACAATTGTACAAGTTATAATATAATTCAGGACTATATTATGTACCAGAGTTTAAAATTCGAGATCATAAAAGTAAACAAAGAAATGTCAAAATAATTGATTGATTCAGGCGTTACTTTGCGGAAGTTCATTTTGAATGTTCAATGTTTATATTTAGTTTATTTCCGCTTAACAGTCGTTCCAGTTCCAACAGTGACGAGGAGACTTAAATTAAACTAATTTTACACTGCTTATTAATTAAAAACCCTAATCTTACTTAAAATCTAGAACTCATAAACTTAGAAATATTCTTAATTTGACAAAAATTAAATTAAAATTACAAAATCTAATTAAGTCCCTCCTCTCTGCAGTAACCACTTTGTCGACACGTGTTTCACCTCTACACGAGGCATCCTCAGGACGTGTTGACTCTTCGAGCGCTTGGTCGAGACTGAGACTGACTGAATGTCAAAATGTTAGTGATTGCACAAAATGTTTTGTATCTCTGCAGTGTTCCCAGTCTAAGAAAAATAAAATTGCACGAAAAAAAACTTTGGCTCAGTCTAAATTTGTTTGGAATTACTGTTACGCAAAAGGTAAAATCTTATTAACATAATATTCTTTCAAAATAAGTAACCCTTTGTTTACCCTATTGATCTTGAATAGTGAACATGGGTATAAATACATTTTCGTTGGAAATTGGATGATACCAGACCTGATCTAATGTTAATAAGCTCCAGGTTATAAGCTTGTTGTGTAAAAACACGAAAGGGAGCCATTGTACTCATTTTTTTTTTTTTTTTTTATGGTTGACAGGCTAGTTGTTTGACCACAGCTCACCTGATGTTAAGTGAAGGTGTGGTCGAAGATGGTAAAGCACACCTAGCCTGGAATGGAACTGGCTCTCAAGTGAGGCTGCCGGAACACACCGTTAGATGCTTGGCGGCAGATTTTTCAACTTGAGGGTGGTTGCTAGCCAGCCGAGTACTAGAAAGTACCCTACCACCATGCTATGGTTTCCTCACGATGTTTTCCTTCACCGGCAGCTCAAGCCCATTGTTGGGGTTTGAACCCACGCCCTTCGGCATGCGAACCTACCGAACTAACCACTGAGCTATCATCGCTACAATGGCATCATTATCATCCTCACAAAGGCTATTTATTTACCAAGAGTTGAAGATGTAGGGATATTTCAAATGTGTATTATTTGTTTGTCACAAAATTAATAATTGCATAACATGTAAGTTTTAGATTAAAAACCTATAGATAGGGACAGAATGCCGAGCATACCTTCAAGACATCAGACCAGGCCTTGATGCGTCTGAGGAAGATGACTGCCTGCTTGGTCTTGTTGATCTCCTGGACCTTGTCGGAGACCACCAGGGGAAGTTCGGGCACCTTCTCGATGATATGACCTGTTGATGACCATTGATTATTGGACTGATCATTCATGCAGTGGTGACATCTCCGAGTTCAGCATTTCACAATCTTAACAATAATAGCATGACAGTAGGGTACCTATTTTTTTTATGGTTAACAGGCTAAGTGTATGACCACAGCTAATCTGATATTCTTATATTTACTTTATGTTCTTACTAGCTGCGCCCCGCAGTGTTACCCGCTATATGCTTTCGAGATAAAAAAGTAGCCTGTGTTAATCCAGGTTTTCAGCTACCTCCATGCCAAATTTCATCCAAATCCGTTCAGTAGATTTTGCGTTAAAAAGTAACAAACAAAACATCCATCCATCCAAACTTTCACATTTTTATTAGTGGGATGGAAGCCACATGTCCTACACTGACCAACATCTGCCAGAGCCTACCCAGCTCCTTAAAGTAATGCAGAGATTAAACCAAATGTTTTAATAATGATGTTCTTTATAGGAAAATTTGTAATGTACTAGCAACATTGCACCCGTCCCCGCTACGTGAGCGAGTCCAGAACGCCTGTCGCTGCATTGCTGTAGCACTATTCCGCAGTAACACCCACACGTATGGACAAACAGAGTGGACGTGGACATTTAGTGCTCACTTATAAAACTAGTGACAGTTTTTTGGCGGGAATGCGGAAAGAGTCGTGTCGCCCCGTTGTATTTTTTCTCCAAAACTTGTGTTTTGTCGAGTGTTTTATGCATAAAAATGGTGGTGTTTTATTCAAGTGCCGAATCACGAGCGCGAGTGTGGGAAAACGATTTATAATGTGGTGAAACATTGCGTTTCGTGTTGCTTCCAAAAGTCCATCAAAGCTAAAATCGCCACTACTTTACCAAAGCATTGAGTGGACAGACTGGACTTGACTGACACGGACTATACTTGACCAAGACTGTACTTTGACTATAACTATAGCTACGAGGCAATTTATTTAACTTTTGAAACTTGAAAATATAAAAAAAACACTTGACACTGGCAAATGCTCAAAATGCGACGCCAGAATCAAAGAAGAAAATTAGATTAGTTAATGTCAAGTTACAATAGTAAATAATTATACTCGGAAAAAAAAAACACTAGTTTTGGGAAAAAAAAATATAACGGGGCGAGACGACTCTTTCCGCGTTCCCGCCAAACAAAAACACCTTTTTAATTTTTGACATGTTTGACATTTTGACATTTTTGACCACTTATAAATAAATACTTATAATAATTATAAGAAATAAATTAATATGAGTACGATTTGGTCGATACCACACCTAGCCTGGAATATAAAAGGGCCTTGAAGCGAAGCCATCAGAACACACTGTTAGGTGTTTGGTGGTGCCCAGCCAGCAGGGTACTAAAAAAACACATGATTGCATTTTACCTCTAGCCTGGACGAGAGCGGGGACTCCAGTGGCGGCCACGGCGGCTGCGACAGCGGCGCGGCGCTGGCGTAGGTTCACGCGGCGATGCCAGCGGCGCCAGGGCTTCGTTGGAGCGAACATGCGTCCGCCGCGGCACATGTTACCGAAGGCACCCTGACCAGATCTAGAGATACGGATACGTCCGTCAGCGATGGGTTCTATGTTGTTCTTTGTAGATTCAAAGAAAAATTGCTGCTAAAAGATGACTGCCAGAGCTTGCGTGCGAAGCAAGACGAGACCGCGCACGCGTACTCATCTTTGTCTCCATGAAAAAGGCCACCGGATGTGGCCGAAACTATATACCATGCAATTTAATTGAATTTTCCGTATTCCCTTTAGTTAATTAATATATTATATAATTAAATACCATAATTTTAAGTTAATCCTGTAATATTGCATGTTCGTAAGCTGTTGCTCTACCTACATATTAAGACCTTAATGTAATACAGCATAGCAATAAATTATACTTTGACTTTGAACTATAGTCCCGATTAAATTAAAAGTAAGTAATTCCGCTTAAGTAAAACAAAAAAGTATCAAAACCATGTTTCTTTTTTATTCAAAATAGGTTTGTGTTTGACCACACTCTGCCTGATGTTAAGCAGTAATGTGGTCTAAGATGGAGCACGCTTACTTAGAAGAAACCTATTTACTCTAGATTTGAAGACGCCAATATTGTACCTAATAGGGAACACAGACGCCGGCAGTTCCATAACCTCGCTGTGCGAATGTCAGATGTCAGATTCCAGAGTAAAATAACTGTCAATAATTTCTTTGACATGCTACGCCCCCAGTTTTCGGTATAAATGTAGCCGATATCAATTGGTGCAGTCGAAGATGGTAAAGCACACTTAGCCTAGAATAGAACTATATTTTAACATTGTATCTAAGTTTGACTTTATATTTGTACATGACATTATATTTTAATGTGACATTTTATTTTAAAATTGTTTTTTTTTTAATGTAAACATGTAATGAGACGAACGAGACGCGCTCCTGATGGTAAGAGATAACGCCTGTCCATGACCATTGCTGTGATACACAGAACTTTGAGTAAAAACAAAGTTCAGGGCATCGCTGCTTTGGCACTCATTACTTTGAGACTTTTGATGGTTAGTCTCAACAGCCCAGTAATGTCGCTGCAGTGCCCTTCACACCGGCACACAGTGATGTTTACCCACTACTGCTTGGCGGCAGAATATCTGGTACTGTGGTGGTACCTACCTAGACGACCTCCTGCTAAGGAGATCTACCACCAAGTAAATATATTTACTTTATTTGTTGTTTTATAACTTTTGTAACATAAATGTAATTGTTTAATAGTTTTCGTGTCAATAAATAATTTGAATATATATGAAAAAACATCTGAACAATAACCCCCACAACCCGCACACCAATATAAATAAATGCTATTTTGTTTCCTTAATCAACCTGAGGATAGCGAAAGAATGGATGCAGTGGTGTAACTTGCCTGTGGGTACCACCACCACGAACTCGAGGAATACGAGCGACGGCACGACCAGTACCCCATGATTCAGCACTGGTTTGGTGACCTGCAGAAATAGAATAATTTTATTTTCATTTAAGATCATCAAAACTTTATCATTATAATCTAAAAGTTTATAAAAAGATAGTAAATAGTCAAATATCACATCAATTACAAGTGCAATAATTATAATAAAGTTAGATTATTGAATTACTAGTAAGTAATTATGATTTTTTTGTCATGTCATTATTAATATATTGACAATTTTTTTTGGTATTGACATATTTTTTATATTGACAGTATTTCTATATTGACATGTTTGGATATTGACATACCTTATTTTGACATGTAATTAGTGTTTTAAAACTCATTTAATGACATGTTTAACATTTTGAAGTAACTTGTAACATTGGTGTTATCAATAAAATATTTGTATTTATGATCAATGTAAAATATCAATTGAAAACTAAAAAAAAAAATTCACCACAAGTCAATCACAAAAGAGTTTATCACTAAGTACATACATACATTAAGCTTGTATGTTATTTATAATAAGAAAGTTGATTTGAAATATTTATGTCCCTATATTGTATTACAAATAAAGTTTATATGTAGTACATTAAATGTACATAATTATGCATGATCAGTAAATTTTATTTTTTATAAATTTTAATTGTCAAAAGTGAACATACATTATTGTTTTATGATACATATTTCGATGGTCCCTAAGTAAAGTATCGAAAGTGAAAAATGCTACTTTACAGGAGAGCGATTTGAAGTTTATTTTTTGCATAACTTTGACATTAATGATTAGATCTTCATAAAAAGTTGGATTCACAGATGTTTTGGGATTACGAACAAAACGTCGCAGCAAAAATCAATAATTATGAATAGTTTTCGAGAAAACTCAGTATCGATAGTATAGTCCGTAATTCAACTTGCTTTATGAATCGAAACTGGTACTTTCGATTGTTTACAGGGAACCACATGTACACAAATGTATCGGATCTGCCTATTTCGATATTCTACGTTGGTTTATGCCAGGATTATTTTAGTGAAAGTGTCACATTCGATTATTTATTTCGTAGATTGCTTGTACTCACAATTATTTTTTTAATAAATAACTAGAAAACAAGTAACATAAATTAAAGTAAATGTGTTACAAATTGAAAAAAATATAAATTGTTAATCTAAATATTACAACAAGTATTTGAAATCAGTCTTTGTTACCTTAACTAACTGTAAAAAACTGAGATCACGTATTCATTGTATTACTATAGTATATACTTCCCTATGGAAGTATATACTATAGTAATACAATTAGTTTACTTGTATTACATAGTATATACTATAAATTTCATTTAATTTCACTTAAGTTATAACAAGCTAGATGCACCCCGCGTTGTTACTCGCTACATGTTTTTGAGATTAAAATAGCCTATGTGTTAATCCAGGGTTTAAGCTACCTGCATATTAACTTTCGTCCAAATCCGTTCAGTAGTTTTTGCGTGAAAGGGTAATAGAACATCCATCCATCCACACATCACATTTATAATATTAGTAGGATGCAAACTGTGAGTACTTAATAAGCTAAAATAATACGAACTTTTTAGAATGAGATCATAATTATTAACAAAACATTACTTATACAAAACAAAAATAGTAAAACTCGTTACTCAAAAACAATAACCTAAAACCTATGGTACTCTTTAGGTATTGTACTTGAACGATATAAAGAAATGATTTTTTTATGTTTTTGTACTAGTAAAGCTAGTGAATCCGAATAAAATTTTTTAACTCGATAGACTGACGTTTTTTCTTTTAGCGGTTTCCTGTTTCTACAGTAGTATTAACACAGAAATTATCATTCTTCGTATTTAAAATACATACTTCACATTTTCATTTCTATAATCTTTATTCCAATTTGTGTCGTATAATAAAACTTTAAAATCATAAAAACCACTCTCGGTTACTTCTACAACGTTGAAAGGTTTCCTATAAGCTTTTGCCCATCGTACTAATGCGTGCCATTGGTCAGGAGTGTACATTAATTTTCTTTTAGATTTTCTCTATGTGAGGGCATGTACACTATCGCGCTCATTTTGACTATGGCCGTGTTCTAAGAAACGATGAGTAATATCTACGCCAAAACGTTTTGACAAGTACATATGCAACGAATATACGAGTCTATTCATATTCTGGCCCGTACAATTATTATCGGATCAAAATAAGATTTTCTTAGCACTCTGATTGATTTTTGCGTTTACAAAATCCATCACACAGCTACTTACTTCGTTAGCTCCTCTTTTAACGGTACATTCCGTCCATATGTAGCATGAACCTTCTTTTAAAACTACATCGAGAACGTTAAAGTTAAACACAGAAAGTTTACGGAAAGTCAAAGTCAACTCACACACAATTTCTGGTGATTCTGTGAAATGCTATTTGTCATTATTCTTTATCTCTCTAGCTATTGTCTTGTGTTTTAAGTATTTAACATGAGTCTCTTTCTCTGTCGGAGATGAGTTGTTTAAAAACTATGACACTTTTAATCACTGCAAAATCGACTACGTTTGGGTGATTTGAGTATTTGTCCCTATAATCCGATAACGTTAACGTTTAATTTGACTTGAGGTAAAGATAGTACGCAATGTCTTGTATGGGGAACCCGAAGTCAAAATTTGGGGACGATATTGGAGTTGTTTCTCTGCTATCTATAATAATAGATTAATTTCGGTCACTGTTTTCAATAATAACCGTCTTGCATGATCTCACGGATGAGATGATGAAACTGTGGCATTCCTCCTATGCTAAATTTCTATCCGAGGAGAGTTCATCATCCACCAACTCCTTTGAATTATTCCAATCGGACTCATTGAAGGCGCAGTTCGTGGGTAGCAGTGACCCTAAAAAACGTAAAAGGTACATTAAATAAATATAAAACTAATTTCATTGTAAATAATCCAGCTTTAAAAATAAAATAAATAAAGAAAATAAACAAAAAAGTAAGTAACTTCATTTTTATATGAGTACTTTATCGAATCTTAATAAAAAAATAAATAAAATTCATCCAATAGAATCGAAAGTGCCACTTTCGATATAGATTTGAATTTGTAATACCACGTAAAGTATCGAAATTGTCAGTTTCGATAGAAATACCATATGAAAAAACCACGTACATAATCGGAACTGCCACTTACTTACTATTAGGAATATGAAAACCCGACATAAGCAATCGAATCTACCCGATTCGATATATTACGCGGGAAACATTGTTAATGCAAGTATGATTTATTAATAATACATAATTTAGGTAAACTATACTTTTTAAAATAAAAAACAGTCTTATTTATTCATGATACAATTACGTGTTAGAAAATAAAAGTAATTAAAGTACTGTAACTTACCCGCATTCAAAATAACTAATTATGTGTCAAAGTTTTGTTTTGTTCATTCTCACTGTTTATTTGCACTAATTCAACAATTTTCCTCGATCTTGAATACATTTTTAAGGGTAAATGACTTATCATACAGTATTTTAATTATATATCAATATATCTAGAAAAAAAGTTAATAAAATGCCTATAAGACCATTATTACGTGGTCGCAAAGGCGAGCGCGCACGCACTGCGACGTAAACTCGCGATAGGGGTAGTTTCGTCCTTTTCGCACACTCGATGACGCGGCGTAAACTCTCGAAAGTTAACATTCGTTGTTATACGCCGGATAGATTATTACGTTTCGATATAATACGTCTCTAAAAAACGTGTAAACAATTATTTTTTAAATTTTTGATCTCGGTTTAACAAAATTACTTTTATTGATAGTTTAATAATGTAATAAAAAAATATTGCAGTTTTGCAAATTCGATACTTTACTTAGGGACCATCGATTTGGCAAAAGTGAATGTTAGTTTTTTTCTTATGAAACTTATTTGCCAAGAAAGAATGTTAGTTATTTTCTTATATTAATTTGACAAAAATGCATGTTAGTAATTTTTTTAATGAAAAATCGAAATGTATTTTGTTGACAAAAGTGAATGTTAATTATTTTTTATGAGACTTATTTGTCTGAAGTGAATATAAGTCATTGTCTATTAAACTTATTTGTCAAAAGTGAATTTTAGTTTATTTTTATGAGGTTCATTTGACCAAAGTGAATCTGGCAAAGTTCATTTTCTTGTTCATTGTATTATCATATAGAAAAGTATATAAGTATTCTATGAGCTATCTAGTTCCCATAGTACAAGCTTTGCTTAGTTTGGGGCTAGATGGCGCTGTGTGTAATGTCCTATGATATTTATTATAAATATGAAAGTTTGGATGGATGTTTGTTACTCTTTCATGCAAAAACTACTGAACAGATTTGGATGAAGTTTGGTATAGAGGTAGCTGAAACCTTTGAACCTTTTGAAGTTTCAAGCTTATTTATTTCTGCAGTGAACTAGTAAATAATGAATGGAGCTTGGTATAAGGTCATCAAAAAGTACCAAACTACATACATAGCTCCAATAGATTAAGTGTTAATAAAGACGAATCTTGTAGTAGCAACTATGCACCCGTCCCCGCTATGTGAGCGAGCCCAGAACGCCTGTCACTGCATTGCTGTAGCACTATTCCGCAGTAACACCCACACGTATGGACAAACAGAGTGGACGTGGACATTTAGTGCAAATTGTAGATAAATGTGTTATTACTACTATCAGGACTTATGTTGGCTACTGTAACAGCATTCTGGCCGTGCCGCTCTTCGATGCGGCCAGAATGCTTTATAATCTAAGCCTTATAATTTAAATTGTATGTATTAAAGCCACATTACCAAAACGAAATATTCGCCTCAGCGAAAAAGCTCTTTAAAATGGAATTTAAAAAAACCACTAATCAATGCATTTGTTACTTTTCACCGAATAACTTTATTTGCAAAAAATTTCACGATTTTGTGATAAAGTTATCAAAACAAATTGCACACATGCAAAGATAGGACAGTTCAGTAGTAGTTAAACTGTGCGAACGTACCGGCTTCCTTGCTCACACAGTAAGGCTGGCGAGCATTCTTAGACATGGAGACATGGACATCGTTGACGAGGTCCGGCCGGATGGGGGCCTTGAACACATATGGGAGAGGCAGAGACGCGTCCTTCACGACCTCGCTCTTCTCCGTGTATACCGACACGAGCGGTCGGGCTACTGATAGACTCTGAAATAGGACAATACATGTTCAAGTACTGTTTTCAAGCGACACAGGCAAGGCTTCAGCGACCTCTTGCCAATATAAGTAAAACAACACTGTGATTAGTAATTATGGAACTTTGTATTCCTACTAAGTCGAGCTATTAGAATATTAAGATAATAATAGCTGCGAAGTAGGATACTATTATGTACCCAGTGATGGTATCCTAGTTATAAATATTGTGAACTAGGTATAGAAACACAGGGATGAATAACATTTCTCTAAAATATAACCACTAGATAGAATTGTACTGGACAATAATTAGAAACAGTACCTATGACTCAATAAAATTAAAATTCATAAAAATTATGTTTTGTTAGTGTGAGTGCACGTATACGATCCTGCTAGGTTATCCGCCTAACCTAATTCCTGCATAAAACGGACTATCTATTATGATGGAAGAAGTACCTATATTATTATACATACAATGTTTTGATCTAGTTATTGTAATAGTTATATTTGTTTAGGATAATAATCAGACGCAAAACATGTAGATCTGCTGTTAAGATGCCCTTTCAATCGTCTAGACGGCTTCGGCACCAATCTTAACTACATAATTCTGCATATTCGAGGCGAGCTCAATATCCTGTCGAACATAACCTCAAAATTCAAAATATCATTTTTACGAAAAATATTCAATATTTAGGTTTAAAAACCTATAAAAGCGGCTAGATATGCTTATATTAATAAGTAGAAATGGACATAGGCCTACAAAGTCGTAGTAAACACGCTCCTGGCGGCACGATGACTTTCACGACGTGAATAGACTTGACTTTATACAGTATCTAACGAAAACTTCATCATAAAACTACACTATTTTAGTTGATTTCAAGATTCAGCTATTGACACAGAAAAACTTACGCTAAACCTTCATTTTTAAGATTTTTTGTTCTTTTGTGAACAAACACGTGTTGAAGACACCGTAACATTCCCATTCGGATTAATCACTTGCACTTAGGAATAATACACCACTGTATAATATTATGATGTTTCTACACGTTTGCTTCAGCTAAAACTTACCATTTCGCTATATCAGCGAAGAAAATCCTCCTAAAAACACTATAGACGGTGGTTAAGACCATCCGCCATGCCACGGAGGAGTAAAAAGACCGGAAATCAGATAATATTTTCTTTAGCAGTTTGACACCAGTTACGGGACATTGCCAGATACAAGATACTGCAATCAAAGACAAAATATTTTTTAATTTTATGCTGGCTTGTAGGAATACAGTCTACCTTGGCTTGGCTTCTCATGTGACATTTTGAGCACAATGCATACAATAATTTTATTATTATTAATTAAACAACGTATAAGTTTGTTGAAATAGTCGTGCTAAACATTTTACATTCGCCTTTACTGGTTATAATATTAAACTGCCCATAAATACTATTGTCTACATGGATCCAGAATGCAGTCACAATCAAGAACAAGATCTGAATCGGGAACCGATAGAACATAGTAAAAAGGAAGCTCCTACACAAAGTCCACCAATCCCTGAAACGCCCAAATCTTTCAGCTTGGCCTCAACAATAACAGAATCTGAAGAAGAAAAAAAGTTGTCAATGCTGGGAACGACACCGTTGATTATACGATCATCCTATCAGAACCCAATAATTATCCAACCAGGCAGTAGCCTCCAGTCACCAATATCTTTAATAATGCCAGTATTTCCCCCGTCTTTATTCATACAAGCATTAAATAAGTTGGGTGAGAGTCCTGCTAATTTAACAGGTGTGAATATATTAAAAATTGCAATGGAGAAAAATCTCAATGAAGCTGGTTATCAAGAAGGAGATATTACACCTCCGGATTCACTCACAAGTGCGCCTCCATCGTATTCATTTGTTCTGCGCCAAATGGCTGCCAGACGAAGACCAAGGCTAATGGGAACTTTTATTCCTTCTCCATCTTTCGTACAGCATACACCACCTCCGACTTATGCGACAGCTTTCGACATTTACGTTGATAATCGTATACCTCCGCCTACTCAGCGGGTTTGTAACTTCGGTTTCGCTTCTATGGCAGCGGCATGCCCAGAATGTGGTTATACAGGGATGACTTTAGTCATAAGTAAAATTACATTGTGCACGCATATGAGTGCCTTTATTTTATGCCTCTTTTGCTGTTGGATATGTGCTCCTCTGCCTTATATTTTACGGTCTTGTAAAGATGTGCATCACTATTGTCGAAACTGCAGGACATTTTTGGGTTTATACTGTCCAACAAACCCTGAAAGTAACTTTAATTGATCTGGTGCCTTTCGTGACCATAAATTATTGAAATCTCAGCTTTCATAAATGAAATAAATTTGTCATCTGTGAGTGTAGTGTACTCTAGAATAGTTTATGTTGAAATAATGCTAACCCTTTCATACTATCTCTATCTCTGTTTAAAGTATGAGCATTAACATGGCTATGTATGAGGGAACGACAATGATGATATGGATCCTCAAGTACCAATAAAAATGTTGATATTACGTATCCACTTTGCAAGTTTAACTGCACTGGTATACGTATACTGCTTTATACGCTACACTTATTCAGGGTCGGATATTTTGTGTGAGCATGGCTACTTCACTTGTGGCTACAAACCGGATCAATTCTTTTTTAATTTAATTGAACCAAAATGAGAGAGGGCTACATGATATTTGTTGGCTCCGTTTATATCCAGCTTCTTAACATGATCGTTTGCGTTAATCGGCCGATGTAAAGTGCACTGCGTAAAGTGCAACGACCATAGCCAACAACTACTTTTTTTTATTCTAGAAAAAATATATTTATACCATGCCGACTTTTGCATTTTCAATATTTAAGTTACTGTGATAATATGTAATCATTAAATGATTTATTTATGTTAAAAATTGGAGAATTTCATAATTTCAACATATTATTTCACCATTGCCATGATATTGACATAGTTCGTTAACATTTTTCATCATTTTCACATGAGTTGTGACATAATAGTATGAGAGCGTTCACAATAAAGTAATATGCAAAAATTATAAATTCATTGAAACTTTATTAAACATTAATATTTTGGTGACGGTCACAAACTTACATAATTCGTTCTTGAAAAATAACAGATACAAATAAAATTAACTTGAAATGATTGAGAAAATACGCAAAAATATTACAAGTTGACCTTAAACTGTCACAATTATTTTGAACGCAGCCATTGTAAATGTAGTTTAGCGCCATCTAGCGAGAAAATGTCTTCCATGTAAAATTAGAAGTCACAGCCTTCTGCAAGTTCCGTGTGTGTTGCGGAAAAATCCCTTTTTGGGCGTCCGACCACATGTGTGATTGTGAACAAAATATGGTTCTATAGTGATTTTCTGGTCACGGTAACGTTTTTCAGTGTGATTGATATAGATCAGCGTTAAATACAGTGCGCGTGGATCGTTCAGTGCGTCATAAAAGTTGGAACGAGACGACGGAAGTGCAGTTTTTCGATGTAAATACGGTCCATCCAGGATCAGTCCGGTGTGCCTCTAAAAGTTAGTGGAAATCTGTCCTGCTTTTACTCTTCCCGTGAGTGTTTCGTGCTGGTCATCAGTTTTCGGATTCGACCTTCAGTGCGGTTCGATCGGTCAGGTCGGTCGGGAAAGTTCTGCGATTTGTGGGTTAACCCCGCGACCATGCAGTCGTGTTAAGGGGCATGGAGGCGCGCTCGTGATCGTCTGTCGGCGCGGAGCGCGCGCCCGGGCTTACATAACGAGGACGGCAGCGGCGGCATGGCCGCTCGCGTGTCCGCAGAGGCCGCAGGGCCTTCATATGCGTCAGTGCTCAACTTCCGAGGAGTGGAGTGTAATAAAGAAAACATAGAGGCTCCAGCTGGGGAGGTGGTCGAGCCACCTCCCAAACAGCAGGAAGATGAGGAGGAGGAGGGTTTTGTGCCCGTCATAGCCCACGGGCGGAGTAAAGGAAAAGGCAGACGGGAGCGGGACCGCCGAGGAGGTCCTTCGAGGCCGCACAAAACGCCGGCGCTGCATCCCGACGCTCCAGCTCAGACAGGGGATCAACAGCAACAATCAGAAGCACAGCCGAAGAAGTTTGTTGAAGCGCCCATTCCTAAAGTGAACCCATGGCAGGTGAGTCCTAAAAATGTAAGCAACATCTCCTACAACTTGTTTACCATAATATAAACTAAGACTCATTATCTTTTAAGTTAGATTACTGTCTGAGGGTGCAGTCGTTGACATTAACCGATCACTGTGTAATTACCCAGATACAGTTTGCTTACCTATTTATTTCAGGTGGTTCGATTTCCATACAAATAAATTTTTCCATTTATGGACAAATGGAGCATAATTCACAGCTGGATTTTTTTTTTCTTTGTATGGAAATCGAACCACCTTAACAACATTAATAGAAACAAAGAAATACATGAACGAAACATTTTTAAAAAAAGTTTTCTTTTAAACTACAAGGAAACAATGATTTTTGACAAATCATAACCTTTGTATATTGTATTCTACGTTTGCTATAACAGGATAAGTATCAGAGTACATAACGTTAATTGATTGATTGATCTTTGCTACCTGCATTCGACAATAAAATCACGATTAAACAAGTTTTACCTAGAACAACCTAACCTCATAATTCCCTTTAGCTTTTATATCATGCACTGTACCTATATGGAATTGTTACCGAAATTTATTTATACAACTAAGTTATCATCTCTATGTTCATTTTGTAAAGTACTTAAACACAGATACATGAAAGTATGCACTTTGATAAAATGACTTGACACTATAAAATTACTTGAATAGTCTAAAATGGAGGTAGTTTTCCCTTATCAGACTATAAGTTATTTAACAGACATCCAAGTTTAGTGTAATTTACTTTAGCTAGCAAAACAATAAGGCTAAAGGAGATTTACCATTGAGACTTCAAGAAATGTTTTTTTTTTTTTTTTTTTTTAAATAATTTGCCCTTTCGGGCAGGCTAAAGCTATAGAGCCATACTGCCTTGTCTTAAGTGTTATTTCTGCTGTATCTTAGCTATAGTTATCGTCAAAGTCGTCTTTGTCAAGTCCAGTTCGTGTCAGTTAATTCCAGTCATGCTTTAGTAAAGTAGTGGCAACTTTACTACAAAGCTTCGATGGAGTTTCGGAAGCAACACGAAAAGTCATGTTTCACCACATTATCATTTTCCCACACTCGCGCTTGTAATTCGGCACTTTATGAATAAAACACCACCATTTTTATGCATAAACACTCGACAAAACACTAGTTTTGGAAAAAAATACAACGGAGCGACACGACTTCAAGAAATGAGTATCTACTAATGCAGTGACATTGTACTTTTTTAATATATCTTGGTGCTACTACATATTGGCATGATCAATGGCAGCAATTATTTTCTTACTTAGTATATCACAACCATCTCATTACTTGCCTTCATTGGGAAACATATTGGCTTAAATTGTTATTGACGGCCCCGTTGGCTCATTGGTAGTATATCTGCCTTGAGAGCTGTAGCGTGTGGGTTCGATCCCCACTCAGGGCAAACATTTTGTGAATAAACAAATGTTTGTTCTGTATCTGGGTGTTCTGTATGTATTATAAGTATGTATTTACAAAAAAAAAAGCATTTATGTATTCTATCAGTTATCTGACTTCCATAGTACAAAGCTTTGCTTAGTTTGGGGTCAGATGGCTCTATGTGATGTCCTGCAATATTTATCATAATCCTTTCTATGTGTGTATGTCTCTTAGACATACACTCAGTTTGTGTTCAATATTTTGGTGAAAATGACCAGATCTGATAAGCTTATTTGTACCCTGGCTTAAATATACATTTAAAGGCTACTTTTTGCCTTTAAAGTGCGGCTTGCAAAGTCTTGCATAATCTAATATTGGCAAAATTGTTTTCTCATGTAAATTAATTACGTTATATACCTATTGCACAATATTTGGATAGCCATCTTCTGTAGGTCAGTAGAGTTATGTAAATAAGAGTGGATACCTACCTATTTATCGTTACCAGGTTGTTTTTTGAACTGTAAAAGTATATAAGTATATATGTATTTAAAAGTTTATATACTTGGTAGCAGGAGGTTGTCTAGGTGGGTCCTATCGCAGTACCAGATATTCTGCCGCCAAGCAGTAGTGTGTAAACATTGTTGTGAAAGGTATTGCAGAAAAAATTACAGGACTAACCTTCGAAAGTCTTAAAAGTAATGAGCGCCAAAATAGCATTGCCCTGGTACTTTGTTTTGTTCTGTGTATGGCAGCAATGGTTATGAACAGACATTTTCTCTTACCATCAGGAGAGCGTCTCGTTACTGTCAAATGTACATAATAAAAAAAATGTGTGTTTACCCTCAATGGACTAAAAAAAGTTATTACAAAGTTCTCAGTTTTGATTTTTCATGTTAGGGGGCTAGACCACTTTATATTTCAACTAGCGGACCCCTCGCGGTTTCACCCGCGTAATTCTCGTTCCCATGGAAATACAGGGATAAAAAATTGCCTATGTCACCCAGAGGTAGTGTAGCTTCCCAATGGCAAAAGAAATTTTGAAATTGGTCCAGTGGTTTCGGATTCCAATAAATACAATCAAATCTTTCCTCTTTATAATAGTATAGATAGATGAAAGAAAGCTTCTTAGCATTTATCGGTATCTCAGTGTGAGTGCTGGGTCAATATGGTTGCATGAATGGGAAATGGAAACCCAACAGTGCCTAGGGCTTAGGACTTATGATACAGATGTATGTTAAACGGGTCACTTTTGTATTTATTTCTTGTATAATTATTGTTCTGTATATCTGTGTATATTATTGACAACAAATTTTAAATGTCAGTAAGAGGATTACTGCTGCAGGAAAACTGAAAAGAACTGGTGAAAATTAAAAAGAAAAGAGGCCAGTGGTCAGCAATTGTGCTGGGGATTATCGTGCTATAATACTAGAGAGTACATTACCACCATGCTATGGTTTCCTCACGATGCTTTCCTTCACCGGCAGCTCAAGCTCATTGTTGGGGTATGAACCCACGGCATGCGAACCGATCGCACTAACCACCGAGCTATCATCGTTACAATGTCTATGCATTCAATATTCTACAAAATGACCACTATTTACAAGACCTGTGGTGATGATAAGAGTTTTATCACACCTTTAAAATAAACTTCTAGTATGATAAAAGAGTCTTCACAAACAAGTTTACACTTTATCAAGTTTACTTTTTTTTTGTAAATACATACTTATAATACATACAGAACACCCAGACACAGAACAAACAGTTGTTTATTAACAAAATGTTTGCCCTGAGTGGGAATCGAACCCACACCCTACAGCTCTCAAGGCAGATATACTACCAATATAGGTTTCAGAGCTGACTAGCTATGTTTTTTATTAAAAAAAAAACTAATTGCATCATTGGAATTAAATAAATAAATTAATATCCTACATGTATGTATTAGTATTTTGTAACTACCCTCAATGTGAAAGTATTGAATACTTGAAAGAATTTGTATAGCTTGAAAATGTTACAAGGTGCTCAGAACCTATGAAACAATTTACAAATGAGTTCTATTTATTTTTTATGTAATAGTAATGAAACGAACGAGACGCTCACCTGATGGTAAAAGATAACGCGTGTCCATGACCATTACAGTGATACACAGAACTTTCAGTAGCAAAACAAAGTCCTGGGCATCGCTGCTTTGGCGCTCATTACTTTGAGACATTCGATGGTTAGTCTCAACAGTCCAGTAATTTCGCAAACCATGCATAGCGACTCAGATTTGGTTGTCTGGTTTTATACCAAACACCTTTTATCTCGAGCGCTCGTCAAAATGCTCCCTCCACTACACCTTAGCTCTATCTCTGACCATTTAAATCAGTTTTTTTTTAATGTAAAAAGTAATTAGATGAACGAAACGCTCTTCTGATGGTAAGAGATAACGCGTGTCCATGACCATTACAGTGATACACAGAACTTTCAGTAGCAAAACAAAGTCCTGGGCATCGCTGCTTTGGCGCTCATTACTTTGAGACATTCGATGGTTAGTCTCAACAGTCCAGTAATTTCGCAAACCATGCAGAGCGACTCATATTTGGTTGTCTGGTTTTATACCAAACACCTTTTATCTCGAGCGCTCGTCAAAATGCTCCCTCCACTACACCTTAGCTCTATCTCTGACCATTTAAATCAGTTTGTTTTTAATGTAAAAAGTAATTAGATGAACGAAACGCTCTTCTGATGGTAAGAGATAACGCGTGTCCATGACCATTACAGTGATACACAGAACTTTCAGTAGCAAAACAAAGTCCTGGGCATCGCTGCTTTGGCGCTCATTACTTTGAGACATTCGATGGTTAGTCTCAACAGTCCAGTAATTTCGCATACCATGCAGAGCGACTCAGATTTGGTTGTCTGGTTTTATACCAAACACCTTTTGATCTCCCTCCCTCCACTACACCTTAGCTCTCGCGTCCGCTTGTATTAAAAATATAAAACATTTCAATATTTTATTTTTTACATAAAATTTTTTATTTACTGAAATTAATAAATACTTACAATTAAATTTACAAGTTACTTACAATTAAAGTTACATAAAATATATTTCAATTTTTTTGTTTTTTGTTTAATTTATATTTATATATACTATACTATATACCTATAAGTTTTTTTTCTTTGTTTTATGTTTTTTTTTTTGTGACATTACATAATTGTCAATTATGTTGAAATGTGTTTTATGCCCCAAATAAAGTGTTTTCTATTGTACTTATTAGCCATTGACTGGCAAGGTCATGCGACAGCTGTTCAGGTTTAGGGTTGAACCTATTCAAGTTTACAGCTAAGTTTGACTTATGATAACTTGTGATCTTACATGTTGAGAGGATAAAGACGTCTCGGGATGGCCTCTACGCCAATGTTGCCATGAGCTGTTAAAATATTGTTGGGGGTATACGACAACACCCTGTATACATATATTAAAACAGAAATGCGAGTAAATTTATAATAACGCATCTAGATCTTAGTATATCGAAGAATACTGTAATAGGTTAATCTAATCGCATGTTGGTGGACCGCGATTGCGAAATCATTCTATTATCAAGTAACGATATGAACACAACGATTGGAAACCACATGATATTGAACTTTATCACAGCTTGATGAATGTCTATATTGCGGAAAAGTTGTAAAAATACGCTAGGTACATGTGTATTTGATAGGCAGATGACACTTGGAAACAATGACTTCTTACCTAAAAGTCACTGTCATTTAACATCGGGTAATTGATCAATCATTTAGATCAGCGGTTCTCGATTTTTTCTTTTTGAAAGCGAAATATTAACAAAAAAAATCCGTGACAATTTTTTTTTTTAAATTTTGGACCACAGCTGATGTTAAGCGAAAGTGTGGTCGAGGATGGTAAGGCACACCTAGCCTGGAATGGAACTGGCTCTCAAATGAGGCTGCCGGAACACACCGTTAGATGCTTGGCGGCAGATTTTCAATTTGAGGGTAGTAGCTAGCCAGCCCGAGTACTAGAGAGTACGCTACCACCATGCTATGGTTTCTTCACGATGTTTTCCTTCACCGGCAGCTCAAGCTCATTGTTGGGATTTGAATCCACGCCCTTCGGCATGCGAACCTACCGCGCTAACCACTGAGCTATCATCGCTATAACACGCGACTTCGTCCGCGTGGAATTTAGCAAAAAGTTTGCAGTATAAAAAAGTGTCCTATATTTTAATCCAGGTCATAAACAATATATGTGCCAAGTTTCATCCAAATCCGTTCAGTTGTTTTTTCGTGAAAGAGTAACAAACATCCGTCCATCCTCGCAAACTTTCACATTTATAATATTTGTAGCATTATTAGCAATATCATAGCAAATTTCATCCAAATCGTTAGAGCATTTCGGAATCTCAATACATATAGGTGTGCCTAAATTGTCAAGTGTGTTAACCATCTTCGATCACACTGTCACTTAACATCATGTGAGCTGTAGACAATACGCCGCACGCAATACCAATCGTAAAAAAATGAGGGTATTTTAAGAAAACAATGTTTCGTTTTGTTTTGGTGAACAGACGGCCGCAGGTACGTGCTATATGCGAGCCACTTCCAACCGGTTCTTATAGAAATCTATGACGGGGGCCTATGCCCAGCAGTGGACGTCCTACGGCTGAGATGATGATGATAATGATCAATGTTTCTCGTAGGAAGTTTGCGTCTAAACTCTACACAACACAGAATAAAAAAAAAATATCGTAGGACATTACACACAGCGCCATCTGACCCCAAACTAAGCAAAGCTTGTACTATGGAAGACAGATAACTGATAGAAAACTTAGATACTTTTTTTTTAAATAGGTACATACTTATAATACATACAGAACACCCAGACACAGAACAAACATTTGCTTATACCACAAAATGCTTGTCCGGAGTGGGAATCGAACCCACGCCCTTCAGCTCTTGAAGCAGACATTACTACCAATGAACCACCAGGGCTGTCAGAAGAATGAATTATGAAGGTAGTCTGAGTACCTTCAAGTCGCATCTTCGCTTAACATCAGGCGGGATGGCGGGCAAACGCAAGCCCATCAAATATAAAAAAAAAAGTCGCGAGTGAATCGGTTTCTTCTAGGCGAGCGTGCTCTATCTTAGACCGCATCTTCGTTTAACATCAGGCGGGAGGGATAGCGGTCAAACGCAAGCCTATCTGATATATAAAAAAAAAAGAGCTTTTACAATTTTCCTTTTAATATTTGTAATTTTTTTTTAATTATTTATTCAAACACACAAAACAAATTACAATCATTAGGAAACTAGAGTACAGAAATGTTGGATCAGAGCGGGATTGCAACTCAGACCATGTGTGCAATGTTGGTTTAGCGTTTAAATAATTATAATTATGGGTACAATATATCTATCTATATAATTGACATAATTATTTTATATGTGACATATAACTTCATTGACATTTTCATTTTCATTATTTGACATGTTATGATTTTGATATTTTTAAATATGAATGGAAAAATGACCTGTTACTTTGGTGTTATTAATAAATGATTTGTATTTTTTTTTTATTTTTTTTTATGTGAAAAATAATGAGACGAACGAGACGCTCCCCTGATGGTAAGAGATAACGCCTGTCCATGACCATTGCAGCGATACACAGAACTTTGAGTAGCAAACCAAAGTCCAGGGCATCGCTGCTTTGGTGTTCATTACTTTGAGACTTTCGAAGGTTAGTCTCAACAGCCCAGTAATTTCGCTAGCTGCAGTACCCTTCAAACGGAACGCAGTAATGTTTACACATTACTGCTTGGCGGCAGAATATCTATATATTTGTATTTGTATATAATTAGCTAGGGGCTTAATTTATTTTAATATGTCTTTTGTAGACCGGATGAATGAAGCTGAAAAAAATTATTTTTAAATTTAAATTTTAATAACAATGAAAGGAAAATATATTATTATGCATATTGTATTGTTAATGATTTTTACACGAGACACGTTTTAGTGTTAAAACGGTAGTCTTTTCTAGGCTTATCTTAAACGTGCGCCAAAATTCGCTAAACCGATAAGATTATAATAAAATTATTCCTCCGATATCAAATAATGCCATAACGCCGATAGGGAAATCCGAATAATCGCAGCCTTGACTTTAGTGACGTTACTAATTACTTAACTGTCCTGTTGGCTCGATCACGAAAATTTATCAAATTCGTATCGTAAAGGTATCGAGTCCTCGATAGCATGCGAAGCTGTACAAATCTCATAAAAAAAAATTGTCGATGTCGATACGAATACTTTTTCGCAAGTCGTTCGTGATCGAGGCTCTGTTGGCTCATGGGTAAGGTGTGGGTGCGATTGCAGCTCGCGACAAACATTTGTGTGGCCAGCATGCATGTGGCTCGGGTGTTGGGTATCCCACTAACATTATAAATGTGAAAGTTTGAATGGATGTTTGTTACTCTTCCACGCAAAAATTACTGAACGGATTTGGATGAAATTTGGCATGGAGGTAGCTCAGACCTTGGATTAGCACATGGGCTACTTTTCATCCCGAAAACATGGAACGGGCAACACCGCAGGGCGGCAAGTATCGTACAAGTCATCTGGTTCCCATAGTTTTTTTTTTAATGGCGACAGGTTAGGCGTTTGACCACAGCTCACCTGATGTTAAGTGACGGTGTGGTCGAAGATCGTAAAGCATACCTAGCCTGGAATGGAACTGGCTCTCAAGTGAGAGCTGCCGGAACACACCGCAAGCATAGTGCAAGCTTTACTTAGTTACGGCTAGATGGCGTTGTGTGATGTGTGTGTGACTACAGGGCTGTTGAGACTAACCATCGGAAGTCTCAAAGTAATGAGCGCCAAAGCAGCGATGCCCTGGACTTTGTTTTGTTGCTCAATGTTCTGTGTATCGCTGCAATGGTCATGGACAGGCGTTATCTCTAATACAATCAGGAAAACGTCTCGTCTCGTCAATTTTATATTTTAATTTTAATTACATTTTGTATGAATTTCGACTGTAGAACTTAAATACATACCTACCTTTAATATTTAATTTATAATTATAATGAAACTTGATAACTTGTATTTAGTGACTTTTTAAAATGTAATTATAATAAACATTCGTCTCATTATTATTTTTTTAACTAAAAATTAGCTGATACCTTCTGGTTTTACCCGCGTAGTTCCCGTCCCCGTGGGAATACAGCGATAAAAAAGTAGCCTATGTCACCCGGGGATAGTGTAGCTTCCCAACGGTGAAATAAGTTTTGAAATCGGTCCAGTAGTTTTCAAGTTTATTCGTTGCATACAAAAATACAAATCTTTCCTCTTTATAATATTAGTATAGTTATAAATACAAGACAAGTATTCCATCAGTTGTCTAGTTTCCATAGTGCTTGGTGTGAAACTAGATGGCTCTGTACGAAATGACTCCCAAAACATTTTTTTTTTTGAGCGAGCCATGACGAATATTTTTTCATAGATTAAAAATTGCTCGCTAATATAGTTTGACTCACTTACTACTCGTTTGTTAGTGATTTCCTTGATTTGTGTAATGCACACGCTCCAGATATGTCAATTTGGGCGATCGCCTATCGCCCACTTTCACTCGATACGTTGCAAATAACGTATTCAATGACATAATGATTAAAAATCTATGCTTCCATTGCCGGAGCGCCGGCTATGATTTTTTTAATCGATTTTATTATACTGATTAATCGTAAAAATGGGACAGTTTATCATAACTACTGAATGTGTTGTATCGATACCAAACATATCTATTTTGCCTATTTATAAGTAGATGAGTTTCAAGAAAATCAAGTGATTTTATGAAACTAGATCTATCGCTTATACTAAATTATTTCGTAGCAAAAAATTGTGTTGTATTTTTTAAAGTTATTTTGGGGTATTATTAACTTAATGTTTCTGGTTATACCGTCAAGTCGTTTAGTAATTTAGAATTTACATGATGCCCCGTTGGCTCATTGGTAGTATATCTGCCTTTCCGGGGCATCGCTGCTTTGGCGCTCATTACTTATAGACTTTTGATAGAGTTAGTCTCAACAGCCATGTAATTTCGCTAGCTGCAATACCCTTCGAACTGGAACACAGTAATGTTTGCACACTACTGCTTAGCGGTAGAATAACTGGTACTGCGGTGGTACCTACCTAGACGATCTCCTGCTAAGGAGATCTACCACCAATTAGGTAAAAACAAAACAAACAAGAAACTTGAACCTTTTTTTTTTTTTAATTGTTGACAGGCTAGGTGTTTGACCACAGCTCACCTGATGTCAAGGGAAGGTGTGGCCGAAGATAGACAATAGACAACACTTTATTTATGACATTAAATACATTTCAACATAATTTACAATACATACATACATTTATACATACAAAAAATATAAACAATAAACATAAAACATAGAAAAACTTAAATGATGATAAAGCACTTAGATGGTAAAGCACACCTAGCCTGGAATGGATCTGCTGTTTATATTGTTAATCGAGTTTTGTTTTCCCGTGCGAAGCCACGAGCTGCTAGTAATAAATATCTTGGTCAAAGCATGGTCAGCTTTTGTAGTCATACAAGCACGAGTATTGCGACCAGCGCTGCGGTCCATTTCTGGCGGTACTCCAAGCGGCTACGTCACGTGATATCAACGCCTCCGTGACGTCCGAAGGTCCTCTATGGTGACCGCTGTTTATTTTGGTGCAGTGGTCTAGTTTGGTTTGGTGTTTGTGTAAATCATACGGAGATTGCAATCGTAGGTGAGGTGAGCACTATCAAGCGCTTCAGCGTGGGAACTTTCGCTTACGACATAGTTTCAAAAATAGTCACAAATTTTTATAAAATAAATATGGTAGGACACAAAGCGCCATCTAGCCTCAAACTAAGCAGAGCTTGTGTGATGGAAGTCAGATAACTGATAGAATACATAAATACATACAGAACACCCAGACACAGAACAAACATTTGTTTATTCACAAAATGTTTGCCCTGAGTGGGAATCGAACCCACGCCCTACAGCTCTCAAGGCAGATATACTACCACAGCTCACCTGATGTTAAGTGATGGTAAAGCAAACCTAGCCTGGAAAGGAACTGGCTCTCAAGTTAGGCAGCCGGAACACGCCGTTAGATGCTTGGCGGCAGATTTTCAATTTTAGGGTGGTAGCTAGCCAGCCGAGTACTAGAGAGTACGCTACCACCATGCTACGGTTTTCTCACGATGCTTTCCTTCACCGGCAGCACAAGCTCATTGCTGAAAATTGAACGCATGTCCTTCGGCGTGCGATCCGACCGCGCTAACTACTGATCAATCATCGCTAAAACCAATCAAAGTAGTTTTTTTTAATTATGAAGCGTATCCGACGATGCTTGTAAACCGACCGTGCCAAACACTGAGCTATAAAAGAATTAGCATAAATTATCTCATTAGTAATTCATTTTAAATAAATAAATAAATCGACTTAAATTTAAACTAGGAGCGCCTCTTAAAACCTTGTGCTATACAATTCGATTAATTATTTTTTATTTGAATGTAAAATTGAGGGTATTTTCGTATTTAAATGCAAGACATGTCTTTGATGATAATAAAGTTCTTTAAACCCAACCTAATTGAGGGTAGTTACAAAAAGTGAATACTTTTGCACGGTTATTTCACTTTGCAACTTTAGTCATTAAAAACCGGCCAAGTACGAGTGGGACTCGCGCACGAAGGGTTCCGTCCGTTCCGCACGAAGGGGACCGTTGTATAGGAGCCCCCCTGAAATATTTGTTTTAATTTATTTCTAGTATTTGTTATTATAGCGGCAATAGAAATACATCATCTGTGAAAATTTCAACTGTTCTTGAGATACAGCCTGGTGACAGGCGGACGGACGGACGGAAAGCGAAGTCTCAGTAATAGGATCCCGTTTTTACCCTTTGAAAAAAAACTAGACTACCACACTCAAGTTAATAATAACACATTAGTTCCAGGCTAGGTGTGCTTTACCATCTACGACACCGTTACTTGACATCAGGTGAGCTGTGGTCAAACACCTAGCTTTTCAAGAGTAAAAAAATCTTTATTTCAATCAGTAGTAAAATCATAAAATGACGCAAGATTCCAATTTAGGTTTACTCTAAAATACACACTTTAAGGTGGTTCGATTTCCATACAAATAAATTGTTGCCATTTATGGACAAATGGAGCATAATTTTACAGTGAAATCGCAGCTACTGCCATTTATTTTGGTCTTTATTTGCGGTAAATCACGATTGCCTGAATAAAACAGTAGATTTTATTAGCAAAAAATCAAATTTATGATTTTTAAATAAAACAGTAGATTATGCTAAAAATCTACTGTTTTATTTAAGCAATTGTGATTTGCCGCAAATAAAGACCAAAATAAATGCCAGTAGCTGTGATTTCACTGTAAAATTATGCCCCATTTGTCCATAAATGGCAAACATTTATTTGTATGGAAATCGAACCACATTAAATAGGTATTGTATTTGAAACAATCAACTGAGCGACGAGCTAAAATCAATTCAGCACAATTTTTGCTCTTCCATGGCAAATTCTAGATTATGTACGCCAATTTCTATATGTACCAAGGCTATTTGACTGATTAAGTATATATGTACATTATTTAAAATATCTTTTGGGTGGCCTTGTGGGTAGGAACAAGATTTCTATTTATGGCATGTCATAAACATGGACAGCCGAAAAATCGGAATGTAGATTTTTTTTAAACATCGGATTTGGCCACGATCTTACCTGGTGGAAAGCGACGATGTGGTCGAAGATGGAGACACGCTTGCCTAGAAAATACCTGTTCACATTCTTCTTGAACAATCTCGGATGGTAATTTGCAGATGTTAAGTTAAAGTTATTATACAACACGAAATTAAGTATGTTTTTTTTTTTTTTTTTTTTTCAATATTTATGTTTAACTTTATTTTATGAAACTAATTTGGAAGTGTTTATGCTTTCTATGCGGTAGTCGATTTTTAAAACGATAACAAACTTTTTTATAGCGATGACGTCATAAAGTAGGTCGAATCTCACTTGCCACTAATATTGACACACAATGACAGCCCTGTTGGTTTATTGGTATTATGTCTGCTCCAAGAGCTGAAGGGCGTGGGTTCGATTCCCACCCAGGACAAGCATTTTGTGATATATAAAGAAATATTTGTTCTGTGTCTGGGTGTACTGTATGTATTATAATTATGTATGTATTTACAAAAAAAAAACTAAGTATTCTGTCAGCTGTCTGGTTCCCATAGTACAAGCTTTGCTTAGTTTGGGGCTAGATGGCGCTGTGTTAAATGTCCTCCAATATTTATTTATTATTTAAAACACTTGACACTGGCAAATGCTCAAAATGCGACGCCAAAACCAAAGAAAAAAAAACGTGAGTTTAGGCGGGAACGCGGAAAGAGTCTTGTCACCATTGCATTTTTTTTTTCAAAACTAGTATTTTTTGAGTGTGTAAAAATAGTGGTGTTTTGTGACGTTAAAACTGATATTTATAAATATAGCCCATCAAACAAGCACAGAAACACTTTTCGAGAATAATATTTTGCGAAAGTTACGTTCTGCGTCAAAACTTTGTTACGTCATCAGAAGTATTCTAACGATTTTAGAATATTTGCAGATTAAAACGTATTATTTACTAGCCGCTATCCGCGACTTCGTCCGCGTGGAATTTAGCAAAAAAATCTGTTCAGTTTGCAGTATAACATGTATCCTATGTACATGTACATATACATACGTATATATATTTTTTTGTTAATCTAGGTCATAAACTATGTGTAGGCTAAATTTCATCCAAATCCGTACCGCAGATATTGCGTGAAAGAGTAACAAACATCCATCCACCCGCACAAACTTCTACATCCTACTAATATGGATGTTTGTGACTCTTTCACGCAAAAACTACTGAACGGATTTGGATGAAATTTGGTATGGAGGTGGCTGAGACCCTGGATTAACACATAGGCTATTTTTTATCCCGGAAACATGTAGCGGGTAACACCGTAGGACGCAGCTTGTTATGAATAAATAAACATAAACTTCATACCAAGTAAATCTATCTATAGATACTATTATAAAGAGGAAATATTTGATTGTTTGTTTGTATTGAATAGGCTCCGAAACTACTGGACCGATTTCAAAAATTCTTTCACCGTTGGGAAGCTACACTATCCTCGGGTGACATAGGCTAGTTTTTATCCCTGTATTCCCGCGGGAACGGGAACTACGCGGGTGAAACCGCGAGGCGTCTGCCAGTAAAAAATAAAAGTATGATAGATAGATAGATATAACTCTTTATTGTGCACACCATAAATAGAATCGAAGTAATGAGCGTCAAAGCAGCGATTCCCTGGACTTTGTTTTGTTACTTAAAGTTCTATGTATCGCTGCGATGGTCATGGACAGGCGTTATCTCTTACCATCAGGAGAGCGTCTCGTTCGTCTCATTACTTTTTTCATAAAAAAAAAACCTTATGAACTAGTGCCACAAGTGGCGGCCTTATCGCTAACAGCGATCACTTCCAGGCAAGCAAGAAAAGAAAAAAATAATATGCTAATATTTTGTAGTTTTAATTATGAAATATTTAAATATCTTTGGACAATAATTTTCGGAAAATATTTTCAATACAGTGAAGCAGCCTATTTCGTGTATGATAAGACTTTTTTTTGAACCCTCGACGTGTTTTTTTTTAAACCGCAAACGTGCCCAATCATTTGGCTAAAGTCCAAATGCTATATTTAACTGCTCTATACGCAGTGTTACGCTTTCGTGTTATTGCCGATTGTTTGTGACGGAACGCGTCGGTGAGCAGCAGTTGTTGATGGTTGCTGTAAACACGCTGAAAGAAAGAAAGAAAAATATTTTATTTTGTAACTTTTTGTAGAAACAATCAGTTATACTAAGTATGACCAGCGCTGGTCTTCCGGTGAGCCCCTGTAGTTGAAAACCAAAGTTGTGAGCGTTGTGAGGAGACTACTGGACTACTGGACCGATTTCAAAAATTCTTTCACCGTTGGGAAGCTACACTATCCCCGGGTGACATAGGCTACTTTTTATCCCTGTATTCCCGCGGGAACGGGAACTACGCGGGTGAAATCGCGAAACGTCCACTTGTTTATAATATTAGTAGGATTATTAAATACTAGCAGCTCGCCCCGGCTTCGCACGGGAAAACAAAACTCGATTACCAATATAAATTTATATATCCTATGTCACTCAGTGAAAATGTAGCATTCTAATGATGAAACAATTATTCAGATCGGTCCAGTAGTTTCTCAGCCTATTCAATACAAACAAACAAACCTTTCCTCTTTATGAGATGTAGATGACAACTGTACCAGTTAGAGATATGATATCGCGGACTTACTTGCAGCTGTCACTTTGCTATAAAACGTCACTTTATTCTGTTGTCAATAGTTTTCGCAGCGCATGCTAAGTAAGGAGTTTTTTCAAATTTTTCACAGCTTGGGTTACGTTATTGAATTTTCCGTGTGGATCCCTAATTCTTTTTTAAATAAACTATAGCCTATGCCCATCACGGAAAATGTAGCATTCTAATAATGAAAGAAACATTTTTTTACATAAATCATCAAGTGGTCACGAGTTTTGTGCCGATTTAATATGCTATAATATTAGACTTTTATTATTAGATTAAAAAGCAATACATCGTTTTCCGGCTTTTATTTATTAGTAGCAGACGCCTCGCGGTTTCACCCGCGTAGTTCCCGTTCCCGTTGGAATATAGGGATAAAAAGTAGCCTATGTCGCCCGGGGATAGTTTTTTTTTTTTTTAGTGTGAAAAAGTAATGAGACGAACGAGACGCTCTCGTGATGGTAAGAGAACGCATGTCCATGACCATTGCAGCGATAGACAGATCTCTGATTAACAAAACAAAGTCCAGGGCATCACTGCTTTGGCGCTCATTACTTTGAGACTTTCGATGGTTAGTCTCAACATCCCTGTAATTTCGCTAGCTGCAGTACCCTTCAAACCGGAACACAGTAATGTTTACACACTACTGCTTGGCGGCAGAATATCTGGTACTGCAGTGGTACCTACCTAGACGACCTCCTGCTAAGAAGATCTACCACCAAGTGTAGCTTCCCAACGGTGAAAGAATTTTTGAAATCGGTTCCAGTAGTTTCGGAGCCTATTCAATACAAGATTTGATTGTTTATCAAATCTTTCCTCATTATAATAGTATAGATTGTGAGTTGATACCACTATATTAGTATCATGGTATGAGGTCACAATATCACTGTTTCGCGTTTGCTTTACGTGCGCCGGCCAAGAGCAAGGACGGCTGAAATTAAAGCTTTCACAAAGGTCGCCTAGTCCAGGGCATATCGCGTCACCTAGCCTGAAATAATTTTATGACGTGAATGTATTTTATTTCAATTTGATACAATAACAAACCTAGATTCACAATTGAAACACAATAACAATAAAGAATACATTACAAATTTGCTAACCCAAACATTGTACAAATCATTAATGAGATTGATTGTTTGACACATCAAAATAGCGGCACCAATTCTGATTAAGGTGGTTCGATTTCCATACAAATATTTTTTCACCATTTATGGACAAATGGAGCATAATTTTAGTTTTTTTTATTTTTTATTAAGGGTTGACAGGCTAGTTGTTTGACCACAGCTCACCTGATATTAAGTGAAGGTGTGGTCGAAGATGGTAAAGCTCACCTAGCCTGGAATGGAACTGGCTCTCAAGTGAGGCTGCCGGAACACACCGTTAGATGCTTGGCGGCAGATTTTCAACTTGAGAGTGGTAGCTAGCCAGCCGAGTACTAGAGAGTACCCTACCACCATGCTATGGTTTCCTCACGATGTTTTTCTTCACCGGCAGCTCAAGCTCACTTTTGGGGTTTCAACCCACGCCCTTCGGCATGCGAAACAACCGCGCTAACCACTGAGCTATCATCGCTACAAAACAAGAACAGTGAACAGGAACTACGCGGGTGAAACCGCAAGGCGTCCGCAATAATATATTTATTTCTATGTATCCAATACATATAACAAAAATCTCCTAAAAAATCTCTCTACAAATTTAGTGTGACATCGTTTTGACCTCCAGTACGAGATACATAATTCCTCGCAGTCTATAACAGGGAAATTTCACATTGCGTCATACAAACAGGAATATGCTGATCGGCGGGTAGTCGTAAAAGTTAACAATACAAATGGACTCGACTGTGTCAAGGGCGTCAGGTTCAAGGTTCGATTCCATCCACGGAAGTTCCCGTTTTGAGCATCCTGTAATGAGTGTGATTTGATTTCTAATTGAATCCTATGCGGCCAAGAGTTCAATTTTTAATCGTTTATGTGTTTCGCACGAATGCTGTCGATCGAATATTCAAACACGTCTTTATTATTAATGAAGGTGGTTCGATTTCCATAAAAATTATTTTTTTCCATTTATAGACAAATGGAGCATAATTTTACAGTGAAATCACAGCTACTGGCATTTATTTTGGTCTTTATTTGCGGTAAATCACAATTGCTTGAATGAAACAATAGATTATTATTGGCATGAAATCAAATTTATGAATGATTTAGGCTCGGAAACTACTGGATCGATTTCAAAAATTCTTTCACCATTGGGAAGCTACACTATCCCCGGGTGACATATGCTACTATTTATCCCTGTATTCCGACGGGAATTACGCAGGTGGAAACCGCGAGGCGTCCGCTAGTGTATATAAGTATGTTATTACAAAAAAAAGTTTTTTTTGTTACTTTAAACGCCTACGCCTTTTTATAATACTAGTATAGTTGTATACAGTACACACATTTGTTGATCCACAAAATGTTTGTCCTTGGTGGAAATCGAAACGATGTCCTACAGTTTTTAAAGCAGATGTATCTACTGCAGCGATGCCCTGGACTTTGTTTGCTACTCAAAGTTTTGTGTATCACTGCAATGCTCATGTTTTTTTAAAGTAAAAAGTAATAGTACGAACGAGACGCTCTCCCGATGGTGAGATATAACGCCTGTCCATGACCATTGCAGCTATACACAGAACTTTGAGTAACAAAACAAAGTCTAGGGCATCACTGCTCTGGCGCTCATTACTTTGAAACTTTCGATGGTTAGTCTCAACAGCCCAGTAATTTCGCTAGCTGCAAGTACCCTTCGAACCGGAACACAGTAATGTTTACACACTACTGCTTAGCAGAATAACTGGTACTGCGCTGGTACCTACCTAGACGACCTCCTGCTAAGGAGATCTACCACCAAGTGAAGTCACCGCGTGCTAAGATTCATGCTTTGTTTCATTGAGCGACATCTAACATAAACTTATGAACTAGGTGGAGCTCCACTATGGTTTCACAAGAACAAAACCTAATAGATGAAATCACGCGACGTTTCCTGTCACCAGGAAGAATCACGTCGTATATTAGCACCTAAATTTAAATAATATGCAAAATACGTAACGCGTGTTAGTGTATCACTAATTCTAGATCACGTCACGGCAAGGCTGTCGCGTCATGTATGTTACATTTGACAGCTCAGTTGGCTCATTGGTAGTATATCTGCTTTAAAAACGGTATGGTTTCGGTTCCCACCAAGGACAAACATTTTGTGGAATGAACAGTTAATTATTATTAATAAGTACGTTAGGAGAGTTGATGGCCATACGTAGATCTATTGACAGCCCCGTTGGCTCATTGATAGTATGTCTGCCTTGAGAGCTGTAGGGCGTGGGTTCGATTCCCACTCAGGGCAAACATTTTGTGAATAAACAAATGTTTGTTCTGTATGTATTATAAGTATGTATTTACAATTTTTACATTAAATAAATATCGTAGGACATTACACACAGCGCCATTTGACCCCAAACTAAGCAAAGCTTGTACTATGGAAGATAGCTATAGATAAACACGATATTAAGTGGCAAGGACAAATCTTTCCTTTTCCTTAGTAACATTCTGGATAACATTTTACTAATTTTTGCTTGTACACGTTAGGCCTCTGTAGCCCGGGGGGCCAGTGCCATTGATACGGCCGATACGACGGTAGCTACGCCCCTGAGAGGAGCCCGCAGGATTTATAAATAAACATAAACAAAAAAATAATAATGTTTGTTCTGTATCTGGGTGTACTGTATACGGATGTATGTATTTACAAATAAAAAATAGTATTCTATCAGTTATCTCACTTCCACATTTATTTATTTATTTAATATTTATTTACTTTCAAAATTAGTTGGGCACCAGCTAATTTTGATGCAAGATGGATGTTTGTTACACCTGCACACAAAAACTACTGAACGGTTTTGGATGAGATTTAGTATAATGAAGAGTACACCCTGGATTAACACATAATAATAATAATATAGCCATTTATTCAGATCTACAACAAAAACAGACTCTTGTTCTAGTAACTGGTTTTTACTTATTTTTATATAGATCTGTTTGCCAGTTGGCAAAGGCCTCCTCCAATCTTTTCCATTGGCGTCTTTCCGCAGCCACTCTGTTCCACATCACTCCTGCCACTTGTCTGTTTTTTTTTTTTTTTAAATGTTCAATGTTTATATTTATTTTATTTCCGCTTAACAGTCGTTCCAGTTAATTAAAAACCCTAATCTTACTTAAAATCTAGAACTCATAAACTTAGAAATATTGTTAATTTGACAAAAATTAAATTAAAATTACAAAAAATCTAATTAAAATAATCAAGAATCCTCCTCTCTGCAGCAACCACTTTGTCACCACTTTGTAACGCCTGAATCAATCAATTTTTTTTTTTTAATGTTTGACAGGCTAGTTGTTTGACCACAGCTCACCTGACGTCAAGTGAAGGTGTGGCCGAAGATGGTAAAGCACACCTAGCCTGGAATGCAACTGGCTCTCAAGTGAGGCTGCCGGAACACACCGTTAGATGCTTGGCGGCAGATTTTCAACTTAAGGGTGGTAGCTAGCCAGCCGAGTACTAAAGTACCCTACCACCATGCTTTGGTTTCCTCACGATGTTTTCCTTCACCGGCAGCTCAAGCTCATTGTTGGGGTTTGAACCCACGCCCTTCGGCATGCGAACCTACCGCGCTAACCACTGAGCTATCATCGCTACAAACCCACCCAAACTCGCTATCGTGACCCCCCTTTTCTGCGGCCTACCTCTTGTCCGTTTACCTTCTCTAGGGTACCATTGCGTCACGATTTTACTCCATTTATCTTTTCTTTTTTTTTTTTCTTTGGTTTTGGCGTCGCGTTTTAGCATTTGCCAGTGTCAAGTAATTATATATTTTCAAGTTTCAAAAGTTAAATAAGTGCCATCGTAGCTAGTTTTAGTCAAAGTCGTCTTTGTCAAGTCCAGTTCGTGTCAGTTAATTCCAGTCATGCTTTAGTAAAGTAGTGGCAACTTTACTACAAAGCTTCGATGGAGTTTTGGAAGCAACACGAAAACTCATGTTTCACCACATTATATCATTTTCCCACACTCGCGCTTGTAATTCGGCACTTTATGAATAAAACACCACCATTTTTATGCATAAACACTCGACAAAACACTAGTTTTGGAAAAAAATACAACGAAGCGACACGACTCTTCCCGCGTTCCCGCCAAAAAACTCCATTTATCTTGTCCTCTTATCAAGTGCCCTGCCCATCGCCATTTAAGCCTTCTAATTTTAAACGTTATGTCTAGAACCAAAAAAAAAAAAAGGATTAACACATAGGTTTAAGATATTTATTTTCTCATAAAGAATATAATGTTCACTTATATATGAGAAAAAAAATACATGTTTTTCCTTAATTAGGGTAGGTTCTTACGAATTGCAAACATACAAGCGAGACGTAACAAACAGTGGCGGGTAGGCAGAAAATTTGTTGACACCGTAGTGGACTAGTGAGTTAGGCTGTTAGCAATAATAACAAAACAGGAGATTCTATTGCGTATCGCGTTGGCTTAGTGAGAGATAGGCTACTTTTTATCCCGAAAACATGTAGCGGGTAACACCGCGGGCGCAATTTTTTAATTTATACTTGTATAAAGTCCAAATTAAGTATTTTATTTTAAGTTTATTTTTCGTTCACCAAAAGTTTCGAAAGTAATGAGCGTCAAAGCAGCGATGCCTATTGTTTTGCTACTCAAAGTTCTGTGTATCGCTGCAATGGTCATGGACATGCGTTATCTCTTACGATCAGGAGAGCGTATAATTCGACTCATTAATTTGCATTACAAAAAAAACATAGAATTTCCGTTTGAATCCGCGAAAATGCCGCGGTAACATTTTAAATCGATATTATTAGTGTGAAATTGGTAATATTGTGTTACATTTAAAAAACTTAAGTATTTTGTGTTAAGGTGGTTCGATTTGCATACAAATTTTTTTTGCCATTTACGGACAAATGGAGCATAATTTTACAGTGAAATCACAGCTACTGGCATTTATTTTGGTCTTTATTTGCGGTAAAACACAATTGCTTGAATAAAACAATAGATTAATAACATAAAATCAAATTAATGAATTTACGATTTTTTAATGAAACTTATAATCTATTTATGATCTATTTATGCTAAATTTATGCTTATAATCTACTGTTTTATTCAAGCAATTGTGATTTAAAGACCAAAGTAAATGCCAGTAGCTGTGATTTCACTGTAAAATTATGCTCCATTTGTCCGTAAATGGCAAAAATTTATTTGTATGGAAATCGAACCACCTTAAAGTGCTGATATTGTAGGACGATGTGTCGGTTGCTAACGGAATATATATTGGTACTTAATTAGCTAGATACAAAACACTTGTCTGTACTAAACTTGGGTATTAATTATTTATCAACAGGTAAAATTTCTACTACTGCTTTAGCAGTCTGTTCTATCACTTGTAATTCACTTTATACTAGCATAGCTATGATGTTTGTACTTGAAATCGATTCTAAGCAACTTGTTATTAAATTAAATAAATACACACACACACTCACAGATACACGCTTTGGTTTTCAACTTTTTTTTTTTTATGGTTGACAGGCTAGTTGTTTGACCACAGCTCACCTGATGTTAAGTGAAGGTGTGGTCGAAGATGGTAAAGCACACCTAGCCTGGAATGGAACTGGCTCTCAAGTGAGGCTGCCGGAACACACCGTTAGATGCTTGGCGGCAGATTTTCAACTTGAGGGTGGTAGCTAGCCAGCCGAGTACTAGAAAGTACCCTACCACCATGCTATGGTTTCCTCACGATGTTTTCCTTCACCGGCAGCTCAAGCTCACTGTTGGGGTTTGAACCCACGCCCTTCGGCATGCGAACCTACCGCGCTAACCACTGAGCTATCATCGCTACAAAACTACTGGTCTTAAAAACTACTGGGGCTCACCGGAAGGCCAGCGATGGTCATACTTAGTATGACCAGTATTATGCTGTATTCCGAGCTATGTAGAGGGCTATGCTCGGAGTTTCCCTACGAGATAGAATCAGAAATGAGGAGATCCGTAGACGAACCAAAGTTACCGACATAGCCCAACGGATTAGCAAGTTGAAGTGGCAGTGGTACATAGCACGCGGAACTGATGGCCGATGGGGCTGCACACGATGATGATGATGATGCTGATGGAGACAACTGACCGGCAAGCGCAGCGTAGGACATCCATCCACAAGGTGGACAGACGACCTAGTAAAGACCGCAGGAACGCGCTGGATGCGAACCGCTTCCAACCGGTCTTTGTGGAAGTCAATGGTGGGAGGCCAATGCCCAGCAGTGGACGTCCTACGGCTGAAATGATGATGAGCCCTTATTTTGTTACTGTTTGTTCGTTTTTGTTTTTGTATTTGTATTTGTTGCAAAATAAAATCTTTTCCTTTCTTTCTTCTTTAAATATCGTGTGAAAAGCTCTTAATCGAGCGCAAGTTTTTTGATAGGCTAGGCTTGACTACAGATTATTTGATGTTATGTAACGACAGCTCTGTTGGCTCATTGGTAGTATATCTGCCTTAAGAGCTGTAGTGCGTGGGTTCGATTCCCACTCAGGGCAAAAACATTTTGTGGTATAAAATAAAGTATTGAAGTATTCTATCAGTTATCTGACTTCCATAGTATAAGCTTTGCTTAGTTTGGGGTCAGATGGCGCTGTGTAAAAAAAACTGTGGTCCAAGATTTTTGATACAGTAAACATTGGTTGACACGCTGAAGGGTGTAGGTTGAAACCCCAGCAATGACTGAACTGCCGGTGCTTTACCATCTTCGACTACACCGCCTCCCGGATTTTTCGATGTACGTAGAACTGTACTCAGCTTTGTCTCCCTAAAGAAGGTCACCGGTTGTGGCCGAAACTAGTCGTAGTTTCTGATATAATTAAACGTGAGTAATCCTACATATGTAAATAAAAAATCGGCCAAGTGCGGGTCGGACTCGCGCACGAAGGGTTCCGTACCATTATCTATAAAAAATCAAATTTGTTGTATGGGAGCCCCGCCTTAAATATTTATTTTATTTTTAGTATTTGTTGTTATAGCGGCAATAGAAACACATCATCTGTGAAAATTTCAACTGTCTAGCTATCACGGTTCTTGAGATACAGCCTGGTGACAGACGGACGGACGGACAGCGAAGTCTCTGTAATAGGGTCCCGTTTTTACCCTTTGGGTACGGAACCCTTAAAAAAGTATTTAGTAAAATTATGTATCATCGAGAACTTTCAATCATGTCATATCGAAACTAAATCTGGGGTCAATGATCGTTTTCGAATATAGGGTCGCAAAAAATGCGGCCATCTTGCTTTTTTTCGTCTTATCGATTTGGGGCCACGAAATTCGATGTAACCGATAAGCGAAGACTCCGTGGACCGATAATAATAAATAAGCTCATGTTTGCAGTTAAGTATGTACATAATTATAATTGATTAATAATGATAATTATAATTATTAGGCTGTTTGCGTTTACACAAAGGTAAGCAGAAATGACACAATCAATTTGGCAATTATGATTAATTGATGTTATTTGTCACTTTATTTGTATATATATATTCTCTGTATATAAGTATTTCTTTCATTTTTAAATAATAAATTAATTTTATATATACATATATATGTATTAGTGTATTTTTAGTTATTCTATGTATTAGTATGTAGATACATATATTATTTATCTGCATTTCCTCGTTATTGACACACCCCGTCTTTTCTTCCTCTGATCCTTTCTGTCCTAAGGTTGCCTGGAAGAGATCGCTTTTAGCGATAAGGTCGCCAGTTGTTACACCTATATTTATTTCTTCTGTTTTCTGTATTTTAGTGTGTACAATAAAAAATAATCAATCAATCACTTTTGGTCTCACAATTATCATCATGTTTGAATTCATACTCGATGCTCCCAACAAGGAGTGGACCTCAATAGCACCAAACAGAGAGGCGAGGAAGGGAGGGAGAGAGGCCTTTGCCCAGCAGTGGGACAAAGTGGGCTAAAATAATGACGAGTATCTCGTGAAGGCCGAGAAGGACCAGCTCAGCAAGTACCTTGACTTGGCTCACGAGATAACCGCCATGTGGGATGTTGATTCGACGATCATTGACCTGATAGTCGTCACGGTAAACGGTCTTATAGCGAAGAGTCTCGACCAACATCTCAAGAGACTCGCTAGACGGTTGGGGCAAGGGTCAGCTTCAAAAGGCAGTGATCCTGGACACGGCGCGCATTGTGAGGAGGTTCCTCACTCTGCAGCCCTAACCACCGGCAGCTGGAGCCCTGCCCCGCTACCGGCGGCACCCTAGTTTTAAAGTTTTTTATATTATATATATATGTTTTGTAAATATTTAATGTAAATAATTTAAAAAATAAATGATGATGGGAATAATAATAAAATTTCATACAAACAGTCGGCATAGTTATGGCCCTACACGGTATCTTCATAGAGGCGACTCACGCAGTATCCGTGGCCCGACTGATGTCCATACAAAAACTGCCTCTTTTTGCAGATTGATCGAACGCAATACAGCAAAAACAACCAGCCATGTTTGTAGGTGTTTTCTATCTCTTTCGTTTATCTTGTATCGTTTCGTTTGTTTCGTATTTTTCTTTTCTTGGTTGCCTGGAAGAGATCGCTGTTAGCGATAAGGCCGCCACTTGTGGCACGAGTTCATAAGGTTCTTTTGTTCTCTGTACTCTTTTCTATTTATGGTGTGCACAATAAAGAGTTATATCTTGTACATTTTCGTACATATATTACATAATACCCCCGACAGCCCGCCCCACAGCCTCGTTGGCTCATTGTAGTATATCTGCCTTGAGAGCTGTAGGGCGTGGGTTCGATTCCCACTCAGGGCAAACATTTTGTGAATAAGTAAATGTTTGTTCTGTGTCTGGGTGTTCTGTATGTATTATAAGTATGTATTTACAACAAAAAAAGTATTTATATGTATTCTATCAGTTATCTGACTTCCATCTCACAAGCTCTGCTTAGTTTGGGGCCAGATGGCGCTGTGTATAGTCCAACAATATTTAAAAAAAAAAAATTAAAAGTTTTGGAAAAAAAATACAACGGGGCGACACGACTCCTTCCGCGGTCCCGCCAAAACCACATTGAGACTTTCGATGGTCAGTCTCAACCGCCATGTAATTACCGTCTAAAGGATGGGATATATTCTCGTAGACGTACTAATAATAACGAAACGTTTATTTTAATTATAAAGTAGGTTATAAATCTGCAATTAAGGTAATAAATAGGTAACGTGAGGTAACTGAATAACTTCAAGCATCGTCGGATACGCTTCATAATTAAAAAAAACTACTTTGATTGGTTTTAGCGATGATTGATCAGTAGTTAGCGCGTTCGGATCGCACGCCGAAGGACATGCGTTCAATTTTTTAGCAATGAGCTTGAGCTGCCGGTGAAGGAAAACATCATGAGGAAACCATAGCATGGTGGTAGCGTACTCTCTAGTACCTAGGTACTAGAGAGTACGCTACCACACAACAATGACAATAATAATAATAACTATAATATAAAGTCACGGTAAACGGTCTTATAGCGAAGAGTCTCGACCAACATCTCAAGAGACTCTCGCTAGACGGTTGGGTTAAGCGTCAGCTTCAAAAGGCAGTGATCCTTGACAAGGCGCGCATTGTGAGGAGGTTCCTCACTCTGCAGCCCTAACCTCCGGCAGCTTGAGCCCTGCCCCGCTGCCGGCGGCACCCTAGTTTTTGAGTTTTTTATATTATTTATGTTTTATACTTATTTAATGTAAAAAAATTAAAAATTAAGATACAAAATAAATACCTGAAACTATAATATAATTAAGCAAGTTGACAGCTGCAAAGAAGTCCGCAATATCATGTGTCTAACTATTACAGTTGTCATCTACATCTACACTAATTATAACGAGGAACGATTTGATTTTTTATTTGTTTGTTTGTATTGAATAGGCTCCGAAACTACTGGACTGCTACATGCTACATGCATTCTTCTTTCGGAGCCAGAAGCTCAAAAAAGCGACATCGTTTCATGGTCGACGTTCCAAAAACTAGAACGAAACGATTTCAACCTTCGTTCATTGTGTGGACTGCTAGACAGTGGAATGCCCTGCCTGAGTGGGTGTTCCACGATGGATGTAATCTGGGTGTCTTCAAGTCGAGAGTGATTCGGTATCTTCTAGGCGAGCGTGCTCCATCTTAGACCGCATCATCACTTAACATCAAGTGAGATGGCGGTCAAACGTAAGCCTATTTGTTATAAAAAAAAACATACAAAAAAGTCAAACACCTGTCATTCTTTAAAAAAAAACCGGTCAAGTGCGAGTCGGACTTACACACGTAGGGTTCCGTACCACTATCTATAATAAAACTAAATATTCTGTGAATAGTTTAAGCGTCTACCTGTCACCGTTATTAGTATCGAGCAAGAAACGGTAAAAAATCAAGTTTGTTGTATGGGAGCCTCCCTTAAATATTTATTTTATTTTATTTTTAGTATTTGTTGTTATAGCGGCAATAGAAATACATCAACTGTGAAAATTTCAACTGTCTAGCTATCACGGTTCATGAGATAGCCTGGTGACAGACGGACGGACAACAAAGTCTCAGTAATAGGGTCCCGTTTTTACCCTTTGGGTACGGAACCCTAAAAAATAATTAACACCCAAAAAGATCAAATACAAATCTTTTATTAATAACACCAAGTTAAAGGTCATTTCTCCATTCATATTTTAAAAATATCAAAATCATAACATTGTGTCAATACAATGAAAATCTCAATAAAATAATATGTCACATTATAAAATAATTATGTTATGACTATGATCTTAAGATTGATTGAGCTTTGATGCTAACGTCATTCTCTTTGTGTTGGTGCAGGTACGTGGTGGTAGCACTGGGGTGCCACCTCCGCTGCCGCCGTCGTTGGAAGAGAAGAGATCACCTCTGCAGCCTCAGCAGCAGCCGCAGCAGCAGCAGCCGCCGCAGCAAGCCAGGCCGCAGCCGGTGCCAGGTCAGTTCAACAGTCGATTGATTTAGGCGTTACTTTGCGGAAGTTCATCCCACAAACATTATCAATGTAAAAGTTTGGATGTAAAAGTTTGTAAAAGTATGTAAAAGTTTGTTACTCTTTCATGCAAAAACTACTGAACGGATTTGGATGAAATTTGGTATGCAGGTAGCTGAGACCCTGGATTAACACATAGGCTACTTTTTATCACGAAAACATGTAGCGGGTAACACCGCGGGGCGCAGCTACTATTATAAATGTGAAAGTTGGGATGGCTAGATGTTTGTTTCTCTTTCACGCAAGAACTACTGAACGGATTTGTATCAAATTTGGTATGGTGGTAGCTGAGACCCTGGATTAACACATGATAACTTATTTTATCTAGAAAACGTAGCGGGGGAGCAAATTCTCACGACATCTCACCAGGGAGGGAGGAAGCCGGGGTCGTACCTCACGTAATCAATGGATGTCCCCCTAATGTCTAATTCATATCGTTAACAGAATCGCCGCCGGCGCCAGTACTGAAGCCGGCACTCGTCAAAGCGCCCAAGAACGCGAAAATCAACGCAAAGGTTGGTGACATATTTTTTTTCTCTTTGTTCTTGGCATCGCACTGTGTGCATTCTGCCAGTTTCGATGTTTCTGTATTTTGTTTTCAGTCTTCAGCGTCTTTATCTTTATTGCCTCGGTTTTTTTAAAAATTTAAATTTTTACGCTCCACAGTCGCCTGTTGACCTTTGTCAACTTGAATTACATTTTTTTTTTACAATAAATAATATCGTAGGACATTACACACGGCGCCATCTGACCCCAAACTAAGCAAAGCTTGTACTATGAAAGTCAGATAACTGATGGAATACTTAAATCCTTTTTTTTGTTTGTAAATACATACAGAACACCCAGACACAGAACAAACATTTATTTATGCATCAAACTGTTTGTCCTGGGTGGGAATCCAACCCACGCCCTTTAGCTCTTGGAGCAGACATACTACCAATGAACCAACAGGGCGGTCACAATATAGGAAGAGGAAAGTTAGTCAAATTAATTTAATCTTAATCTAAAGTAGGTACTAGTTTTGTGTGTATATCGATTTTTACTATAATTATTATTGTACTCGGTTTTTGTTTCATCTTTAGTTACAGTCAAAGTCCAGTCTTGGTCAAGACCAGTCATGCCTTAGTAAAGTAGAGGTGACTACTAAAAGATTTGATAGAGTTTTGGAAGCAACATTAAATGGCATGTTTCACCACATTGTATCACTTTCCCACACTCGCGCTTGCGACTACTTGCTTGCGTTACTTTATGAATAAAACACTACTATTTTTATATTAGTACATATATTATCTACATTGCACCCGTGCGAAGCCGGGGCGGGTCGCTAGTCTACACAGTATAAAACGAAGTCGCTTCCCGCCGTCTGTACGCTTAGATCTTTTAAACTACGCAACGGATTTTAATGCGGTTTCCATCAATGGACAGAGTGATTCAAGAGGAAGGTTTATCATGCATGTGAACCACATTAGTATCTGCATTGCACCCGTGCGAAGCCGGGGCGTGCCACTGGTCGAGGGTGTACTATTCAAATTAAGCCAGTTTATTTGCTCGCATGCTTTATGGTATGAAAAGCCTTTCGTTACATTAATGCAGTCGGCCTTGCACCTTTCGCTGCAGTTCCGACCTTCGTTGTTCGCGCTCATGTTTGGTATGTTGTAAAAGTAGTAAGTCGACTTTGTGACTACTTTTACATAACGGTCATACGTTACGCGAAATATGAATGGCGACCGCAAGTTATGGCTTCAATCAAGCGGTCGGCAATCTTTTGGCAGAAATCTATACCCTTATTTATTTATTAATAAAGTCCGCCAACACAGTGTCATCATCATCATTTTAGCCGTAGGACGTCCACTGCTGGACATAGGCCTCCCCCATTGACTTCCATAAAGACCGTTTGAAAGCGGCTCGCATCCAGCGCGTTCCTGCGTCTTTACTTGGTCGTCTGTCCACCTTGTGGGTGGACGTCCTACGCTGCGCTTGCCGGTCCGTGGTCTCCACTCCACTCCTCTTATTATTGTTTTGCTATTTGTATGTTGATATTTTGAGAAGTGTTATTTGCGTAGTAGTTTGTTTCTTTTGTTTGACCGACAAGGGCTCACCGGAAGACCAGCGCTGGTCATACCGCTTAGAATGCCAACCATAACTATAAATTAAAAAAACTGCCAAAAATTTTAATTATTAGCTGAGCAAGTAAAACCTTTAAGGAAACCTTAGAATTTTCTAAAAATCCGAAAAAGCAAAACCACAAACAGTGTAGCTGAACCTCTCTCTGAAAGCTCTCGCGAAACCGACTTACGAAACTTTCCACGTGAACTTCGCAACAGACGCTAACATCTTTTGTCTGAAGAAACCCTGCAATTCCCTAACAATTAACAATTAACTAGTAGGGTGAAAAAGGGGTCTCCCCCAATTGCGGCCCGCGACTCTTTTGTATTTCTAATCGACTCAAAAAAGGAGGAATTTCGCAATTCGGTATGTAAAGAAAAAAAAAACTTTACTGTTTCCAAAACCATTTCGAAATAGTACATTTCTGTACAATATTTTTATGTTTAAAACTGTAAACTATGAGGTGGGGTTTATTTTAATAAAATACATATATATATCAAACTTGACTTTCAATTGATGTCTCATGACGTCACCTCGTCGGGCAACTTTCATAGACTGGCAAACCAAAACAAAACTTGTCAATGTCAAGTCAACGGCGATCATAATAATATTTTCAATACACATACGTCGAGATGTTTTTCGGTTTATTAATACAAATATCTGGATTATTTTACTTGAAACGTTATTTGAACTCTGATATCGCTTTTATGACATAAGATTTGTTTACTTTATGTCATGAATTGTAAAAACCGAAGACGTGACAGAATGGCTTTACAGCTTTAGCCTGCCCGATGGGGCAAATAAAAAAAAAACTCGTCAGTTCTGTTGTCAAATTTAATGAAATGTGTCAAATGTTTTGTATACTTTTTTGTTTCGTATGACAAAGGCATATTCTACATATTTAGCCGAACTCATGACGTCATAACTATAAAAAGTTTGAAAACGTATTAGAATTAAACTAGCGCATAGAAAGCCAAAATATTCAATTTAGTTTCATAAAATAAAGTTTACCATCAGTAAAAAATATAAAATAAATACAAAAAACAAAACTTTACATACCGAATTCGACATGTGTTTTTTTTTTGTATGTTTATTACGCGATAATTCCACCAATTATGAATCGATTTTTTGCTTAGTAGATCATACTTCAGAGGTGATCCCTTATAAATTTTATCGGAATCGATCGAGCGGTTTTTAAAGAAATCAACAAAAATCTAAAAATTGTATACATCGATGACATTTTCGTTTGCTCGGAAACCTCGCTGTTTCATTGGAGCAGCGCGTTTAGTTGGTCATGGAGTCGGTTTTTTTTTAACAATTTGTTTATTATTTATATCGATTATAGCCTTTGTATTTTTCCACAGCTTACCTTATCTTAAGTGCAGTTGGCTATAGATGTAACTGGTTCTCAAGTGAGGCTGCCGGAGCACACCTTTGGGTGCGTGGCGACAGATTTACAACTGGCTCGGTGTGTTTACCATCTTCGACCACACCGTCACTCAACATCAAATGGCTGGGGTCAAACACCTGTCAACCATAAAAAAAAGATATCGATACTAAAAAACCGGTCAAGTGCGAGTCGGACTCGCGCACGATGGGTTCCGTACAATTATCTATAAAAACGGCAAAAAACATCACGTTTGTTGTATGGGAGCTCCCTTTAAGTTTTTTTTATTCTGTTATTTAGTATTTATTGTTATAGCGGCAACAGAAATACATTATCTGTGAATATTTCAATTGTCTAACTGTCACCGTTCATGAGATACAGCCTGGTGACAGACGGACGGACAGTGGAGTCTTACTAATAGGGTCCCGTTTTACCCTTTGGGTACGGAACCCTAAAAATATATTATGCATTCGAAACTTTAATTTTAAAAATATGTTTAAAAGTAATGAAAGTAGCAATCTCTTCTTGCTTTCCTGTTGGCGTAAAATTGTATAATTTTTTACGTGTTATAAAAATATTAAAAAAAAAAGGTTTCAGTTGTCATGCTATTGTGGGTTTTATATTGTGTGTTGTTTAGGCGCGTTTTTGTGTGCGTTTCAAGTTTTAATTTGATTTATTGGTTTTCGCGACAGTATGTCAGAGGCTCGGGTGACAGTGTCTCGGGAAAAATTAGTTCAGTTTGCGGACTTTTGAGTTTTCATTTTCTCACTGACAGTTTTTTTTTTTAATGTATGTAGTAATGAGATGAACGGGACGCTCTCCTGATGGTAAGAGATAACGCCTGTCCACGACCATTGCAGCGATACACAGAACTTTGAGTAACACAACAAAGTCCAGGGCATCACTGCTCTGGCGGTCATTACTTTGAGACTTTCGATGGTTAGTCTTAACAACCCAGTAATTTCGCTGCAGTACCCTTCAAACCACCAGAACACAGTAATAAATAAATATCGCAGGAAATTACACACAGCGCCATCTGACCCCAAACTAAGCCGAGCTTGTGCTATGGAAGACAGATAACTGATAGAATACATAAATATGTACTTTCTTTTTTTTGTAAATACATACTTATAATACATACAGTACACCCAGACACAGAACAAACATCGATGTTAGTCACACAAATGTTAGTCCTGAGTGGGAATCTAACCCACGCCCTTCAGCTCTTAAGGCAGATATGCTACCAATGAGCCAACAGGGCTGTCAATGTGTAATCTGTAATGTTTGCACACTACTGCTTAGCGGCAGAATGACTGGTACTGCGGTGGTACCTACCTAGACGTCCTCCTGCTAAGGAGATCTACCACCAAGACGTAAGTAGTTACATCATTTTATTACCAAAATTTTCTTTTAAACAATCGATTTGTTCTAGTTTTAAGTAAATGTGTACTAACGACCGGCCGTGACATAATAATTTGAATCAGTTTGGCATGATCTCGACACAGCGCGGTTAAGATAACAGAAATAACACGCTACGTTGTGGTCAACAGCATTCCTATCTGTCAATAAACAAAATTATTTAATTCAAATCCGTCCTAGGAACGACAGTCGTTACTGATTCTAAATTTTCTTTATTTTTGGATAACAAACAGCTGCTAACTTTATGATAAATTATAAATAATAATAAATAAATAAATATCGTAGGACATTACACACAGCGCCATCTGGCCCCAAACTAAGCAGAGCTTGTGTGATGGAAGTCATAATAGAATACATAATACTTTTTTTTTTGTAAATACATACTTATAATACCTACAGAACAAACATTTGTTTATTTACAAAATGTTTGCCCTGAGTGAGAATCGAACCCACGCCCTACAGCTCTCAAGGCAGATATACTACCAATGAGCCAACGGGGCTGTCTAGCTGCTAACTTTGAGAATAAATAGGATATAAATGAACATTCAAAAGCCTAAAAAGTTTTCACTTATGTTGTCCAATCTAAGTTAAAGTGCTCCGAGCGCACACTGGCCGGGGACTGGTGCAAGAATTATTATACATACATCATCATTTCAGCCGTAGGACGTCCACTGCTGGACATAGGCCTCCTCCATTGACTTCCACAAAGATCGGTTGAAAGCGGCTCGCATCCAGCGCGTTCCTGCGGTCTTTACTAGGTCGTCTGTCCACCTTGTGGGTGGACGTCCTACGCTGCGCTTGTCGGCCATGGTCTCCACTCCAGAACTGTGTAGCCCCATCAGTTCTACGTGCTACAAACATACATCATTACAAAAACATTCAATACATAAACCCTATACCCTACCCTATATGTATATATAATTATATATACTATTTACCCCTGTATTCCTACGGGAACGGGAAATACGCGGGCGAAACCGCGAGGCATTCGCTAGTATGTTATAAAATAAATTAATCTAAAGTCTCAAGTAATGAGCGCCAAAGCAGCGATACCCTAAACTTTGTTTTTGCTACTCAAAGTTCTGTGTATCACTGCAAAGGACCTGGATTCTCTAATCTAGAGTATTTCTACATAGTATAAAACAAAGTCGCTTCCCGTCGTCTGTACGCTTAGATCTTTTAAACTACGCAACGGATTTTAATGCGGTTTCCGTCAATAGACAGAGTGATTCAAGAGGAAAGTTTAGGTTCCGGAGCGGGTCGCTAGTTATATGATAAAGTAACACAAAGTTACTCATGGGCGCGTCCGGTCGTGCCCTAGATATTTGATAATGGTGACATTACTAGGAGCTTAGATGCAGTTATGAAAGCGGCAATATAAGTCAGAACTGCATTATATCAATATTTATTTTATTTTATTAATTTTACTACTGGACAGCTAGACAGACGCGCATGGTGGTAGAGTACTTTCTAGTACTCGGCTGGCTAGGTACCACCAATTGAAAATCTGCCGCCAAGCACCTAACGGTGTGTTCCGGCAGCCTCACTCGAGAGCCATTTCCATTCCAGGCTAGGTGTGCTTTAGCATCTTCGACCACACCTTCACTTAACATCAGGTGAGCTGTGGTCAAACACCTAGCCTGTCAACCATAAAAAAAAGACGCGACCAAAGCGTTACCCGTACATGGCGGACGCCTCCCATGTGCGCACTAAACACATTCTTTATTCGAAGCGAGGATGTGGAACTCTTTGCCAGAGTCTGTGTTTCCTGAAAAGTACGATATGACATATGAGTGTCTTCAAATCAAAAGTAAACAGGTTCCTTCTAGGAAAGCGTGTTCCATCCTAGACCGCATCGATGCTTCACATCAGGCAGGATTGATTGATTGATTAACTCTTTATTGTACACACTAAAAATAATACAATACAGAATACACATATGCGTTTGACACGCATATGTGTATATATACTAGCTGCGCCCCGCAGTGTTACCCGCTACATGTTATCGGGATAAAAAGTAGCCCATGTTTTAATCCAGGGTCTCGGCTACCTCCACACCAAATTTCATCCAAATCCATTCAGTAGTTTTTGCGTGAAAGAGTAACAAACATCCATCCAAACATTTATAGTATTTGTGGGATGTGGGTGACACTTTTGGCCATGGCGATATAGTTATTTGTTATACAAGAGTGGAAAGTTGCTTGTCAAGCGCGCGCTCAATTTTGATGAGCGAAGGATCCTAAAATTACAATCCTGAGCGTTAGCGAGGGAATCAAAAGAGCACGAGGCGAACAATCTTTGCACTCGAGTGCAGCACGTGACTTGTCTCCCGCCTCAGCGAGGAAATGACTCAATGCAAAAAAATCTTTTACAATCACAAGATATTTTTATTTCAGTTTATGTATTAACTACTACATTAACAATATGACGTGAAAAGAAAATCGCGCACACAAAGCAAATTAAAAAAAAAAAACGTACACCAAGGAGGTTCCGAGTCTGAGTTAAAAAAAAATTAAAAACAGTTGTATGATAAATTCGTCACATGGAGGTAGAAGTAAATAGGTTTAATGATGTTTTGAATTCACAAACTTAGTGCACACGATGTTCTAAATTCAAATTTACTTTATCCTCCAGCGGATAAAAACGACTTTTGCACTCAGATATCGAAGAGCAAAAATACTACTACTACTACTACTACTATTTACTTGGTGGTAGATTTCCTTAGCAGGAGGTCGTCTAGGTAGGTACCACCGCAGTACCAGATATTCTGCCGCCAAGCAGTAGTGTGCAAACATTACTGTGTTCCGGTTTGAAGGGTACTGCAGCTAGCGAAATTACTGGGCTGTTGAGACTAACCATCTAGTCTCAAAGTAATGAGTGCCAAAGCAGCGATGCCCTGGACGTTGTTTTGTTACTCAAAGTTCTGTGTATCGCTGCAATGGTCATGGACAGGCGTTATGTCTTAACATCAGGAGAGCGCCTCGATCGTCTCATTACTTTGACTTAAAAAAAAAAAAAAAAAAAAACTCTTCGAGATGGGGGGATGAAAAATCAATTTTTTTTTGTGATAAATCTATTGTAAATGAAATGAAGATGGTTATATTTGGCGACGTTTGTATGGCTTCATTAATTTATTACCTAATGTTTTGTCTCCGCGAAGTCTCATAACTCCCCGCAGTCATGGTCGACGCGCGCGCCGGTCGCTGTGCAAAAACATGTTTCCATTCGCGTACCTACGTGTCGCGTTTTATTATTGTTTTGCGACTAGTGATGGAACGTATCGATTTTTATACGTTATCGCCACTGTTGGCGAGTGGATAATCGATTAGTACGATAAATTACACTATATCCCGTCTGTTTCTTAGGTTTTCTATTGTATTTTTCTTGTCTTGGTTGCCTGGAAGAGATCGCTGTTAGCGATAAGGCCGCCATCTGGCCCCAAACTAAGCAGAGCTTGTGTGATGGAACTTGGAAGTCAGTTAACTGATAGAATACATAAATACTTTTTTTTTTTTGTAAATACAAACTTATAATACATACAGAACACCCAGACACAGAACAAATATTTGTTTATTCACAAAATGTTTTTTTTTTTTTACGTGACTAATAATGAGACGAACGGGACGCTCTCCTGTTGGTAAGAGATAACGCCTGTCCATGACCATTACAGCGATACACAGAACTTTGAGTAACAAAACATAGTCCAGGGCAATCGCTGCTTTGGTGCTCATTACTTTGAGACTTGCGATGGTTAGTCTCAACAGCCCAGCCCTGAGTGGGAATCGAACCCACGCTACAGCTCTCAAGCTCAAGCTCTTTATGTATTTTACCACCGCGGTACTCGGTACGCGGTTATTCTGCCGCCAAGCAGTAGTTTTCAAACATAATTGTGTTCCGGTTTGAGTAGAAGTATGAGGGTAGTTTTAAAATTTTATCTATTTTGCTTGTATTAACTGTATTGTATTTTTTGTTAGCGCAGCGTGTTTTTCGTTCGGAGACAAACCAAAATTGTTTTACGGTACCAATCACTTGGTGGTAGACCTCCTTAGCAGAGCCTTTGCTTAGTCTGGGGTCAGATGGTGCTGTGTGTAATGTCCTGCGATATTTATTTTATTACACACAGCGCCATCTGACCCCAAACTAAGCAAAGCTTGTGCTATGGAAGATAACTGACAGAATACTTAAACACTTTTTTTTTTATAAATACATACAGTACACCCTGACACAGAACAAAAATTTGTTTATATCACAATATGCTTGTCCTGGGTGGGAATCGAACCCACGCCCTTCAGGTCTTGGAGCAGACATACTACCAATGAACCAACAGGGCTGTCAAGTTTACTTTTAAGAAGGAAATAAGCATTGATTGATTCGCCTAAACCCGCCATACGCAAAAGTGTGCTCATGGGTCCGCAAAGGCTCTGTGAAAATGAACAATTTGAAAAAAAACTTAGGATACTATACCTACATATAAATACAACAATCAATCTGATAGATTAATTATCATATAATAAAAAGGTTTTTTTTTTAATTCCGCACGCGTTTAAATAGCTTAGTTTAATGGTTCTCTAACTTTCTTTGCGACGGAACCATACCTGAAAACGCAATATTTGACGGAGCCCTAAAGCAATCAAAAGCTGTTTTATATGTGTATTTTTAGGGTTCCGTACCCAAAGGGTGAAACGGGATACTAAAACTACGCTGTCCGTCCGTCCGTCCGTCTGTCACCAGGCTGGTTTTTTTCACAGATGTATTTCTGTTGCCGCTATAACAACAAATACTGAAAAACAATAAAATAGATATTTAAGGGGGCTCCCATACAATAAACTTATTGTTTTTTTTTTTTTGCCGTTTTTATAGATAATGGTACGGAACCCTTCGTGCGCGAGTCCGACTCGCACTTGGCCAGTATTTTTGATCATTTTCTTTCTTTATGTGATAGATACAATCTATGCCGCGAGTGTATCGGTTTCTTCTAGGCGAGCGTGCTCCACCGTAGGCCGCATCTTCGCTTTTCATCAGGCGAGTTGGTGGTCAAACGCAAGCCAATGTTATAAAAAAAAACCGACCAAGTGCGAGTCGGACACGCGCACGAAGGTTTCCGCACCATTATCTATAAAAACGGCAAAAAAGTTAAGTTTGTTGTATGGGAACCCCCTTAAATATTTATTTTATTCTGTTTTTTTAGTATTTGTCGTTATAGCGGCAACAGGAATACATCATCTGTGAATATTTCAACTGTCTAACTATCACGGTTCATGAGATACAGCCTGGCGACAGACGGACGGACGCACGGGCAGCGGAGTCTTAGTGTCCCGTTTTACCCTTTGGGTACGGAACCCTAAAAATACACATATAAAACAGTTTTTGATTGCTTTAGGGCTCCGTCAAATATTGCGTTTTCAGGTATGGTTCGGTCGCAAAGAAAGTTAGAGAACCATTAAACTAAGCTATTTAAACGCGTGCGGAATTAAAAAAAAAACCTTTTTAGAAATCTTTGTTTACGGATCAGAATCGAGCGCGTGCAAACGAACGAGTTGTTTCAATAATCGCGTTAATCCGATTCGAGACACGTTCGCGACTTCTAGCGTTTCACATCACTATGTCAGTCTTCCGACCAGTCGCGGCGTGGACGGTCGCGTGTGTAACCCGCGCACATTCGAATTGAGAACGTTATTTGAATTTCAAAAAACGCGTTCCATTTTCAAAATAACATTTGGTGTTTTATCATAAAAGTGGACAGTTTGGATTGTGTTGCAGTGGTACTACGTTCTGGTGATACGTGAAAACAAAATTGATACGGAAAATTTTCTCGTATTGAATTTTTCTCTCGGTTTATCTGGATTAGTCGGGCGCGACTGTTATCGGCACGACCGTTGCATGTATACAATTAACAAATATTTATTAGCTCGTGATAGCAGTATGAAAATCAATGCCGAGTGTTGTTTTTTTTTTACTCTGAACGTCGTTAACCTGTTTTATGTGTGTTTTTATCTTCATTTTATCCCTTGAGGATAATATTATGAGTTATACCTTCATTTTAGTATTTTTTTTTCGCGTTTTCCTATGTGCATGTTATAGTTTCATTGTCCACGTGGAACACGACTACCGTCATTATGAAGTTTTTTTTTTATATATATGTACATATTTTGCTTAGTTTCGAAAATGAAATACGGCAGACAGTGTTTGACCACAGCTCACCTGATGTTAAGTGTCGGTGTGGTCGAAGATGGTAAACACACCTATCCTGGAATGGCACTGGCTTTCAAGTGAGGCTGCCGGAGCACACGGTTAGGTGCTTGGCGACAGATTTTCAACTTGAGGGTGGTAGCTAGCCAGCCGAGTACTAGAAAGTACCCTACCACCATGCTATGGTTTCCTCACGATGTTTTTCCTGTAATGCCATGGGAACCGTGATTATACGTATATTTCTGGATTAAAAGATTTATATTGAACTACCTTCAATTCGATTATATTTAACTGGTATGTTCAGTTAAGGCGTAAAAATGTGTTAATAGCAGTGACCCTCGGATTCACTGTTTTACCCGCTATCCTACGGAAACCGTTTACATATATTTCCGGGTTGAAAAGTAGCTTATTTTGGTACACGGTATAAACTACCTCTTCTCGGAATTTAACTTGTATGTCTGACCGTTTCAGCATAAACTAGAAATAACCGTACAAATTTTCGTTTCATATATATGTAGTAACGATGACGCGCTGTTTTACCCGCTATCCTACGGGAACCGTATACATATATTTCCGGGATGAAAGTAGATTATATTGGTACACGGTAAGAACTACCTCCTATTCGAATTTGACTTGTATGTTTAACGGTTTCAGCATAAAATAGAAATAAACGTATTCATTTCATATTTATATAATAACGATGACGCGCTGTTTTTCCCGCTATCCTGCGGGAACCCCGCAGAGATTATTATTCCGAGATTAAGAGTATCCTTATGTTGGTTCAGATCTCTAACTACCTTCTTTTCAAGTTTACTTATTGAGTAGTTATTATGAAAAAATTAACAATGCCGCAAAAAATCACAATTTTTTACGTTTTTAATATAACATGCAATGCTACGGGGCAATGTTTAACCGTCAACTCTCTGGGTTTTACATGTTGATAATAAAGTGATAAAGGCCATATCACTTGGAAATATTTAATTGTGTTAGATATCAATTTTCCTCAAGTTGATTTTTTTTAAACGGGTTTATTTAACTTGCCCTGTTTGTTGTTGTTGTTGTTGTTGTGGGTTCAAACCCGAACAATGAGCTTGAGTTGCCGGTGAAGGAAACGTGGTGGTAGCGTACTCTCTAGTACCTACTCGGCTGGCAAGCTACTACTCTCAAGTTGAAAATCTGCCGCCAAGCATCTAACGGTGTGTTCCGACAGCCTCACTTGAGAGCCAGTACCATTCCAGGCTAGGTGTGTTTACCAGCTTCGACCACACCGTCACTTAACATCAGCTGAGCTGTGGTCAAACACCTAGCTTGTCAACCATTAAAAATATACATATATATATATATCTTATGTGTTTGTTTCTATCCAGACGGACGGTGTCCGTTGTGCGAGTTTACTTGTTGTATATTTTTTTTTGTTTTGGCGTCGTATTTTGAGCATTTGCCAGTGTCAAGTGTATTATATTTTCAAGTTTTCATAGGTTATATAAGTTGCTTCGCAGCTATAGTTATAGTCACAAGTCCAGTTTTGTTCAAGTACAGTCCGTGTCAGACGTTCTTGAATCATAGTTAAGATCACTTTCGAGCAAGTCACATAAAAAAATGCAATGCGCCATTTGTGGCGGCGGCCATCTTGGTTTTGAAATTTATCATAGTGTATAGTATTCTACTAGTCGAGCCCTTTCATTTCATACCCATATTGAGGGAGTTGTGAAAAAATATGTAATCCGCCATTTTGTGGCGGCGGCCATCTTGGACCGATTTTAATCAAACATAGCTAAGAATACGCGCGACTAAATCACCTTTCAAACAAATGCAAAATCAGTTGTTTTTTTTTATTACGGGTAAGCCCGCGTTTGACCACCAACGCGCCCGATGGTAAGCGACGATGTGGTCGAAGATGAAGCACGCAGACCCAGAAGATGCCTATTCACTCTGACCTTGAAAAGATCTAGATCAGTTCATCCGTTCGGAAGTTACGATGCCACAGACAGACACACACAAAGGCATGTCAAACTTATAACATCCCGTCGTTTTTGCGTCGGAGGTTAAGAAGATGAGCAACTAATTATTGAGATCCCGTCAATAATAATCCCACGTTCTCGCCGCCTATACGCTATTCCCCTTACAGATGAAAATAGAATCGACCGTATTGTCGCTCGGAAGTACGCTAACGTAAATCAAAACTAATCCTTCATTTAACATCAGGTGAGCTGTGGTCAAACATCTAGCCTGTCAACCATAAAAAAAAAAAAACATTATTTTAATTATTTTTTTTTTAATTTATTTTATGTTTTTTTTTCATTGCCCGCTTAATGTTCATTTTAAATATGTTGTGTCTGTATGTTAATCTGATTTTTTTTGTGTGTCTTCTCTGTACTTATTTGTTGTTGTGTCTAGTGTTTTATATGGAAAAATAAATGTTTCTGTTTCTTTCTTTAAGAGTAAAGTAATCGGTTTAAATATTATTTTTTTTATGGTTCCGCACCCAAATGGTATGGTCGAAGATGGTAAAGCACACCTAGCCTGGAATGGAAATGGTTCTCAAGTGAGGCTGCCGAAACACATCGTTAGATGCTTGGCGGCAGATTTTCAACTCTCGTGTGGTAGCTAGCCATCCGAGTACTAGAAAGTACTCTACCACCATGCTATGGTTTCCTCGCGATGTTTTCCTTCACCGGCAGCTCAAGCTCATTGTTGGGGTTTGAACCCACGCCCTTCGGCATGCGAACCAACCGCGCTAACCACTGAGCTATCATCGCTACACAAGTGAAGTGTAATCTACGTACGTACAACCATGCTGTGGTTTCCTCACGATGTTTAGCAAACTACAAAGTTGAATGAACGGTACGCTTACGTACCCTATCCTTGCATTTGAGATCTTTCCATTCATTCAGACAGCCCTGTTGGCTCATTGGTAGCATGTCTGCTTCAAGAGCTGTAGGGCGTGGGTTCGATTCCCACCCAGGACAAGCATTTTGTGATATAAAACAAATGTTTGTTCTGTGTCTGGGTGTACTGTATGTATTATAAGTATGTATTTACAAAAAAAAAAAAGTATTTAAGTATTGTATCAGTTATCTGATTCCCATAGTACAAGCTTTGCTTAGTTTGGGGTCAGATGGCGCTGTGTGTAATGTCCTGCGATATTTATTTATTTATTATTTATTTATTATTCCAACGTATTAATTACAGTGCGGTTCATCCGAACAGTTATCGCAACGGTCCAGACTGTGGCGCAACTAAATTAATTTTAGTCTATCACCAGACACGGTTGCTCAACTGTTTGATTTGAACCGTTCTACGCTGACGACCTGTTCTTTATTTTCGTGCCAAAACATACGGCTCGCTATGGAAACTTTTAACACATTATTTTTCACCCACGACGGAACGGAGACGGTATATATGCGTTTGGGGACGTATGTTTGTGCAAATCTATGTTGCCATTTTTCTCCAAAACTACTAGCCCGATTTTGATGCAGTTTTCAGTTATGGGTTCGGGTTTGATTGGTGCAATATCTTAGATAGGTGACAATTACTTTTTAACTGTTGTGGGTTTTTTAAAAATTCTTAATTTTGCTTTTATTTATATCGTAGTACATCTATATAGTATCTAGGTAGGTACCACCGCAGTACCAGTTATTTTGCCGCTAAGCAGTAGTGTGAAAACATTACTGTGTTCCGGTTTGAAGGGTACTGCAGCTAGCGAAATTACTGGGCTGTTGAGACTAACCATCTAGTCTCAAAGTAATGAGCGCCAAAGCAGTGATGCCCTAGACTTTGTTTTGTTACTCAAAGTTCTTCTATAAGTATGTATTTACAAAAAAAAAGTATTTATGTATTCTATCAGTTGCCTGACTTCCATCACACAAGCTCTGCATAGTTTGGGGTCAGATTAAAAAAAAAAAATGCAGATCCATAAATACCACTGTTCAGTGTTGCCATTTTATTTATTTTCTGGTTATCAACTCGCCCGTTCAGTTTGACATTTTCGACTTAAGAACGGTAAGGTTACGAAACTGGTATTTCTCCGTCGACTTCGTAACAGGATTCGCGTATGGCAGATATTGAATAATGTACACATTGAATATTTGTTGCGTTTAAATTTATCTGATGAGCTAATGTCATATTGACAGCCCTGTTGGATCATTGGTAGCATTTTTTTTTGTATGGTTGACAGGCTAGGCGTTTGACCACAGCTCACCTGATGTTAAGTGAAGGCGTGGTCGAAGATGGTAAAGCACACCTAGCCTGGAATGGAACTGGCTCTCAAGTGAGGGGCTGCCGGAACACACCGTTAGATGCTTGGCGGCAGATTTTCAATTTGAGGGTGGTAGCTAGCCAGCCGAGTACTAGAAAGTACCCTACCACCATGCTTCAAACCCTTCAAACCGGAACACAGTAATGTTTACACACTACTGCTTGGCGGCAGAATATCTGGTACTGCGGTGGTACCTACCTAGATGACCTCCTGCTAAGGAGATCTACCACCAAGTAACAGTCGTTCCAGTTCCAACAGTGATGAGGACTTTAAATTAAACTAATTTGACACGGCTTATTAATTAAAAACCTTATCTTACTTAAAATCTAGAACTAATTTGACATAAACCTAATATAATATAATTTGTCAAAAATTTAATTAAAATAACAAACAATCTAATAAAAATAACCACAAGTCTTAAAATCCTCCTCTCTACAGTAACCACGTGCCGACACGTGTTTCGCCTCTACACGAGGCATCCTCAGGACGTGTTGACTCTTCGAGCGCTTGGTCGATTTTTTTTTTTTTTTCAAATATGTCCATTGATTCCGCACGAGCGTTTAAGCTCTTTGAAACCACGCCAAACTATCCCAATCCCTTTCGAAAGAGACGTGCTTGCATAACAAATTATGCGAAACGAAATTATCACTTTCACTGTCCAAAACGGCTTCCGTGTCTGGCGATATAGAGAAAAAAAAAATAATCAAAAGTTATTTCGTATTCATAGACGAGCGTATCGTAGAACGATAGCCGGTTCCAAGCTTGTGCCGGGACCGAAATACAGACATATGGTCATATGTCTGTATTTCGGTTCTTCTTGTATTCTTATATTCTTGTATTCTCTGTATTTCTGTCGTGCATGGTGCGTGCGTATGTCTCAAAACACTCCAGACTGCGTGCGTATAAATGGTCTTCTTTTTCTTTGATTTTGGCGTCGCATTTTGAGCATTGCGCCATCTGACACCAAACTAAGCAAAGCTTGAACTATGGAAGTCTGATAACTGATAGAATACTTAAATAGATTTTTTTGTATATGCATACCTACTTACAATACACTAGCGGACGCCTCGCGGTTTCACCCTCGTAGTTCCCGTTCCCGTGGGAATACAGGGATAATAAGTAGCCTATGTCACCCGGAGATAGTGTAGCTTCCCAACGGTGAAAGAATTTTTCAAATCGGTCCAGTAGTTTCGGAGCCTATTCAACACAAACAATTTACTATTTAGCCTATTCAATTTGTAGCGATGATACCTTAGTGGTTAGCGCGGTAGGTTCGCATGCCGAAGGGCGTGGGTTCAAACCCCAAAAGTGAGCTTGAGCTGCCGGTGAAGGAAAAACATCGTGAGGAAACCATGGCATGGTGGTAGCGTACTCTCTAGTACTCGGCTGGCTAGCTACCACGCGAGAGTTGAAAATCTGCCGCCAAGCATCTAACGGTGTGTTCCGGCAGCCTCACTTGAGAGCCAGTTCCATTCCAGGCTAGATGTGTTTTACCATCTTCGACCACACCTTCACTCTACATCAGGTGAGCTGTGGTCAAACACCTAGCCTGTCAATCATAAAAAAAACAATCAAATCTTTCTTTATAATAGTATAGATACAGAACACCCAGACACAGAACAAACATTTGTGTATACTACAAACTGTTTGTCCTTTTCAACCGATTCATTCTCGACTTGAAGACACCCAGATTATATCCATCAGGGAACACCCACTCAGGTTTTTGAGTCGGTTAAAAGTGGTTCACACCCGCGGCACGTCAAACTTTTGCTAGTCACTTTTGATGGTCAGTCTCAACAGCCCTTGTTATTTTACTAGCTGCAGAACCCTTCAACCGGGAACTCGTATGTTTTTCACCCGCGTTTAGGTAGTGGGAACCCCAGTTTTGGCCGGAACTCGGACAAACGCGTCGCTGTATTGTTCTCCAAAACTTCTTTACTTTTCGTGTTGTTTTCTAAATAGCGTAGGAACTTCTACTTCCAGTGAAGCCGTGCATATTTTACTCGGCATGTACTGAAACGTGACTGTAATTTCACAATTTGTTTCGTTTGTTAAAATGATAAGTAAAAATGATAACGTTGACTTTAAGGTGGTTTGATTCCCATACAAATATTTTTTTGCCATTTATGGACAAATGGAGCATAATTTTACAGTGAAATTACAGCTACTGGCATTTATTTTGGTTTTTATTTGCGGTAAATCACAATTGCTTGAATAAAACAGTAGATTATTAGCATAAAATCAAATTTATTAATGTTTTATGAATATATGATTTTTGAATAAAACAGTAGATTATAGTAATAATCTACTGTTTTATTCAAGCATTTATGATTTACCGCAAATAAAGACCAAAATAAATGCCCCAGTAGCTGGGATTTCTCTGTTAAATTATGCTCCATTTGTCCATAAATGGCAAAAAAATATTTGTATGGAAATCGAACCACCTTAACATTTTTATTTTATGAAAAGTATTTTCTACGTTTTCTTTTCAACTGACTTTTAAGAGTTTCGTTGGAAATTTTCTCTCGGTCGTTTGTCCACCTTGTGGGTGGGTTTGACGTTAATACGTCTTCAAATAGCATGAGGCAATTAAGATGATAGCTCAATGGTTAGAGCGGTCGCTTCGCATGCCGGATTCAAACCCCAACAATGAGCTTGAGCTGCCGGTGAAGGAAAAACATCGTGAGGAAACCATAGCATGGTGGTAGAGTACTTTCCAGTAGGTACCTACTAGATACTAGACACGTTTTTTCAAAATTTCTTTCATAAATTTCTAAGTTACATTTTTAGTTGAGTTATGTTTTTGACCGGTAGGTGTTTATGTATATTTCATCTGTATCCTCATAACTTCTAAACTACTTATCATAATTTGACAAATGAGGTGTCGTTAGAAGTGTATGTTTGTCTTGTGTCGACAATAGCTCAGTGGTTAGCGCGGTCGGTTTGCATGCCGAAGGGCGTGGGTTCAAACCCCAACAATGAGCTTGAGCTGCCGGTGAAGGAAAAACATCGTGAAAACCATAGCATGGTGGTTTCATGGTGGTGGTAGGGTATTTTATAGTAGGTACTAATAAATAAATATCGTAGGACATTACACACAGCGCCATCTGACCCCAAACTAAGCAGTTTTTTTTTTTATGTAAAAGTAATGAGACGAACGAGACGCTCTCCTGATGGTAAGAGATAACGCCTGTCCATGACCATTGCAGCGATACACAGAACTTCGAGTAACAAAACAACGTCCAGGGCATCCAGGGCGTCCAGGGCAGGGCAGGGCAGGGGGGTGTGCTATGGAAGTCAGATAACTGATAGAATACTCAAATAGTTTTCATATTTTTCATAATTCATACGGTACACCCAGACGTCTAACAGGGTGTTCCTGCAGCCTCACTTGCGAGCCAGTTATATTCCAGTGTGCTTTACCATTTTCGACCGCACCGTCACTTAGCATCAGGTGAGCTGTGATCAAACACCTAGCCTGTCGAACAGTAATAAAATAAAGCTTACAGGTGACCTTAAGGCCATTGCTCTCGGTAGAGGCATTGCGTAACCGTGAACTGAATAGAAAATCCATTTGAGACATAATCTACGTATTATGACACACCATCGTGAATACCAAATAGAGGACTGGGTTTGTTGTTAACTGGCCAGGGGCCTGCAGGGGCGATCTTATGTTTTTTTTTAGGCTAGGTGTTTGACCACAGCTCGCCTGATGTTGAGTGATGGTGTGGTCAAAGATGGTAAAACACATCAAGCCTGGAATGGAACTGGCTGTCAAGTGAGGCTGCCGGAACGCACCGTTAGATGCTTGGCGGCAGATTTTCAATTCTCATGTGGTAGCTAGCCAGCCGAGTACTAGAGAGTACGCTACCACCATGCTGTGGTTTCCTCACGATGTTTTCCTTCACCGGCAGCTCAAGCTTATTGTTGGGGTTTGAACCCATGCCGTTCGGCATGCGAACCTACCGCGCTAACCACTGAGCTATCATCGCTACGAAACTTATTACGGTCAGTCCCGGATTTAGGGGGGGAAAACGGGGCTCCTGCCCCGGGCGACAGTTTCAGGGGTAACGCGGGGCGAAGTAACTGATACTTTTATAACGTCCTAGTTTGTAAGAATGAATGTTTGTTACTTTTTCACGCAGAAACTACTGAACGGATTTGGATGAAATTTGGTATGGAGGTAGCTGAGACCCTGGATTAACACATAGGCTACTTTTCATCCCGAAAACATGTAGCGGGTAAACACCGCGGGGCGCAGCTAGTTTAATATAAATTTTAAAACGTTTCAGGTTTTTTCCTTCTAATGATGTTTCTGTTTGTTGTTAGATACCTCATTGTTATTACAATCTAGCCTAGTCGAGACTAATAAGTAATTTTAATATAACTTAAATTGCTAAGTAGAGTCTAATCGAAGAATGCGTCCATCGACACTTTTCTTACTGACTCTCATCATCATCATCCACAGCCTTCTTTATCTCACTGCTGGGTATAGGCCTCTCTCTTTGCATGCCATCTGCCTCGGTCCTGTGCCAATCTGGTCCAGGTTCGACCCGCGACGGTGACGATATCGTCGACCCATCTTGCGGCTGGACGCGCGACGCTCCGCTTCCCTCTACTTACTGTCTCTATTAAGGGTTCTTCTTATTCTTATTGTTAGTGGGGGCGATGAGTCCTGCACTGACGTCCCGCTTGGGGTGTATTGTGCATTTCCCCCTGCCAGCGTCTACCCGAGCCAACCCAGCTCCTTGAAATATCGGAGCGAGGCTCTGGACCGCTGCCATAGTAGCTCCAGTGAGTTGGGTGGAAAGTTCAACGACGATGACATGAATTAAGACTATTAAGGGTTAATTATGTTTCAGGTGAAATGTTTATTACTATTTTTTAATCCTTCACAATTCCACAGCACCGGATGCTTTCCCTTCGATGCAAAGAATAGTAAAACGTGTGTACTATTAATTAGTAATGATGTTCATTCTGCTCGGACCAACGCAAATATTTCCACGTTTGTTATATCAACAGCCCTGACAATGTCCCATTGAGCCGAGTAAAAACACTCGCCGGCTCATCTGAGCGATGTTTTTTTTTTTTTTTTTAATGATTGACAGGCTAGTTGTTTGACCACAGCTCACCTGATGTTAAGTGAAGGTGTGGTCGAAGATGGTAAAGCACACCTAGCCTGGAATGGAACTGGCTCTCAAGTGAGGCTGCCGGAACACACCGTTAGATGCTTGGCGGCAGATTTTCAACTTGAGGGTGGTAGCTAGCCAGCCGAGTACTAGAAAGTACCCTACCACCATGCTATGGTTTCCTCACGATGTTTTCCTTCACCGGCAGCTCAAGCTCATTGTTGGGGTTTGAACCGGACGCCCTTCGGCATGCGAACCTACCGCGCTAACCACTGAGCTATCATCGCTACATGTGAATTGTAGACCAGCCTCCGCCAATAATCACATGCTCCTTAAAGCATCCTATTTTATTCAGAAAGAAAGAGAAATATTTTATTTTGTAACTTAGACACAAAAAATGAAGACGAACAAACAGAGACAAACAGTTACAAAATAAGCGCTCACCTCGGCATAATTTCGGCTGGTCTTTTGGTTTTTTTTTTATTCGTGATAAATTAATGAGACTAACAAGACGCTCTCCTGATGGTAAGAGATAACGCCTGTCCATGACCATTGCAGCGATACACAGAACTGAGTAATAAAACAAAGTCCAGGGCATCGCTGCTTTGGCGTTCACTACTTTGGTTATTACTCGACTAGCAGCTCGCCCCGGCTTCGCACGGGTATATAGCCTATGACACTCAGTGATCATATAGCATTCTAATGATGAAAGAATTATTCAGATCGGTCCAGTAGTTTCCCAGCCTATTCAATACAAACAAACAAAAATCAAATCCCGCTAGTGTATTATAAGTAAGTATTTACAATTTTTTTTTACTTTAAATAGATCTACGTTTGGCCATCAACTCTCCTAATGTATTAATAATAATTAGCTGTTCATTCCACAAAATGTTTGTCCTTGGTGGGAACCGAAACCATACCCTACAGTTTTTAAAGCAGATATACTACCAATGAGCCAACTGAGCTGTCAAATGTAACATTTATGATTTAATTCAAGTAATTGTGATATACCTCAAATAAAGACCGAAATAAATGCCAGTAGGTGTGATTTCACTGTAAAATTATTCTCCATTTGTCCATGAATGGCAAAAAATTATTTGTATGGAAATCGAACTACCTCAATTCTAAATATATATACACAGGATTTTTTTTATTGTTTTTGGTTGACATTTCTCATTGTCAGACACACCTACATGAGCTTCAATCGATGAAGTTGTAGCTGTTCGATCGGAATTGCTAAAAGTACCGGCAGACTTAGACTAGTCAAAGGTCAAGGCCGTCCGGTCTACCTCCACTCCACTACCTATATCTCAGCGGTGCTGTAGACAGATTCCAGGGTTCTGCGGCTCCGTCGCCGTTCATAATGAATCGGTTATGATCAGCTCTTATTTCTCCTTTTTATATTATATACTGGACATTTTTTAAACAAAATAAAAAATACCTTAAATTATACTATTTACAAAATGTACACAAAAAACTTAGTCTAAAAAATATTATATTAATTTATTGAGATAAAAATTACTGTAACACACACCCTTGACAGCCCTGTCGGTTCATTAAATAAATAATAATAATAAAATCATTTATTTCGGTTTTCGGTACATAATTAAAATGCATAAAATACATCATTAAAAAAAAAAAAAGTAAATTAAATTAAACATATAAATATATTCATTGGTAGAATGTCTGCTTCAAGAGCTGTAGGGCGTGGGTTCGATTCCCATCCAGTACAAACAGGTTGTGGTATAAACAAATGTTTGTTCTGTGTCCTCTATCAGTACTATTATAAAGAGGATAGATTTCATTGTTTGTTTGTATTGAATAGGCTTTAGCGATGATAGCTCAGTGGTTAGCGCGGTTGGTTCGCATGCCGAAGGGCGCGGGTTCAAACCCCAACAATGAGCTTGAGCTGCCGGTGAAGGAAAACATCGTGAGGAAACCTTAGCATTGTGGTAGCGTACTCTCTAGTACTCGGCTGGCTAGCTGCCACACGAGAGTTGAAAATCTGCCGCCAAGCATCTAACGGTGTGTTCCAGCAGCCTCACTCGAGAGCCAGTTCCATTCCAGGCTAAGTGTGTTTCCCATCTTCGACTACACCGTCACTTAACATCAGGTGAGCTGTGGTCAAACACGTTCCGAAACTACTGGACCTATTCCAAAAATTCTTTCACCGTTGGGAAGCTATACTTTTTATCCCTGTATTCCCACGGGAACGGGAACTCTTTAAGCAAACACACTACCAATGAACCAACAGGACTGTCACTACAGAAAATGACACCCAAGTAGATTGCGGACGGTGTGCTGTACGTTTTGATGGATACATTGCGTAACATCTCGCGACCTTGGCAACGAGTGTGTAATGTAGTTTGGAAATTATTTATAGTCTTATAATCTCGCGTGTGAATATGTAAACAAGCCGGCACAGAACAGTAACCCAAAGCCGCAGTGTCGTCACTTATGTATGTATGTAGCGATGATAGCTCAGTGGTTAGCGCGGTTGGTTCGCATGCCGAAGGGCGCGGGTTCAAACACCAACAGTGAGCTTGAGCTGCCGGTGAAGGAAAACATCGTGAGGAAACCATAGCATGGTGGTAGCGTACTCTCTAGTATTCGGCTGGCTAGCTACCACACGAGAGTTGGAAATCTACCGCCAAGCAAACGGTGTATTCCGGCAGCCTCACTTGAGAGCCAGTTCCATTCCAGGCTAGGTGTGCTTTACCATCTTCGACCACACCTTGACTTAACATCAGGTGAGCTGTGGTCAAACACCTAGCCTGACAACACTTAAAAAAAAAATTCACTATTATTAGGGTTATGTACAAACTGATAGTTTTTTTTTTTTGGGATTTTATGGTTTGGCTACAAAGGCCTTTGAACCATGACATTATTTGCGAAGAACGAATTCATGTCTTACATCTATAGTTACAGTCAAAGTCTAGTCAAGTCCAGTCCGTGTCAGTCAAGTCCAGTCATGCTTTAGTAAAGTAGTGGCGACTACTTCAAGCTTCGCTGGAGTTTTGGAAGCAACACGAAAAGTCATGTTTCACCAGGTTATCGAGATTTGGAAAAAAATACAACGGGGCGACACGACTCTTGTGTCGATGTTTCTCTTTATGATAATACTTTAATGGCTCATCATCATCATCATCATCATTTCAGCCGTAGGACGTCCACTGCTGGACATAGGCCTCCCCCATTGACTTCCATAAAGACCGGTTGGAAGCGGCTCGCATCCAGCGCGTTCCTGCGTCTTTACTAGGTCGTCTGTCCACCTTGTGGGGGGACGTCCTACGCTGCGCTTGCCGGTCCGTGGTCTCCACTCCAGAACTTTGCAGCCCCATCGGCCATCAGTTCTGCGTGCTTACTGTACTGTACTTCTGTACTTTAATGGTTCAGGGTTCGCTATTTTTAATCGATTCAAAAAAGGATGATATATACTGTATGTTTTTTATTTGTTATGCAATAATTCCGCCAATCATGAAACGATTATGATAGATTCTTTTTTGCATGGTAGAAAGGTGGTCCCGTATAAATTTTATCAGATTGACAACGATGATATTTTCGTTTGCTCCGAAACCCCGCTGTTTTATTGGAGCAGCGCGTTTAGTTTTAACCCAAGGGTCATGGAGTCTGTTTCATACATTTACTTTTTTTTTTTTTTATGGTTGACAGGCTAATTGTTTGACCACAGCTCACCTGATGTTAAGTGAAGGTGTGGTCGAAGATGGTAAAGCACACCTAGCCTGGAATGGAACTGGCTCTGAAGTGAGGCTGCCGGAATACACCGTTAGATGCTTGGCGGCAGATTTTCAACTTGGGGGTGGTAGCTAGCCAGCGGAGTACTAGAGAGTACGCTACCACCATGCTATGGTTTCCTCACGATGTTTTCCTTCACCGGCAGCTCAAGCTCATTGTTGGGGTTTGAACCCACGCCCTTCGGCATGCGAACCTACCGCGCTAACCACTGAGCTATCATCGCTACAATTTGCTATTCAATCGGGGACGCTTACCATCGCGCGACCGGCCCGCGCGTGCGTCACCACCGCTCGGCGAGCGCGTCTCCCCAAGGGCGATCAGAAGAACTACTTTTATTTTCAACATTGGATTTATTATCATAAATTATTACATCGGCATCGATGTGATATCATACGGCCTTGGATTGTGAACGGTAGAGAGAAAGAGATAGTTCACATGCACGTGCCGGAGCGAGATAGGGAATGCCGCTCGTTACGCAAGCGAGACGGGCGGTGTAGCCCGGCGTGTCAGACAAGGACGGGGATATACCGGCGTGCGCGCAAATGAAAACGTGGTGGCCATGCTTGGTTTCTTGTCATATTTTTAAGGTTATGTCAAAAGTATTCGTAGAAGATACATTCGGAACGAAAATAAATTGTGCGTTTGGTTTTGGACGTAGGAACTTGTGTGACCGTTCTTTGGACGGCGTTTGTGACGTTCTGTTTTATTAATAGACAAAACAATAATTTTGTTTTAAATCTATACCGTTTTGTGACTGCGAAAGTTGTTCACTTTAAATTGTTGTTCATTTCGTTGTGAAGTTGTAAATACAGTGTCATACGGGTCGTGTTGAAAGTGTATTTACTGTACGGTAGTACATATTTACTTATTCCTTAGGATCGTATTTTAAAAAGGATTATTATTTTAAAACGTCAGTATGTTTTTTGTTGTTTTTTTCTCGATTTCGCGTGCGGCTTGTTAAGTTTGCGCGATTTTGACACTTAAATTATGAAACGTTCTTCTTTTGTTTACCTATTGTCTATGATGAAAGTTTTGGTGATTTTTTTAAAAATAATTATTGTAAATAGTGTTGTGTTTGACCATATCCTGGTTAATGTTTGTGATGGGAAGGGAATTTGGTCTCGAGGGAAAGCTTTCTCAATACGTCGGAGGTAGATTTTTAACTTGAGGGTGGTTGCTGGCCAGCCGTGAACTTGAAAGTATACTACCGTCTTAATTTAGGAAAGTAGAATAAAAATGTTGTAATTATTGTGATTTCTATTATAATTACTGAACATAATAATATTATAGAACTGAAAGTTTGTTACTTTTTGACGCGGTAACGGTTTAGAAAATTTTGGAAAGCTTCCAGCTTTTTTTTAGTCTAAAAAGTAACGACACGAACGATGCGCTCTCCTGATGGTTAGAGATAACTCCTGTCCATGACCATTGCAGCGATACACAGAACTTTGAGTAGCAAAACTAAGTCCGGGGGATCGCTGCTTTGGCGCTCATTATTTTGAGACTTTCGATGGTTAGTCTCAACAGCCCTGTAATTTCGCTGCAGTACCCTTCAAACCGGAACACAGTATTGTTTTCACACTACTGCTTGGCGGTAGAATATCTAGTACTGCGGTGGTACCTACCCTGACGACCTCCTACTGAGATTTACCACCAAGTAAAAGCTAGGTTATAATTTGGATTAAACCAAGCTACTTTTTATATTAGTAGTGAAATTATTTTTATAATTTATAATCGATAGAACAACGCGCGCTCAATGCTAGGCGCTTTGTGAAACAAGCTTTCTTTACAAACATATTGCCATATTATGATACCCTAGACATTTTGTTTTGTAGCGATGATAGCTCAGTGGTTAGCGCGGTCAGTTCGCATGTCGAAGGGCGTGGCTTCAAACCCCGGAAATGAGCTCGAGCTGCCGGTGAAGGAAACCATAGCATGGTGGTAGCGTACTCTCTAGTACTCGGCTGGCTAGCTAGCACACGAGAGTTGAAAATCTGCCGCCAAGCATCTAACGGTGTGTTACGGCAGCCTCACTTGAGAGCCAGTTCCATTCCAGGCTAGGTGTGCTTTACCATCTTCGACCACACCTTCACTTAACTTTTTTTTTTTTTTTATCGTAGTACATTACACACAGCGCCATCTGGCCCCAAACTAAGCTGAGCTTGTGTGATGGAAGTCAGATAACTGATAGAATACATACATATATATATTTTTTTGTAAATGCATACTTATAATACATACAGAACACCCAGACACAGAAACAAACATTTGTTGATACATAAAATGTTTGTCCTGAGCGGGAATCGAACCCACGCCCTTCGGCTGAGCGGAAACATAAGCTGAGCTGTGGTCATCCTTAAAAATATGATTAGATACCTATATTATGATTTTGGCGCCTATGTATTTCTAGACAGTTTTCAATATACCCTCCAAAGCGGTACGATGAAAGAACGCGCATACCTACGCAAGCCAAAATGTGAAAGGGCCCTATCACTAGGGCATTCGACCTCAAAAGCGAACGAAACCGCATTCAAATATTTAATTAATGAAACGGCCAAGTGCGTTTGGTGTTCACGTGCAGAGGGTTCCGTACCTACTAACACAATCACACTAATGTTATGAAGGCGAAAGTTTGTGAGTCTATTTGAAAAGAAAGTATCCGTACAAAGGTTGCCTAAAAGAGATCGCTCTAAACGATAAGGCCGCCGTTTCATTTAAATGTCAGTATTATTTCTACTGTGAACGGTAATACAGCGACATTGCAGGGCTGTTGAGACTAACCGTCGAATGTCTCATAGTAATGAGCGCCAAAGCAGCGATGCCTCAAACTTTGTTTTGCTACTAAAAGTTCTGTATATCGCTGCAAAGGTCATGGACAGGCGTTATCTCTTACTATCAGGAGAGCGTCTTGTTCGTATCATTAATTTTACGTTTGAAAAAAACCCAAGTCATTCATAGAAGTCTCGTTCTTAAAGGATTTTATTTACAAGACGCGGAACCCTAAAAACTAAACCAGTTTCAAAATGGCTTCCTTAATTTTTATAAATGTCACAGCTTGTCTTTTAATTATACATTTATATACATAACCAGAGTTTATTGTGCAGGTTTTGTCGGACCATTTTTTTTCTGACAGGCTAAGTGGTTGACCACAGCTCACTTGATGTTAAGTGACGAAGATGGTAAACACATCTAGCCTGGAATAGAGACTCGAGTGAGGCTGCCGGAACTCGCCGTTAAGTGCTTGACGACAGATTTTCAACTTGATGGTAGCTAGCCAACCGAGTATTATAAAATAGCCTACAAACACGCAAATAAATGACCAATACCGTTTGTAGGGGAAAGTGTTTAGCGCCATCTAGCCTCGAACTTAGCAAAGCTTCACTATGGGATCCCAATAACTGATTTATGATACTTTTTTGTAAATACACAAAATATTAGACGGAAAAAAATAATAGAAATTACAGCCTGAGTGGGTGTTCCCTGATAGATATAATCCGGGTGACTTCAAATCGCAAGTGAATCGGTTTCTTTTTGGTAAGCGTGCTCCATCGTAGACCGCATCTTTGGTTAATATCAGGCAAGATTCAGGCCAATCGCAATAAAAAACTAATTATATAACAAAATCGAACTCGCGACCTATTGTATAGGAAGCTAAACTGGCAGAACAGTTGGCGCCGTTTTTTTAATCGTTTTAAAAATATTGATAAGTCCAATATCTCATCGGGTGAACTGTGGTCAAACACCTAGCCTGTCAACATTAAAAAACATGTAATGGTAAAGTTGATCGCATTCATTGCACAAGTTTTATTTTATGGGTAGTTTGAAAAGTATGGAATTTTCTAGTTGCTAAAATCAGATATTCTTGTAATGCTTGTAGCTCAAATTATCACCTGTGAGCTGCCGTCAAACACCTAGCCTAAAAACTGTTAAAAAACTGTTTACTGGTACAGTTGATTCGTATTAATAGTACAAGTTTTATTTTGTGGGTGGTTTGAAAAGTATGGAATTTTCTTTTGTTAATCAAAGTTCTGTGTATCGCTGCAATGGTCATGGACAAGCGTTATCTCTTACCATCAGGAGAGCGTCTCGTTCGTCTCATTACTTTTTTGCATGAAAAAAAAAGCAATTATGATTTACCACAAATAAAGACCAAAATAAATGCAAGTAGTTGCGATTTTACTGTAAAATTATGCTCCATTTGTCCATAAATGGCAAAAATTTATTTGTATGGAAATCGAACCACCAGTAAAGATACTCATGACACATTGTGTCAGTATTAATGAAACAGGTTTTAGCTAAAATTTGATCTTAAATATGATGTCTAAAATAGATTCAATCGCCAACCGGATGTTTTGTGACATTTTAGTGACATTATGACAGATGCTCCGTGAGTGATATTGTAATGTCACAAGAATGTCATCATATCTGTGGAATTTAGTAGTAATTTTATTATGTAGCGATGATAGCTCAGTGGTTAGCACGGTAGGTTCGCATGCCGAAGGGCGTGGGTTCAAACCCCAACGATGACCAAACATGATGACAACAACATGACCAAAAATTTACTTGGTGGTAGATCTCCTTAGCAGGAGGTCGTCTAGGCAGGTACCACCGCAGCACCAGATATTCTGCCGCTAAGCAGTAGTGTGTAAACATTACTGTGTGAAGGGTACTACAGCTAGCGAAATTACTGGGCTGTTGAGACTAACCATCTAGTCTCAAAGTAATGAGCGCCAAAGCGGCGATGCCCTGGACGTTCTGTGTATCGCTGCAATGGTCATGGACAGGCGTTATCTCTTAACATCAGGAGAGCGCCTCGAACGTCTCTCTAGTTTTACATTTAAAAAAAAAAAATGAGCCTGAGCTGCCGATGAAGGAAAACATCGTGAGGAAACCATAGCATATTGGTAGGGTACTTTCTAGTGTACTGTATGTATTATAAGTATGTATTTACAAAAAAAAAAGTATTTAAGTATTCTATCAGTTATCTGACTTCCATAGCACAAGCTCTGCTTAGTTTGGGGTCAGATGGCGCTGTGTGTGTAGTCCTACGATATTTATTTATTTATTTATTTTATTATTTAGTACTCGGCTGTACTTTAACTATAACTACTTGGCAACTTATTTAAATTGAAAATATAAAACACTTTACACTGGCAAATGCACAAAATGCGACGCCAAAGCCAAAGAAAAAAAAAAATCTTAACAACGTTATTACCAGAACGATATTTTACACCTATAATTTTTTTATCAGCGTAAGGAAACAAATACTGTCAAAGCGTATATGTCAAACAATGGCATTATAAGTGTGTGTTAGTGTACAATGTTAGTGTGAGTGTTAGTATAGTGGCTAACGTGTCGGAAGATAGTATGACGGCCGGTGTTGCCGTCAAAAGAAAGTCGCGGTCAAGGAGAAGCTGGGCTAAAATCGACAACGATGGACAGGTATGTGCGCTAATCCGGCATTATTAAAAATCAAGGGGGGCTCGGAGTAGGGATGTTAGACGGCCACTCTGCAATCCTTGTACCAGCTGGCTGAAAAGCTGGTATTAAAGACGAAAAACTGGTAGAACTGGTAGATTTTGTAGCGATGATAGCTCAGTGGTTAGCGCGGTAGGTTCGCATGCCGAAGGGCGTGGGTTCAAACCCCAACAATGAGCTTGAGCTGCCGGTGAAGGAAAACATCGTGAGGAAACCATAGCATGGTGGTAGGGTACTTTCTAGTACTCGGCTGGCTAGCTACCACCCTCAAGTTGAAAATCTGCCGCCAAGCATCTAACGGTGTGTTCCGGCAGCCTCACTTGAGAGCCAGTTCCATTCCAGGCTAGGTGTGCTTTATCATCTTCGACCACACCTTCACTTAACATCAGGTGAGCTGTGGTCAAACAAATAGCCTGTCAACCATTAAAAAAAAAAAAAAAAAAACAAGGTTTGCCAGATGTCGAAATTAAAAAAAAAAACGTTAAAAAACTGTGCTTCACACATAATATATATTAAGATAAGTATAGGTTTGTATTTTCATTCCTTGAGGTTGGAGCTAGTTTTTGAAAGGATTGGAATGATTTTTTATATGCATCTTAAAAATTTGTCGGTTATATTATACGTATTTTCAGTGTATTTTTGTCGGTCAACAGCTAATCTTGACATTTTTCGGTCTACGACAAATCTTGGTATTTTTGCGTACCAGGACCGAGTATCCTTGGTACATGGTACTAAAACTCAGTATAAACACCAAGAAGTTGTTATATCTAACATCACTGGCTCGGAGTAAGGAACGTACCCATAATACGTGACTCTTAAAGTCACAGTCAAAGTACAGTCCGTGACGGTCGAGTCCAGTCATGCCTTAGTAAAGTAGTAGCGACTTTACTATAAGTTGTCATGAAATCATTTATTAATTAATTTTACTACTTGGTTAAGTTTACCTAATAGTCGGTTAATATTTATTTTTAATGTTTTTTTTTCGTCTTATATAATTGCCAAATACATATCACGTTCTCGAGTATCTTAGGTGTCTCGCCAATCACGCCGCCGGGAATTACTCGTAAACAGTGGTGACAATGAAAGTGTTAAATACTTATGTGTGGTAACGATTTGTTTTTTTTTGTCTGCAGGCGTCGGACTTCACTGACATCGGAGATTGGCCGACGCTCGGCGCGGCGGTGACCGGCGGCGCGCGGTGTCACTCGACCCCGCCGCCCGCAGACGCGGATTGCTCGCACCACAATGGCAACACAGTAAGTTAATCTACCTTTGCGTTACTATAGGCTGAGCGTATGAAGGAAGAGTGGGTCGAGGGTGAATATACATCATCTTTAGTAGCGATGATAGCTCAGTTGGTTAGCGCGGTAGGTTCGCATACCGAAAGGCGTGGGTTCAAACCCTAACAATGAGCTTGAGCTGCCGGTAAAGGTAACCATAGCATGGTGGTAGCGTACCTACTCTCTAGTACTCGGCTGGCTAGCTACCACGCGAGAGTTGAAAATCTGCCGCCAAGTAGGTATCTAACGGTGTGTTCCGGCAGCCTCACTTGAGAGCCAGTTCCATTCCAGGCTAGGTGTGCTTTACCATCTTCGACCACACCTTCACTTAACATCAGGTGAGCTGTGGTCAAAACAACTAGCCTGTCAACCAGAAAAAAAAAAAAAAATTGTCAGTTTTTTTTTAATGAATCAAATTAAAATTAATGGGCGGACCCACACGAGATTTGAAAATCTGCCGCCAAGCATCTAACGGTGTGTTCCGGCAACTTCACTTGAGAGTCAGTTCCATTCCAGGCTAGGTGTGCTTTACCATCTTCGACCACACCTTCACTTAACATCAGGTGAGCTGTGGTCAAACAACTAGCCTGTCAACCATAAAAAAAAAAAAAGAAAGAAAATAATTTTATTTTGCAACAATACAAAAAAAAAAACAAAATTAACAACAAATAGAGACAAACAGTGACTTGCCTTTAACATTATTGTTATTTATGGCCAATAAATATTACTGATTTACTCAATACTACTACAACTGATTTTTTTTTTTTACTGTTTTTTTTTGTCAATTGGGGAGGCCTATGTCCAGCAGTGGACGTCCTACGGCTGAAATGATGATGATGATGACTGATTTACTGACCGCCCGGTGCCTCGCGTCCTCGTAGAATAAAGCCTTTACCATATATGTACGTGTATCTCGCACGCACTTAACAAAACCCCCCCTGAACGCACGGTTTCATTATTAGCGCAAGCATGTTACAAACACTCGAGCACTCGAACTATTATTTTAGTAAAACGGACTCAAAGAAAAATGGCCTCACAATGATCTGTCGCCCCGGGCCTCGCAACAGCTAAAGCCGCCGCTGGGCTTGAATGCTGGTAGGGGGAAATGCACAATACTCCCCAAGCGGGACGTCAGTGTAGGTCTTATCGCTCCCATTCCGAATAAATAAACAAATAAATATCATAGGACATTACACACAGTGCCATCTGACCCCAAACTAAGCAGAGCTTGTGCTATGGAAGACAGATAACTGATAGAATACTTAAATACTTTGTATAAGAATAGATATTGGTTTTGCCGTTTCAGGATCAAGCGGATCGTGTGCCCCCGGAGGTGCAGCCGCCTCCGAGCGCGAAGCCGGCCGACCTCCACAACCACCATCCCATCGATAGGCACCACGACAAGAACAAAGCTGTCGGTGAGTGTCTCAAGATAAACTTGGACTTTTCCTTTACCATGTTTTTTTTTTTAAATATCTTCTTATACTTAAAGCATATTATACCTACAAACGACGAATTCTTGACAGAAATATAGTTAATTTATGAAGTAATAAACAAAACCGGCCAAGTGCGAGTCGTGCACGCGCACGAAAGGTTCCGTACCATTATCCATAAAAAATCAAGTTTGTTGTATTATGGGATATTAAATATTTATTTTATTTTATTTTTAGTATTTGTTGTTATAGCGGCAATAGAAATGTATCATCTGTGAAAATTTCAACTGTCTAGCTATCACCGTTCTTGAGATACAGCCTGGTGACGGAGGGACGGACGGACAGCTAAGTCTCGGTAATAGGGTCCCGTTTTTACCCTTTTGGTACGGAACCCTAAAAACAATAAATATCTTGAATCTTGAACTCAAATTTTTGTAATGGGGTTTCAATATCTGCACTCTTACACCCCGAGACGACCTTTCAAACACGTAAATGTAGGTTTGATCCAAGCCATTTTGTTCGTTTACGAAGCTAGTTTGAACGATTTCTTTTTCGTAGGATGCCACAATGTTGCTTTTCCTAGATCGGAATCGAACCCACGCTCTTCAACTCTTGAAGCAGACATCAACGGGTCAAATATTTCAAACAAACATTATTTTGTTTGTTTGAAACATTTTTATATGGGATGATCTCTAAAGTATGGTCTACTAAACTAAAAATAGTATCATAACAATCGATTCAAAATTGGCGCATTGGTCGCGTAACACATTAAAAAAATACATACAGTCGAATTGAAAGAAAATAATTTTATTTTGTAACATAGAACAAAACAAACCAAAAATAACAACAAATAGAGGCAAACAGTTACAGAATAGGGGCTCACCTCAGCATAATATTGGTCATACTAAGCGGTGTGACCAGCGCTGGTCTTCCGGTGACCACTTGTCGGTCAAACAAAACAAACACGTTTACCACTTTTTTTAAAAGGTTGTTTTATAGTTGTCATAAATTAATGTTTTTGACTTGTCGTTTTTGACATTGAAATACGGAGCGAGGTTCTGGGGTAGCTTTTTAAAGTTTTGATCGGACAGGCGGCGCCGGCAAAGGCGGCAGCAAGTCCGGAAAGCACAAGTGGGTGCCGCTGGACATCGACGTGAAGGCTGCCCGCCCTGGCAAGCACGGCCCGCCGCACACAGCGCGACAAGAAAACGGCATGATCGAAGGTCTGTATCCGACACACTTAGCAGGGGGTTTTTTTAAAGTAATTGTAATGAGACTAGCAAGACGCTCTCCTGATGGTAAGAAATTACGTCTGTCTATGATCATCACAGCGATGCACAGAACTTTGAGTAGCAAAATAAAGTCCAGGGCATCGCTGCTTTGGCGCTCATTACTTTGAGACATTAGATGATTAGTCTCAAAAGCCCTGGCTGCAGTACCCTTCAAACCGGAACACAGTAATGCTTACACACTACTGCTTGTAGTAGTGGCGTGGTAGGTGAGTGCGTGGGAGCCTTCCAGACGCAAGTGAATTGACAGGCTAGGTGTTTGACCACAGCTCATCTGATGTTAAGTGAAGCTGTTGTCGAAGATGGTAAAGCACACCTAGCCTGGAATGGAAATGACTCACAAGTGAGGCTGCCGGAACACACCGTTAGATGCTTGGCGGCAGATTTTCAACTTGGGTGGTGGCTAGCCAGCAGAGTACTAGAAAGTATCCTACCACCATGCTATGGTTTCCTTCACACGCAGCCCAAGCTTATTGTTGGGGTTTGAACCCACGCCCTACGGCATGCGAACTGACCTAACACTAAACGCGCTAACCAATGAGCTATCATCGATACATCCTCTAGGCGAGAGTGCTTTTCCGTAGAACGCATCTTCGCTTAACATCAGGCGAGATGGCGGTCAAACGCAAGACTATCTACACTAATATTATAAAGAGGAAAGATTTGGATTTTTCTATCCATCCATCCAAACTTTCGCATTTATAATATTAGTGAGAAGTGTGAACTGAAACTGAAATTTATGTAACGCTTGTTTGTAATAATCCTGTCATATCCTTCCAGACACTCATTCCCTGAACGGTGACGAGGCGCGGCGCGGCGGCTCGCGGCCGCGCGGGGGTTCCGCCCGCGGACGAGGCACCGCGCGGCGCACCACGACGCGCCCTGCATCCGCCATGCCGGCGCTCAGCGCCCCGCACCACCCCATGTACAGGGTCGCTGAATTTGTACACCATCCAGACTTGAACCAGGTATGTGTGATTGCTAGAAAGGGGAGTGATTGCTAGACTAGGGAGTGGGGAGTGATTGCTAGAAAGGGGAGTGATTGCTAGAAAGGGGAGTGATTGCTAGAAAGGGGGGGTGATTGCTGCCTTTGGAAGTGATACTGACTGGGAAGTAATTGTATTGATAGTGAAGAAGAATGCATCTATCACCGCCTCCGCCATTCCTTTTACAGGACTGGCGAGCACATACCGTGACTTGAACCATGTATTTGAGAGCGATGGCTAGCGAGTGGCTCATTAAGATCTTTAGTATTCAAGGGATATATGTATCTTTAGTGTAGTGACAGCCCTGTTGGTTCATTGGTAGCATGTCTGCTTCGAAAGCTGAAGGGCGTGGGTTCGATTCCCACTCAGGACTAACATTTGTGTGACTAACATCGATGTTTGTTCTGTGTCTGGGTGTACTGTATGTATTATAAGTATGTAATAACAAAAAAAAAAGTATTTAAGTATTCTATCAGTTATCTGTCTTCCATAGCACAAGCTTTGCTTAGTTCGGGGTCAGATGGCGCTGTGTGTAATTGTATTTCCGCTTAAAAATCGTTTTGGTTACAACACTGACGTGTTAGATAAATGTTTAAATTAAAACCTCGTCACTATATAACCAAAATGGCATTATAGTAAACCGTATAGTGCCACTCCGAGCCTTACGCGGCCGTGTTCCCGCGCGTTTCCTCGAGTAGGCGCGTACAACCCTCTCGCTCGCACCTACGCTTGTTCCACGCTCGGTCCCTTTCTGCCGACGCCGCCCGCCAAACGGTCGTGCGACATCTACCGCGCAAAGCCAGTCGTCTCCTACTCTATTCCCGATCGACACGGTTGTACGCGAGCACTTAACCTAACCCACGAGCTTTCCATTTTCACTATTTTGTATGTCTGGTGGACAATAAACTGTTCCCTGTGACTTTCTCGTGTTTTACTCAAATGAGGGCACATTCTCCCCCTCATAACATAATTTTTAATTAAATTATTGAATGCCCGATAAGGGCAAACTGATGACACAATCTTTGCAAGAACACCTAGCATAATATTAAATTGTATCAGTGTTTTTCTCAATAAATATTTCTGAATCTGAACCTGATGACTTTTAAGCAGAAATACACAAAAAAATACTCAAAATAAACTTCCGCAAAGTAAAGCCTGAATCAATCAATTAAGATCTTCTATAAACCCATAAAAGAAATTAATCGTCAAGTGACAAATTGCAAGAAACGCAGCAGAGAAGTGTTTTGTATCTTTAATAGAAAAGTTGTGGACGTTTGATAAAACTCCGGATCAGCTATCCACTCTCAAAGTCTTATCGATAAACTGATTATTGTGACTGTCGCAGTCTGTCATTTTAAAAATTGTCCCGTTTTGTATATAACATTACATTTTAAATCGGGGAGTGAAATGTCAGTCACTTAAAATATGGGAGTGATTGCTAGCGAGGGGAGTGACTGTTACCAAAGGGAGTGATTAAGGGAGTGGTATTCGTAATGATTGTTGGAGATAGAGTGTCTGTGAAATATTTTCATGAAAGTGAGTGTTTAGTAGAAGATATATTTTTTTTTGCACATTTTTTTTGGTACGAAATATTAAGTGTTATTTACTTAAGCATTAACTTTATATGTATGTATTATTTATTTTGTTTGTGGCTTAGTTATTAGGAATTGGCGTCACTATCCAAACTTTGTAGTTTAAACTACCTAACTGTGTAATAGAATAACATTTATTTTAACAGCTGTAAACTGTTTTGGTTAGTGTAGCCATGATTTAAGATGAGCCACGAAAGTCCCCCAAAATTTGATATGTCATTTAGGCTTACATTGTCATTGGGATTTTGAGTACCATTAATTTGATTTCATATAATATATGTAAATAACATAATGTATGCAAGGTTTATTAACTTGGAGTACACTGAGCCGAAAAGTAATAATAATATAACTCTTTAGTGTTCACACCAATAACAAACAATTATAACAGTATAGACTTAACACTGATGGAACAATTGGCGGACTTATCGCTAAAAGCGATCTCTTCCAGGCAACATATAAAGTAAAAGTAAAAAAAGTAGTTAAGTGTTTATTGTTTTAGTTTTGTTATCTATCTATATTATAAAGAGGAAAGATTTGATTGTTTGTAATGAATAGGCTCCGAAACTACTGGACCGATTTCAAAAATTCTTTCACCATTGGGAAACTACACTGTCTCCGGGTGATATAGGCTACTTTTTATACCTGTATTCTCACGGGAATGGGTACTACGCGGGTGAAACCGCGAGACGTCCGCTTGTACAATATTATAAAGAGGAAAGATTTGTTTGTTTGTAATGAATAGGCTCCGAAGCTACTGGACCGATTTCAAAAATTCTGTCACCGTTGTGTCAAAAAATTTGTTCCTTTTTAAACCGACTTCAAAAAAGGAGGAGAGTTTTGGTGGTTTTTTTTTTTTCATTTTCATGTTTGTTATCTCTGAACTCGATCATTTATTATCTGGTTTGGATTATTTTTCTGTGTGGAAATACCTTCAGATTGGCTCCACTGAAATTTTATTCAATTTATGAAAAACGTATTGTATCCATAGAAATATCATTGACCTTCAACAAAATGTTTATACCAGCAGATTTTTTATAGAGTTACTAACTGCGCCCCGCGGTGTTACCCGCTACATGTTTTCGGGATAAAAAGTAGCCTATGTGTTAATCCAGGGTCTCAGCTACCCCCATACCAAATTTCATCCAAATCCGTTCAGTAGTTTTTGCGTGAAAGAGTAACAAAAACACATCCAAACTTTCACATTTATAATATTAGTTTGATAGTAAAAGTTGTTCACAATGATAAGTCCAGATTCACTTTCGGCTTAGTTTAACTCAAGCGTCAAACCCTAATACAGTGAAACCTGGTTAAGTGGGCCCTGGTATGGGTCACATTTTTTTATTATGGGTCACGTTAGGTACAATATTGGCGTCTTCAAATCTAGAGTAAATAGGTTTCTTCTAGGTAAGCGTGCTCCATCTTAGACCGCACTACTGCTTAACATCAGGCAGTGTGATCAAACGCGAAACTATTTTGAATAAAAAAAACAGATCATTTGGTAGTATATCTTCTTCAAGAGCTGTAGGGCGTGGGTTCGATTCCTACCAGAACAAACATTTATGTAACGATAAATGTTTGTTATGTGTCTGTTTGTATTTACAAAAAAAAATTATATAAGTTTTATATCAGTTATCTGGTTCTGATAGTACGAGCTTTGCTTAGTTTGAGGCTAGATGGCGCTGTTTGTAATGAAAGAAAGAAATAATGCAGGTTTTTTATAGATTACTTATAATTATTGATAGCCCAGTTAGCTCATTTAAATAAATATCGTAGGACATTACACACAGCGCCATCTGGCCCCAAACTAAGCAGAGCTTGTGTGATGGAAGTCAGATAACTGATAGAATACTTGGTATATCTACATATTTGGTAGTACATCTGCTTCAAGAGCTGTAAGACGTGGGTTCGATTCCCACTCACGACAAACATTTGTGTGGCAGAGATGAATGTTCTGATTTTGTTCTGTCAAAGGTCCTTGATAGGTCCCAGTTATGCAGGTTTCACGGTAATATGCACTATGCAAGTCATAATAGCTTGATCCACATCAAAAGAAGCATTTCAATTTCATATTAGACAGAGACCGCAATATGCACAGATGTGACGTCACTTGTATGTAATTTTTATATTAACACACACTGCGGGAAGAGGACAGCAATATTTTAACACTTTTACGGCATGACTGGTGAGACACCTACGATACTTTTTTTTTAATGTAAAAGTAATGAAAGAAAGAAAGAAAGAAAGAAAGAAGGAAAAACATATTTTTTTTCCTAACAATACACTAGACACAACAACAGATAAGTACAAACAAAAGACATAAATAAGAAGATTAACAAATATTAACAAATTTGACAAGACAATAAGCGGGTTATCGCTGCAGTGGCTGGTGCATCAACTAGGAAAAAAAAAATGAGACGAACGATGCGGTCTCCTGATAGTAAGAGATAACGCATGTCATGACCATTGCAGCGATACACAGAACTTCGAGTGACGAAACAAAGTCCAGGGCATCACTGCTTTGGCGCTCATTACTTTGAGACTTTCGATGGTTAGTCTCAACAGCCCAGTAATTTCGCTGCAGTACCCTTCGAACCGGAACACAGTAATGTTTGCACACTACTACATGGCGGTAGAATATCTGACACTGCGGTGCCTACCTAGACGACCTCCTGCTAAGGAGATCTACCACCAAGTATTTATGTATTCTATCAGTTATCTGACTTCCATCACACAAGCTTTGCTTAGTTTGGGGCCAGATGGCGCTGTGTGTATAGTCCTACGATATTTATTTATTTTATTTTAATAATTGTCTTATTTTTTTTAAATGACTAATTTATCGCTTTGGTACTCAAAATGCATCGAAATTACATTTTGGCTTATTACATGGGACAAGTATGTATGTATCTACTTATATAAATGTTATGCTATTTATGTATATACAATACATATAAATGTACATACACATAATATGTTGTTTTCGTGGTGCTTTTGGTGTGGTTTTAGTGAGAATTCAAATTAATAAAAATACATATGTTACCTACCTTTCATTATTTTTTTAAATATCTTCTATCAGCTTTATTTATGTGTATGTGGATTCTCATATGAACCACTGGAGGCGCTTTTATCACTATTTGAAAGGGTTGTGATCACTAAAATATTTATTTACAATATAACAATGTGCCCATTGTACAAGTTACTATCACTGACGAATACGGTGATTAAATTCAGGCTTAGTATTAAAAGTTATTATTATTTATAATTTTTCAAATATTTCAATTTATATTGTTTTAAAAAATTGTAGTGATAGCTCAGTGATTAACATGGTCGGATCGCACGCTGATAGGGGGTGGGTTCAAACCCCTACAATGAGCTTGAGCTGCCGGTGAAGGAACTTTTTTTTTTAATGTTTGACAGGCCAGGTGTTTGACCACAGCTCACCTGATGTTAAGTGAAGGCGTTAGATGCTTGGCGGCAGATTTTCAACTTTTTTTTTTTTCTAGTGGTTGACAGGCTAGTTGTTTGACCACAGCTCACCTGATGTTAAGTGAAGGTGTGGTCGAAGATGGTAAAGCACACCTAGCCTGGAATGGAACTGGCTCTCAAGTGAGGCTGCCGGAACACACCGTTAGATGCTTGGCAGCAGATTTTCAACTTGAGGGTGGTAGCTAGCCAGCTGAGTACTAGAGAGTACGCTACCACCATGCTATGGTTTCCTCACGATGTTTTCCTTCACCGGCAGCTCAAGCTCATTGTTGGGGTTTGAACCCACGCCCTTCGGCATGCGAACCTGCCGCGCTAACCACTGAGCTATCATCGGTACAAAATAGCATGGTTTTACAAATGGTTACTGTTCTCTAGTACTCGGCTGGCTAGCTACCACTTTCAAGTTTGAAAATCTACCGCCAAGCATCTAACGGTGTGCTCCGGCCGGCTTCGCTTGAGAGCCAGTTCCATTCCAGGCTTGGTGTGCTTTACCATCTTCGATCACACCTTCACTTTACATCAGGTGAGCTGTGGTCAGAACACCTAGCCTGTCAATCATAAAAACAGCTCGATCGATTTCGATAAAACTTATATGGGACCACCTCTGATCTATGATCTACCAAGCAAAAAAAGAATTATTAAAATCGATTCATAATTGACGGAATTATCGCGTATATATATATATACCTAATACTCGAATTGCGAACCTCCTTATTTGAGTCGATTAAAAATAAGTTTTTTTAGTAAATTGTTATTATTAGTGATAGAATCGTCCAGTGATCACGACTCTTTATATCAATCACCATATCACCATCATCATCACCGGTTTAACCCCATCCCCCCCGCCACAGCTCCGCGTGGCTCAACCGGCGCTCTCTCAGGTTATGCTGCCATATAACCAGCTGCCGCAGTTGCCACTGGCGCCTCCGCTGGCGCAGGCCTACTACTACGGCGCCGCGACAGCCACCGCCGCCCCCTACGGTCTGGGACTCGACCAGGCCACCTTGAAGGACCTTATCAAGAAACAAATGTGAGTATAACTCTTGATTTAAACATACACAATACTAGCAGCTCGCCCCGGCTGCGCACGGGAAAACAAAACTCTATTACAAACAAACAAAAAAATGAAATCTTTCCTCTTTATAAGATGTAGATGACAACTGTAATAGTTAGACATATGATATCGCGGACTTACTTGCAGCTGTCAACTTGCTATAAAACGTCACTTTATTCTATTGTCAATAGTTTTCGCTGCGCATGCTAAGTAAGGGTTTTTTCAGTAATTTTTCACAGCTTGGGTTACATTATTGAAGTTTCCATACGGATCCCTGACTGTTTTTAAATAAAATATAGCGTATGCCCATCACGGATAATATAGCATTCTAATAATGAAAGAATTATTAAGATCGGTCCAGTAGTTTCGGAGCCTATTCAATACAAACAAACAAAAAAATGTAATCCATACTTTTTATAAGATGTAGATGACAACTGTAATAGTTAGACATATGATATCGCGGACTTACTTGCAGCTGTCAACTTGCTATAAAACGTCACTTTATTCTATTGTCAATAGTTTTCGTTGCTCATTTAGGGTTTTTTTTATGTGAAAAATAATGCGACGAACAAGACGATGTACACACTACTGCTTGGCGGCAGAATATCTGGTACTGCGGTGGTACCTACCTAGATAACCTCCTGCTAAGGAGATTACCTCCTACCTATATCCTGGTAGGAGATTTAGTAGCAGTAAGGATTTTTTTTTAAATTTCACTGTTTGGGTTACATTATTGAATTTTCCATATATATATATATTATAAAGAGGAAAGATTTGATTGTTTGTTTGTATTGAATAGGCTCCGAAACTACTGGACCGATCTTAATAATTCTTTCATTATTAGAATGCTACATTATCCGTGATGGGCATAGGCTATATTTTATTTAAAAACAGTCAGGGATCCGTATGGAAACTTCAATAATGTAACCCAAGCTGTGAAAAATTTGAAAAAACCCTTACTTATCATGCGCAGCGAAAACTATTGACAACAGAATAAAGTGACGTTTTATAGCAAAGTGACAGCTGCAAGTAAGTCCGCGATATCATATGTCTAACTATTACAGCTGTCATCTACATCTTATAAAGAGGAAAGATTTGATTGTTTTGTATTGAATAGGCTCCGAAACTACTGGATCGATAGTTTTATATCGTTAATCAAGTTTTGTGTTGCGCGAAGCCGGGGCGAGCTGCTAGTATTTCATTTTTTATTCAAAATAGTTTCGCGTTTGATCACTCTGCCTGATGTTAAGCAGTAGTGTGGTCTAAGATGGAGCACGCTTACCTAGAAGAATCTTATTTACTCTAGATTTGAAGACACCCATATTGTATCTAACAGGGAGCACAGACTCCGGCAGAGAGTTCCACAACCTCGCTGTGCGAATGAAAAATGTGGAATCAAAACGCTTTGTGCGGACATATTTTTATATACGTTTGGTGTATAAACAAGTTGTATTCTATTCTAATCTAATTTATCATTCGCAGTGAATACTACTTCAGTCCTGACAACCTCGCGCGGGATTTCTTCCTCCGGCGCAAGATGGACGCGGACGGGACGATCCCCGTGACACTGATCGCCTCGTTCCACCGTGTGCGAGCCCTCACCGCCGACGTGCAGCTGGTGCTGGACAGCATCAAGGACTCTGACAAACTGCAGCTCATCCAGGGCTTCAAGGTGATCCCATCATACTGTGCCGATTGAAAGATGAATAAATATATTTTTTTTATGTAAAAAGTAATGACACGAACGAGACGCTGTCGTGATGGTAAGAGATAACGCCTGTCCATGACCATTGCAGCGAAACACAGAACTTTGAGTAACAGAACAAAGTCCGGGGCATCACTGCTTTGGCGCTCATTACTTTGAGACTTTCGATGGTTAGTCTCGACAGCCCAGTAATTTCGCTGCAGTACCCTTCAAACCGGAACACAGTAATGTTTACACACTACTGCTTGGCGGCAGAATAACTGGTATTGCGGTGGTACCTACCTAGACGACCTCCTGCTAAGGAGATCTACCACCAAGTAAAGCTTATTAGTTCAGTTAAATTTAATATTTTTTTTTTTTGTTTAAAATAAGTTTGCGTTTAACCACACTCTGCCTGATGTTAAGCAGTAGTGTGGTCTAAGATGGAGCACGCTTACCTAGAAGAAACCTATTTACTCTAGATTTGAAGACGCAAATCTAGAGATGTTTTGATTTCAAAATTTTTAGCGTACTGTCTTATTGAACGAGGTTTATACCTATAATTGAGGCAGCACTTAATTTTTGCCAACTTTGTTTAATATGTATCAACTGTACTAGTTGCTGCTTCGTTTCTATGACTATGAAATGTAGCGATGATAGCTCAGTGGTTAGCGCGGTCGGTTCGCATGCCGAAGGGCGTGGGTTCAAACCCCAACAATGAGCTTGAGCTGCAGGTGAAGGAAAACATCGTGAGGAAACCATAGCATGGTGGTAGCGTACTCTCTAGTACTCGGCTGGCTAGCTACCACACGAGAGTTGAAAATCTGCCGCCAAGCATCTAACGGTGTGTTCCGGCAGCCTCACTTGAGAGCCAGTTGCATTCCAGGCTAGGTGTGCCTTACTATCTTCGACCACACCTTCACTTGACATCAGGTGAGCTGTGGTCAAACCTAGCCAACCATAAAAAAAAGATTAAAATAAAAAATAAGTATGTACCATAGGACATTACATATTACACGCAGCGCCATCTGACCCCAAACTAAGCAAAGCTTGTGTTATGATAGTCAGAATAACTGATGGAATACTTCAATACTTTTTTTTTGTAAATATAATACATACAGTACACACCGACACAGAACAAATATCTATGTTAGTCACACAAATGTTAGTCCTGAGTGGGAATCGAACCCACAATTGCCGGACTTGTCGCTAAAAGCGATCTCTTCCAGGCAACATTACTTACTTAGATTATTATTTATTCTTTCAGATTCGCACGGCAGTGGACCCGACAAAATGGCCTATATTGGACATTGCCGATGACAACGACAAGCCGAAACCGACCGAGGACAAGCCGAAGGCGCCCGAACCCGACAACAGGGCTCCGGAAAACAAAGCTCCGGAAGATAAAGCCCCTGAAGACAAAGCCCCTGAAATTAAGACCCCTGAAAATAAGGCACCGGAGAGCGCGACCCCGGAAAAGGTCTTAGAAAGCAAAACATTGGAGCCAGTCGTAGCTGAAAAGGGAACTAAAGGTAAAACCGTCATTTTTTTATTTTTTTTTAATTAAATAAATATCGTAGGACTATACACACAGCGGCATCTGGCCCCAAACTAAGCAAAGCTTGTGTGATGGAAGTCAGATAACTGATAGAATACATAAATACTTGGTGGTAGATCTCCTTAGCAGGAGGTTGTCTAAGTAGGTGCCGCAGTGCCAGATATTCTACCGCCAAGCAGTTGTTTGCAAACATTACTGTGTTCGGGTTTGAAGGTGACTGCAGCTAGTGAAATTACTGGGCTGTTGAGACTAACCATCTAGTCTCAAAGTAGTGGGTGCCAAAGCAGCGATGCCCCGGACTTTGCTTTGCTACTGAAAGTTCTGTGTATCGCTATAATGGTCATGGACATGCGTCATCTCTTACCATCAGGAGATCGTATCGTTCGTCTCACTACATTTACATTGAAAAAAATACTTTTTTTTTGTAAATGCATACTTATAATACATACAGAACACCCAGACACAGAACAAACGTTCGTTTATTCACAAAATGTTTGCCCTGAGTGGGAATCGAACCCACGCCCTCCAGCTCTCAAGGCAGATATGCTACCAATGGGCCAACGGGGCTGCGGAAGAACAATATGTTTGTTTTAAAATGTGTTATTGAATTTTCAGATGCTTCGGCTACTGAAAGTAACTCTGAAGAGAAGAAAGCTAAAGACGAAGCGCTCAGCATAGAGCCCGCGGTGGACAGACAGGAGGCTGGCGCAGTGGAGACGAAACCTGTCAAGGTGGAGCATGTACCATCACCTGCCGACAAGAAGGTGGAACCAAAAGAGACCCAGAGTTCGGGGTTCGACGCTGAAGAAGCTCAGAAGGAACAGGTTAGCGTGTCTTCATATTTTTTTTTTTTATGTAAATAGTAATGAGACGAACGAGACGCTCTCCTGATGGTAAGAGATGACGCATGTCCATGACCATTGCAGCGATACACAGAACTTTGAGTAACAAAACATAGTCCAGGGCATCGCTGCTTTGGCGCTCATTACTTTGAGACTTTCGATGGTTAGTCTTAACAGCCCAGTAATTTCGCTAGCTGCAGTACCCTTCGAACCGGAACACAGTAATGTTTACACACTACTGCTTAGCGGCAGAATAACTGGTACTGCGGTGGTACCTACCTAGACGACCTCCTGCTAAGGGGATCTACCACCAAGTGAAAACACTAACAATAACTAGATCCCACTAATATTATAATTTTTTTTTGTTTTTTTCCTTCTAATGATGTTTCTGTTTGTTGTTAGATACCTCATTGTTATTACAATCTAGCCTAGTCGAGACTAATAAGTAATTTTAATATAACTTAAACTGCTAAGTAGAGTCTAATCGAAGAATGCGTCCATCGACACTTTTCTTACTGACTCTATTAAAATAAAATAAAAGAAATAAAATTATTTTCTTTCTTTCTTTTCTTATTAAGGGGAAGACACTTTGTTCATGTGTTCTATATATTTTTTTTTTTTATGGTTGACAGGCTATGTATTTGACCACAGCTTACCTGATGTTAAGTGAAGGTGTGGTCGAAGATGGTAAAGCACACCTAGCCTGGAATGGAACTGGCTCTCACGTGAGGCTGCCGGAACACACCGTTAGATGCTTGGCGGCAGATTTTCAACTCTCGCGTGGTAGCTAGCCAGCCGAGTACTAGAGAAGACGCTACCACCATGCTGTGGTTTCCTCACGATGTTTTTCCTTCACCGGCAGCTCAAGCTCATTGTTGGGGGTTGAACCGCGCCAACCACTGAGCTATCATCGCTACAAAATCGCTTGTATTTGTTTGACAGCAGAAACCGGAGAGTTCCGAGCAAAGCAGCGAAGAGAAGAAACCAAGCGACTCGAACGACGATCCGCCGCTACAGACGGAAACCGAAGAGAAATCCGTCGAGAAACGGTGAGTGTACATAAAATCTCTACATAGTATAAAACAAAGTCGCTTCCCGCCGTCTGTACGCTTAGATCTTTTAAACTACGCAACGGATTTTAATGCGGTTTCCATCAATAGACAGAGTGATTCAAGAGGATTCATTTATATGTATAATACATGCATATGCACCACATTAGTTAGTTTAATAGTCAAGTTAAAAACTTTTTGGTTTTGGCGTCTCATTTTGAGCATTTGCCAGTATCAAGTGATCTATATTTTCAAGTTTCAAAAGTTAAATAAGTTGCCTCGGCTATAGTTATAGTCAAAGTCCAGTCTTGGTCAAGTACAGTCCGTGTCAGTCAAGTCCAAACATGCTTTAGTAAAGTCGCCACTACTTAACTAAAAACTCAAAGCTTTTCCTTTGACTTTTTTCATTTGAAAATGACTTTTCGTGTTGCTTTCAAAACTCCATCGAAGTTTATAGTAGTAAACTTCGATGAAAAGTCATGGTTTTTTTTTGGTTGACTACAACTCACCTGATGTTAAGTGACGGTGTGGTCGAAGATGGTAAACACACCTAGCCTGGAATGAATGTTTCACCACATATCATTTTTCCACACTCGCTTGTAATTCGACACTTTATGAATAAAACACCACCATTTTTATGCATAAACACTCTACAAAACACTCGTTTTGGAAAAAAATACGACAGGACTCTTTCCGCGTCCCCGCCAAAAAACTTTGCCTCCGTGAAGAAGGCCACCGAACGTGACTTCAACTATAGTAACCGTAATTAAACGTGAGCAAAAACAAAAGTGATTCAAATAAACGTTTGTCTAAAAAAAGAAAAATTAAAGTTTATTGAATATTTTCGATGATCTATTTGTAGTCACGGTAGCTCAGCCGTAACGTCATCGCCTGTCAAGCCTTACCTCCCGGGTTCAAGTCCCACCGCCGTCACCGGTTTTTGTACTCTACCTCGTAAAGTATGTCGTCTAGTTTGTATTTGACGATATTTGTATCGGGGTTACAGCAAAGCGTGCTAACCGAACTCCTTAGTGTAAAATCGCTCTGGGGATCATAAGGTTCGCTACAAAATTTACTTATTTGATCTTTAGTATTTTCGCTAAACAGCATTATATGAAGGTTCCCTGAAAGTTTTAGCGTAAAAAAAAAAGAAAAAAAGTTGCGACCAAAGCGTTACCCGTACATGGCGGACGTCTCCCATGTGCGCACTAAACACATTCTTTATTCGAAGCGAGGATGTGGAACTCTTTGCCGGAGTCTGTGTTTCCCGAAAGGTACAATATGAGTGTCTTCAAATCAAGAGTAAATAGGTTCCTTCTAGGTAAGCGTGTTCCATCTTAGACCGCATCGACGCTTCACATCAGGCAGGATGTGGTCAAGCGCGAACCTATTCAATATATAAAAAAAAAAGGTTGTGTCAATTATCATTATCATCATCATCATTTCAGCCGTAGGACATTTTTTTTTTTTTATGTTTGACAGGCTAGGTGTTTGACCACAGCTCACCTGATGTTAAGTGAAAGCGTGGTCGAAGATGGTAAAGCACACCTAGCCTGGAATGGAACTGGCTCTCAAGTGAGGCTGCCGGAACACACCGTTAGATGCTTGGCGGCAGATTTTAGACCTCCACATAGACCTCTTACATAGACCTCCTCCCCCATTAACTTCCACAAAGACCGGTTGGAAGCGGCTCGCATCCAGCGCGTTCTTGCGATCTTTACTAGGTCGTCTGTCCACCTTGTGGGTGGACGTCCTACGCTCCGTGTTCTCCACTCCAGAACTTTGCAGCCCCATCGGCCATCAGTTCCGCGTGCTATGTGCCCTGCCCACTGCCACTTCAACTTGCTGATTCTCTGGGCTATGTCGGTTACTTTAGTTCGTCTACGGATCTCCTCATTTCTGATTCTGATTGTATCGATTGTGTTTATTTATTTACACGAAAAATTGTTGTACGCACGCAAAAATCGATGTCTTTATATAAAATAGGTATCCAGAATCCCACTAATATTATAAACGTGAAAGTTTGGATGGATGTTTGTTACTCTTTCACGCAAAAACTGCTGAACGGATTCGGATAAAATTTCGTATGCAGGTAACTGACACCCTGGATTGACACATAGGCTACTTTTTATCCCGAAAACATGAAGCGCCCCGCGGTGTTGCTACTATATGGTTAAAATTATGATTAGTTTGTTATTATTTGTTTATGTAATTTCAGTTTATTGACTATTATTTTTACTATTTATAATCGGACCTTCTTTTCGGGTATAGGCCTCTCCGAGCTTGGTCCAGATTTCTCTGTCTTTAGCTATTGTTCTCCATTTACTTTCCGCTATTGCTTTCATGTCTTCTATCCACCTTTTTCTAGGACGCCCTTTTCGTCTTTTTCCTATCGGTCCTTCCCATGCTGTTGTCTCTAGTGTCAATCTTTTGTCTGTATATATGTAAAGAAAGAAAGAAAGAAAGAAATGAAATAATTTTATTTTGTAACACAACAAATAGAGACAAACAGTTACAAAATAAAATGTCATTACTTTTACGTAAAAATGTATAATATTGTCTTTACAGACGCAAGAAGCAGATGGTGGGTATTTTCCCGCTGGCGACGATGGGAGGGCCTCTGGTGGCGCCAGTCTCCAGTCTTCTAAGAGCTGTGCCGCCGCCCCCGTTACCCAGGTAATGTCATGTTTCAAACTATGTAGCGATGATAGCTCGGTGGTTAGCGCGGTAGGTTCGCATGCCGAAGGGCGTGGGTTCAAACCCCAACAATGAGCTTGAGCTGCCGGTGAAGGAAAACATTGTGAGGAAACCATAGCATGGTGGTAGCGTACTCTCTAGTACTCGGATGGCTAGCTACCACACGAGAGTTGGGAATCTGCCGCCAAGCATCTAACGGTGTGTTCCGGCAGCCTCACTTGAGAGTCAGTTCCATTCCAGGCTAGGTGTGCTTTACCATCTTCGACCACACCTTCACTTAACATCAGGTGAGCTGTGGTCAAACACCTAGCCTGACAACCATAAAATAAAAAAAAACTTCTATTAATCAATTCACATCAGAATAAATATCTAAAAATAAATTAAAATTTTTAGAAACCCCCAACAAGTGTAGAGTATTCTACTAGTCAAGCCCTTTCGTTTGATATCCATATTGAGGGAGTTGTGAAAAAATATGTAATTCGCCATTTTGTAGCGGCGGCCATCTTGGACCGATTTTCATCAAACATAGTTAAGAACACTCCCGACTAATGAAACAAATAAACAAAATCAAAATCGGTTCATCCGTTTGGGAGCTACGATGCTACAGACAGACACACACACATACACGTCAAACTTATAACACCCCGTCGTTTTTGCGTCGGAGGTTAGTAAATAAAATAAATATCATTGGACAGTTCACACAGCGCCATCTAGCCCCAAACTAAGCAAAGCTTGTACTATGGGAACCAGTAAACAGAATCACACTAGGCAAAAGTTTGTGAGTAAACGTGTTTGTATGTTTGTTACCTCTTCACGCTCAAACGGTTGGACCAATTTTGATGAAATTTGCTATGGAGGTAGCCGACACCCTGGATTAACACATGGGCTACTTTTTATATCGAAAAAATGGGAGTGTTCACTTGGGAACGGCAGGTAACACCCGGGCGCGCAGCTAATACTTTTTTTTGTAAATACCTTCTTTTAATAAACTAGCGGACGCCGCGCGGTTTCACCCGCGTAGTTCCCGTTCCCGTGGGAATACAGGGATAAAAAGTAGCCTATGTCACCCGGGGATAGCGTAGCTTCCCAACGGTGAAAGAATATCTGAAACGGGTCCAGTAGTTTTTGAGTTTATTCGTTATATACAAAAATACAAATCTTTTTTTTTCTCTTTATAATATTAGTATAGATACAGAACTGTGTCTGGGCACAGAACAAACATTTGTTTAAACCGCAAAATGTTTTTACTGGGTGGGAATCGAACCCACGCCCTACAGCTCTCGAAGCAGACACACTACCAATGAACCAACAGGGCTGTCAACATAAATTGACGTTTCTTTTGGTTAACATCTTTTTCCGTAAAATACAAAAACAGGAGTACAGTGTAACCTATTTCATTGCAGAATGTTCCGTACATCGCGCGGTGTGGGCGTTCCGCATCACGACCCACTGAACCCTGACGTACCTGAGTTTGTGCCACAAGCGCTCCGGATAGGTTAGTATTATCACTACGCCAGATACTGTTCAAAACTCTTCAGCAATGACACACTGTTCGTAGCGATGATAGCTCAGTGGTTAGCGCGGTAGGTTCGCATGCCGAAGGGCGTGGGTTCAAACCCCAACAATGAGCTTGAGCTGCCGGTGAAGGAAAACATCGTGAGGAAACCATAGCATGGTGGTAGCGTACTCTCTAGTACTCGGCTGGCTAGCTGCCACGCGAGAGTTGAAAATCTGCCGCCAAGCATCTAACGGTGTGTTCCGGCAGCCTCACTTGAGAGCCAGTTCCATTCCAGGCTAGGTGTGCTTTACCATTTTCGACCACGCCTTCACTTAACATCAGGTGAGCTGTGGTCAAACAACTAGCCTGTCAACCATAAAAAAAATAATAATAAATGTTATTTGCAAAAGAAAAAAATAAATTTTCTTTGTTACAATATTTATGACATAAATGTAAATAAAATATGTAAAAGAAATGAGACGAACGATACGCTCTCCTGATGGTAAGAGATAACGCCTGTCCATGACCATTGCAGCGATACACAGAACTTTGGGTAACAGAACAAAGTCCGGGACATCGCTGCTTTGGCGCTCATTACTTTGAGACTCAAAAGCCCTATAATGCCGCTGCAGTATCGTTCACAGTAATGTTTGCACACTACTTTGACATTGACAATGTTATGTTGCAGAAGAATCAACTGAGAACTTGCCGGCGGTTAAGGCGATCAGCCCCAACGCTCCGAGCACGCCAGACGTCTGGACTGAGGTACGTTAACTTTCGAGGATTCATACCCAGATAAACCTTGCCCCTCAGCTGGGAACGAATCCGTCCTCTTTCGGTTTGAATCCACTTTCATTGTGCGAACCGCTAAACAATGGAATTTGCAGCCCGAGTGGGTGTTCCCTGATAGATACAACCTTTACGCTGCGAGCGAATCGGTTTCTTCTAGGCGAGCGTGCTGCATCGTAGATCGAATCATCAATTAGCATGGTGGTAGGGTACTTTCCAGTACTCGGCTGGCTAGCTACCACCTTCAAGTTGAAAATCTGCCGCCAAGCATCTAACGGTGTGTTCCAGCAGCCTCACTTGAGACCCAGTCCCATTCCAAGCTTGGTGTGCTTTACCATCTTCGACCACACCTTCACTTGACATCAGGTGAGCTGTGGTCAAACACCTAGCCTGTCAACAATAAAAAAAAACCTGGTTGCTTCGAAAAAGTTTTTACTCTTTAAATGATCATTTGAATTTTCGATGAGTTCTGTTTAGGTTGCGTTTGGTTTACGTTGTCTCTATATAAATACAAAGTCCGAATACAAAGGCTTTATAATTTATTCTTGTGTAAAGGTGAAACGTCGTACGAAGGGTGGGTCGAGGGAGCGCGTGGGCGCCAGCGGAGCCACCGCGGTCGCGGGGCCGCCTTCGGAGGAGCCGCGCGAGGAGCTTCACTTCCAGCTCGACGAAGAACTGGACCTCCCGCCTCCCAGGCAGAACACCTTCACCGACGCATGGTGAGATAACAAAATCACTTGATCACAGGGATATTAGGACTTACCATAGAATGTCTCAAAATAAAGAGCGCCAAAGCAGTTTTCTTTTTTACCCACGACGGAACGGAGACAGTATATGCGTTTGGGGTGTAAGGATATTTGTTTGTGCAAATCCTTGTTGCTATTTTTGTCCAAAACTACTAGTCCGATTTTAATGCAGTTTTCAGTCATGGGTTCGGGTTTGATTGGTGCATGTTCTTAGATAGGTGTTACGGTGACAACCCACCAGGGGGCGCTGCAGCAAAAATTTTTTGTGCAAATCTATGTTGCCATTTTTCTCCAAAACTACTAGTCCGATTTTAATGCAGTTTTCAGTCATGGGTTCGGGTTTGATTGGTGCATGTTCTTAGATAGGTGTTACGGTGACAACCCACCAGGGGGCGCTGCAGCAAAAATTTTTTGTGCAAATCTATGTTGCCATTTTTCTCCAAAACTACTAGTCCGATTTTAATGCAGTTTTCAGTCATGGGTTCGGGTTTGATTGGTGCATGTTCTTAGATAGGTGTTACGGTGACAACCCACCAGGGGGCGCTGCAGCAAAAATTTTTTGTGCAAATCCATGTTGCCATTTTTCTCCAAAACTACTAGTCCGATTTTAATGCAGTTTTCAGTCATGGGTTCGGGTTTGATTGGTGCATGTTCTTAGATAGGTGTTACGGTGACAACCCACCAGGGGGCGCTGCAGCAAAAATTTTTTGTGCAAATCCATGTTGCCATTTTTCTCCAAAACTACTAGTCCGATTTTAATGCAGTTTTCAGTCATGGGTTCGGGTTTGATTGGTGCATGTTCTTAGATAGGTGTTACGGTGACAACCCACCAGGGGGCGCTGCAGCAAAAATTTTTTGTGCAAATCCATGTTGCCATTTTTCTCCAAAACTACTAGTAAGCAGACTCAAAAGAGGTTCCCAATTCTACTGTATTTTTTTGTATGTAATGATAATTCCGCCAGTTGTGAATCGATTTTGATGATTCTTTTTTTATTTGATAGATCATACTTCAGAGGTGGTCCCGTATAAATTTTATCGATCGATCGAGAGGTTTTTAAAAAATCAACAAAAATCTAAAAATTGTATACATCGATGATATTTTCGTGTACTCCGAAACCTCGTTTCAACCGCGTTTAGTTGGCGTGAGGGTCATGGGGTCGTTTTTTTTAATTGTAAAATATTGTATATTATTAAGGGCGTGGGTTCGATTCCCACTCAGGACTAACATTTGTGTGACTAACATCGATGTTTGTTCTGTGTCTGGGTGTACTGTATGTATTATAAGTATGTATTTACAAAAAAAAAGAAAGTATTTAAGTATTCTATCAGTTATCTGTTTTCCATAGCACAAGTTTTGCTTAGTTTGGGGTAGATGGCGCTGTGTGTAATGTCCTGTGATATTTATTTATTTATTTATTTATTATTTGTTACTCCAAGTTATATATAATTATGTATTGCTGCAATGATCATGGTGCTCTTATTATCAGGAGAGCGTTTCATTCGTCTAAGATGTATACAGCTAACGTCATCGAAGAGATGTATCTTCAACTCCCGAATTACCTATATATCTGCATTTCTTCTGACTGTCTGGTAGTAGATGATAAATGAAACTTATTTTCCTAGTGATTACCATTTCTATATGATTACGTCCTAATTACATGGTTGTAAGCGAGTGCACTCTAGCGCGGCTATGGGACAACTGACTAATGGGAGTTTTGGCGGGAACGCGGAAAGAGTCGTGTCGCCCCGTTGTATTTTGTCGAGTGTTTAAGCATAAAAATTGTGGTGTTTTATTCATAAAATGCCGAATCACAAGCGCGAGTGTGGGAAAATGTTGCTTCCAAAACTCCATCGAAGCTTTACAGTAAAGCCACCGCTACTTTACTAAAGCATCACTGGACTTGACTGACACGGACTGTAGTTGACCAAGACTGGACTTTGACTATAACTATAGCTACGGAAATATGAAACACTTGTTACTGGCAAATGCCAAAAAAGGCGACGCCCAACTCAAAGAAAAAAAAACTGACGAGTGTGACCAAGCGTTGGAATGCGTCACTCTCAACAAAGACAGTTTCCCTACAGTCTCAACACGTAAAAAATGTTCTACAGGTCGGATGAGGAATCAGACTTCGAGTTCACGGACCGCGACGTCGGTCGGCTGTTGATCGTGACACAGACCCCGGCACGCGCCGCCAAACACGACGGCCACGACCGCCAGGGTGACTTCACCACTCGGACCAAGATAACGCAGGACTTGGAACAGGTAACATGGGGTTTAGAGAACAGTGGGATTTACTCCTATGAGATCTATATTGACACGTATGACTTGAAGTGCATTGTGCATTACCCGGCCCAACTCCTTGATGTGCCGCAGCAAGATCACACAAGAATTGAAACAGGTAACAAGGGGTTTTGTCAGTTTTTTTGACTGTGGAAACAGTGGAACGGATTTACTGGATATGGGGCGCCGAGTTCTATACTGATGTATGACGTTGCGCTTGAAGTGCATTGTGCATTAACTGGTCCAACTCCTTGATGTGCCGCAGCAAGATCACGCAAGAATTGAAACAGGTAACAAGGGGTTTTGTAAGTTTTTTTGACTGTGGAAACAGTGGAACGGATTTACTGGATATGGGGCGCCGAGTTCTATACTGATGTATGACGTTGCGCTTGAAGTGCATTGTGCATTAACTGGTCCAACTCCTTGATGTGCCGCAGCAAGATCACGCAAGAATTGAAACAGGTAACAAAGGGTTTTGTAAGTTTTTTTGACTGTGGAAACAGTGGAACGGATTTACTGGATATGGGGCGCCGAGTTCTATACTGATGTATGACGTTGCGCTTGAAGTGCATTGTGCATTAACTGGTCCAACTCCTTGATGTGCCGCAGCAAGATCACGCAAGAATTGAAACAGGTAACAAGGGGTTTTGTAAGTTTTTTTGACTGTGGAAACAGTGGACAAGATTTACTGGATATGAGGCGCCGAGTTCTATACTGTTGTATGACGTTGCGCTTAAAGTGCATTGTGCATTAACTGGTCCAACTCCTTGATGTATCGCAGCAAGATCACGCAAGAATTGAAACAGGTAACAAGGGGTTTTTTATTTTATTTTATTGGAGATACTGAAGTCTTACGTCTTGCTTGGAGTGTAATGTGTATTTACCATATCAACACCTTGAAGTATCAGAGTAAGATCACAGACAAAGATCAGAACTTGAAATAACAAGGGTTATTTCAAGTCTTGATGTTTATTTATCATCATATTCATCAGCCTATCGAAGTCCACTGCTGGACATAGGCCTCTCCCAAGACACGCCACTCAGCCTGATCTTCGTCCTACGTATATCGTCACTTTGCCAATACGCGTTTTCCACTGCAGAACACGTCTACCCCAGCGGTTATCGGTTCTGCGACAGATATGTCCAGCCCATTGCCAATTCAGCTTGATAATACGCTGAGCTATGTCTATGACTTTAGTTATCTGGCGAATTACTTCGTTGTGGATACGATCCCTCGGAGAAATGCCGAGCATAGACTCTTAGATTATTTCTTTCTTTTTGTTAAGTGTTTTTTCTTACCGTGGGTACACGTGTTATGCTTTGCAAAATACCCTCCGTGTTTTGCATTTCTCCTGCCAGCCCAACTCTTTGAAGTATTTGTATTTTTGTACTACTGTAGATATTAACCAGATATCCTGTTATTGAGTATGTAATGCTAAGAGCACCTTCAGTTCAGGCAGGATGTGGTCAAGCGCGAACCTATTCAATGTAAAAAAAAAAAAAAAAAAAACCTGTTGTAAGTCAAAATTCATAAAATATATTTTAATTAAAAAGAGCACGTACCCCGGAGTCCTTGGAACGTTGACTTTTTTTTTAACTTTAAGGTTTCGGAGACAGATATATTGTGGAGAACTTTAAAATAACGGACAAGGGAATTTATGAATTTTAGATTTAAAGTTACCTAAGCAAGGTGTAGTCTGTTGTTGTTTTTTTGTGTAGATTAGATTTAACATTTGTTGTTGTTTTTTTTTTATTGTGTAATGTAGTAGTAGTGAATTGTAGTAACCTTTGTGTCGGTGGGTGGTTTAACACAGGCGCAGTCTCGCGCGCCTAAACACGACGGCTATGATCGGCAGGGAGATTTCACCACGAGGACCAAGATCACACAAGATTTGGAGCAGGTAAACTGGAAATTTTGTTATACGGCGGACATTTGCTAGAATATTATGGCCCTTCGAGCCGGTTCCATAGGTCGATGAGATCGAAAAAAATTAGCATCCCAGTTAGTTATTCTCTTAATAGTAGTAATATTGATAGTAGTTTAAGAAGTGATAGTTAAAGTTTACAAGATATTTATTGAGAAATAACAATCATGTTGGTAGGCAAAAATGCATAATTGCCCAAAAATCCTAATAATTAATATTACAAATGCGAAAGTTTGCGAGTACGTTTGTTACGTTTGTTATAATACATACAGTACACCCAGACACAGAACAAACATCGATGTTAGTCACACAAATGTCAGTCCTGAGTGGGAATCAAACCCACGCCCTTCAGCTCTCGAAGCAGACACACTACCAATGAACCAACAGGGCTGTCAAATAATATACTAGAAAATGTCCGTTCTTTGGAGCTATGACGGTAGTTGGAACTAAAAATGTATTTATAGTGCATTGCGTATGACGTAATATAACGTGTTTTGGGTTTAGGTTAAAAATATTTTTATCATTATTTTATTTATATTCATAAGATAAAGGCATTTTTTATGTCAATAAAATTATTTTTATTTCTTACCGAGGAATATGAGAATAAATTAAAATTGAAGAATTCATTAAAATATAATTCTTTTAATTCAAAAGGCGCTTATTGTACCTATCATTATGAGATTTTATGTGGCTTTTAACGCTTTTTAATGTGCTATAGCATATTTGTGTCGAGATCTTTATGTATTATGCAAACCAGATATTCGTCAGTTTTCTGCGTGAATTGTAAGAATTTTGTATGAATACAAATACTTATAATTATGTCAATAATGGATTTGTATTCTTCGAAATTCTCACCAAAGTTACAATTCAAGTTTCGTAATATCATTTCAAATACATATGTCAAATAGGTACATTGATTACAATCAGCGTGTCAATTAATAAAAATTCAAAATAAAGTATGCTCATATAAAAATATAGTCAAAATAAAAGGCGGTCAATATATATATTATGTTTGTTTTGATGCGCGCCTACAACCATGTTCTTTACTGAGGGGTTGGCTGGCAGAAAATGCTTTAGCATTAAGTCCTCCCTTTGTACATATTTTTCTATAAAGTGTGCAACAAAGAATTAAATAAATGTAAAAAATATTGACAGTATAATAAAATGACAAAAAAATAATGAGCTAATCTAAGAGTTTTGCAGTGCAGTGGTGCTTTTCATAATTGACAGGAGATCTGAAATCAGGGCCGTACAGATTCAATTTCAAATATTCGAATGCGAATATGTATGCAGGCTTGCAATTCAGAATTGAGTTCCTGAACCGCTTGTTGCATCCTGATACATTTTCCTCCGTATAAGTTTTAAACAGTATAGGTGACTCAATACACCCTTGTGGAACACCCGGTTTAGTATCTGAAATAGCATCGTCATTCTTATAAAATGCTTAAATCCTAGCTTAGTAAAGTTGCTTTTTTAAGTAAACGAGATGGTGTGGCATGTTTTTGTTCAAATTTTCTCAAGTTGCTTGCTTGTGACCATATTAAAAGCTTAGCTGAAATCCACGGATGAAAAAAATAGTTAAAATTTTCCATTGCCATTTACTAATTGCCAAGGCCTTGCGATTTCTGTAATTCGACTTTCTATAGATATTAATAATGCCTAAAACTCAAGCGAATTAATGTCCGGTAGGAATTATTAAAGATACAGTTATGATTCATAGAAAGGAACATTACATCGTTTTATTTAATTTATTATATCTATAATAAGTTACGGGTATGACAAAAGTAGGTACATGACCAATAAAGTTAAAATTAAATAAAGTCATCATGTGAAAGTAGAAAAAATTAAATATGACAAACAAGCAACAACGTAGCAAGTAAAACTAAGAAGAATTTGGTGTTATTGCAATAAAAATAATCATAAACATTTGTGCTATTCTGCCTTAATTTCAGGCAAATGACAAAATAATGTTTGTTTAATTGCATAAATTGCACCATATGACTCTGTTAGATTTTAAAATTAGGAAGCAAACTATTATGAGTATTCTCTGGACCTCGACAATAAGCTGGATAGTTCGAAATGATTCTAAAGGCAACGTTGGAAGGTCAGAAATACTCAATATGCTCACTATTAATGCTGGAAGCGTTATAGATGCACTCATCAAAACTGTTACAGTCGCGACTCCCGATTCTTTTATATATGTTGTCACATTATCTAACAGCATCATATTAAAAACGCTGTACAAAACTCTTACGTATAAAAATATATTACGGACAAAAACTGATTACAAACAAATAGCAAATACAGCAATACTAGTACCAACAATTCGTAAATCAATGCAGATTTTATAGATAAAAACGATACACGACGTGCCGTAGACAAAAAGAAAATAATATAAATTCATGTCAGACTTTGGATGTATAGATTACATAGTTTTGGTAATAAATATCTCCCTGCTATGACTGATGTATTCTCGACATTGCAAACTTTACCCACCTAAACATATTTGTCATACCATACCTTATCCATATAAACATAATTATACTTTCACATACTTTCACTCATACAAACATACACACTTATACATATGCACTTACAAACTCTCTATAACACTCACGCACACGCATACACACACACTCACACACACACACACACACACACACTCTCACACACACACACACTCACATACACACTCACTCTCACACACAAACTTGTTTCATTTTTATATTTTATATAAATTTAGGTTAAGATTATTATGTATATACGAACATGGAACGGAAGACACTAGACTTCGCGACACAGGTTTTCCTAGTGTGAAGTCTAGGGTACTTAGTAATACCTAATTGTATACTTAATATACTAAGATAAGTTGTTTTAATGTATTATAGGTATTAAGGGTCATGTAACATTAAATAAATAAATAAAATAAAATAAATAAATAAATATCGTAGGACATTACACACAGCGCCATCTGACCCCAAACTAAGCAAAGCTTGTACTATGGAAGTCAGATAACTGATAGAATACTTGAATACTTTTTTTGTAAATACATACTTATAATACATACAGTACACCCAGACACAGAACAAACATCGATGTTAGTCACACAAATGTTTTGTAGCTTAAAAAAAGCTTTCAAATAGCTTTTGATTTCAATTTGATTAGGTCAAAGACCGAACGCCACCGTAATGGGGACGAAACTGATACCGGGCATCCAGCTAGTCTATTTATGTTAATAAATATCGTAAGACTATACACACAGCGCCATCTGGCCCCAAACTAAGCAGAGCTTGTGTGATGGAAGTCAGATAATATAACTGATAGAATACATAAATACTTTTTTTTTGTTGTAAATACATACTTATAATACATACAGAACACCCAGACACAGAACAAACATTTCGTTTATTCACAAAATCTAAAGTATTGTACAGGGTCATTTGTAATCAGTCAGGATTAGCAATGGCATGTTCAGAATATTAAATCTAACAACTTTTGTTCGTCTTGTTAGGTACTACCGCAGTACCAGATATTTTAACGCTAAGCAGTAGTGTGCAAACATAACTGTGTTCTGGGTTGAAGGGTACTGCAGGTAGTGAAATTACAGGGATGTTGAGACTAGCCATCTTATTTCAAAGTAATGTGCGCCAAAGCAGCGATGCCCTGGACTTTGTTTTGTTGCTCGAAAGTTCTGTGTATCGCTGCAATGGTCATGGGTTGTCGCTTACCATCAGAATTATTTTAGATTTTTTTCAAATGGTTTGTTTGTCTTCTTTCTTTCAGGTGATTACAGATGGTCTTAGACGCTACGAAGAAGATTTATGGAACGACACTGACTACCCATCGGTTAGTATTTTTTTTTATATATAGGGTGTCCAAGAATGGAACGATATCCCTGTACTTGCGGATTGGTCACATCATGCCCCCACTGTGTGGCAAAAATTCTTTTTAGTAAAAGTTTTTGTGATATTGATTTCTGAGGAGGTGTCAATCGATTCGTCATTACGCTCCGGGTGACATAGGCTAATTTTTTTCCTTTAGTTATAGTTTTTTAAACGTTTTGGCTTGTAGCGTTAATGTATGTTATACACCACAATTTAATTTTAATTACAAGAAAAAATTTAATGGGTAATACAGACAGACTAAAACATCGTAAATGTGTAATCAGATTTTTTGGTTACTTCATAATATCAAACGTATTAGTCAAAGTTTTCGTAAATTCTGCCTAAAATTATGGACATTCACCTGGCCAGCTGGTGGGAACCGATGGCGGCTTTAATTTATTGCAAAAACGTGTTCTTTCTCTCTCGCACTCGCGCGCGGCTCCCGCTGCAGGCGCGCGCTTGCCGCGGGATTTATAAATCAACTTGCGACGGACTAGGTTTAGGTAAATGACTACGGGTACAATAATAACCAGGAATCACCTTTTGTTATGGATAATTTTTCGACACCGATTTTTCAAGATATTTTTTTTATAGATGCGTTCTGTTATAGCAGTAGATAACGCATTTTTTTCTTCTTCTGATAATCCGGTATATAAAGTTTTTTTTGTATTTATTTTATATTTTTTACTTATAGTAAACTTTATTTTATGAAACTAATTTGAATATTTTGGCTACCTATGCGGTAGTTTAATTCTAATACGTTTTCAAACTTTTTATAGTTATGACGTCATGAGGTCGGCTGAATATGTAGAATATGCCTTTGCCATATAAAACAAAAAAGTATACAAAACATTAGACACAAATTACATTAACTTTGACAACAGGACTGACAAGTTTTTTTTTAATTTGCCCCGTCGGGCAGGCTAAAGCTGTAAAGCCATTCTGTCACATCTTCGGTTTTTACAATTCATGACATGAAGTAAACAAATCTTGTGTCATAAAAGCGATATCAGCGTCCAAATAACGTTTAAAGTAAAATAACCCAGATATTTGTATCAATAAAGCGAAAAACAACTCTACGTACGTGTATTGAAAATATTATTATGATCGCCGTTGACTTGACATTGGCAAATTTTGTTTTGGTTTGCCATTGCTTCTTTAGTCTATGAAAGTTGCCCGACGAGTTGACGTCATGAGACATAAATTGAAAGTCAAGTTTGATTTATGTTTTTTATTAAAATAAACCCCACCTCATAGTTTACAGAGTTTTAAACATAAAAATATTGTACACAAATGTACTATTTCGAAATGGTTTTGGAATCAGTAAAGTTTTTTTTTTCTTTACATACCGAATTACAAAATGGTGGTGTATAAAACAAAATTGAATGTTGTATTTTTTTTTTTGTTTTTGCAGTCTTACGGAAGCCAGACACAGTTTAGGACGGTGTCGCTGATAACGCGCGAACAATTCGAGGCGACGATCCCGACTGAGAAGCATTCTAATCCGTCAGAGCCGCCGCCACCGCCACCGCGGGTGAGTCTTTTTTTTTTTTAATGGTTGACAGGCTAGGTGTTTGACCACAGCTCACCTGATGTTAAGTGACGATGTGGTCGGTGTATACCTACACACCTAGCCTGGAATAAAACCGGCTGTCAAGTGAGGCTACCGTTAGATGCTTGGCGGCAGATTTTCAACTCTCGCGTGGTAGCTAGCCAGCCGAGTACTAGAGAGTACGCTACCACCATGCTGTGGTTTCCTCACGATGTTTTCCTTCACCGGCTACTCAAGCTCATTGTTGGGGTTTGAACCCACGCCCTTCGGCATGCGAACCAACCGCGCTAACCACTGAGATATCATCGCTACATGTACTATGTGTTTGATCGTAGCTCATCTGATGTTATAAGTGACGACGTTGTCGAAGATGGTGAACTAACCTAGCCTGGAATAGAACTGGCTCAAATCGATAACATTTTAACAATTTTTTTACATTTTCTTTTCCACCGTTCAAAACGAAGAACACTTGGTGGTAGATCTCCTTAGCAGGAGGTCGTCTAGGTAGGTACGACCGCAGTACCAGATATTCTGCCGCCAAGCAGTAGTGTGTAAACATTACTGTGTTCCGGTTTGAAGGGTACTGCAGCTAGCGAAATTACTGGGCTGTCGAGACTAACCATCTAGTCTCAAAGTAATGAGCGCCGAAGCAGTGATGTCCTGGACTTTGTTTTGTTACTCAAAGTTCTGTGTATCGCTGCGATGATCATGGACAGGCGTTATCTCTTACCATCAGGAGAGAGTCTCGTTCGTCTCATTACTTTTTACATAAAAAAAAATTTGAAACATTTTTTTTTTCTTGCAATATGTTTTTTATTCTGTTACACGCAACTTATTTTGTCAGTTGGAGCATGTCGCCGACGGAGGAAGCAAAACGAAGCGGCCTCGTCGCACCGCGCGCTTCTACGCCGCAAGCAAGGACCCGCACGCTACTGATGTCATGTGAGTAAAGCTTTCTATCCCAATAACAAGCGTACACATCTATACTTCTCAAGCACGATGTTAATACTTGACAAGCGATATCACCATGTCAATACTTGATAAGAGATGGCACTATGACAATACTTGACAAGCGATATAACGGTGTGGCAATACTTGATAAGAGATAGCACTATGACAATACTTGACAAGCGATATAACTGTGTGGCAATACTTGAAAAGCAATAGCACGATATCAATACTTGACAAGCATTGGCACGATGTCAATACTTGACAAGCGATAGCACGATGTCAATACTTGACAAGCGATAGCACGATGTCAATAAAATGTTGAAAGTACAGGGCTGTTGTAAGACGTTGTCGTGTTGTATTTGCAGCAGCAGCAGGAAGCAGAAGAGCCGGCACAGCCTCAATCCGCCCGTGGAGCACCACGTCGGATGGATCATGGACGTGCGCGAGCATCGGCCCAGGACCACCAGCACTGGGTAAGCATACCGAAAATAATTTATTTTACAAACAGAGACAGACGGGTTACATACATGTGTAGCGATGATAGAGTAGTCGGTTCATCGTCGGTCGGTCGGTCTGTACATGTTTACGGACGGGCCAAATAGGAAAAATAATATATTTGACAAATTTTAATGTAATAAATTATTTGTAATAAAATGTTTTTGAGTAGCAAAACAAAGTCCAGGGCATCGCTGCTTTGGCGCTCATTACTTTGAGACTTTCGATGGTTAGTCTCGACAGCCCAGTAATTTCGCTGCAGTACCCTTCAAACCGGAACACAGTAATGTTTACACAGAACTTAGCGGCAGAATATCTGGTAATGTGGTGTTCCCTAGACCTCCTGCTAAGAAGATCTACGACCAAATTACTTTTTAATAAAAAATTGTGTTTAATATGCAATTTTCTTTGTTACCTTACCTTAGACAATCAAAATGAAGTTCCGCAAAGTAACGCCTGAATCAATTTTGTAACGATGATAGCCCAGTGGTTAGCGCGGTCGGTTCGTATGCTGAAGGGCGTGGGTTCAAACCCCAACAATAAGCTTGAGCTGCCGGTGAAGGAAAACATCGTGAGGAAACCATAGCATGGTGGTAGCGTACTCTCTAGTACTCGGCTGGCTAGCTACCACACGAGAGTTGAAAATCTGCCGCCAAGCATCTAACGGTGTATTCTAGCAGCCTCACTTGAGAGCCAGTTCCATTCCAGGCCAGGTATGCTTTACCATCTTCGACCATACCGTCACTTAACATCAAGTGAACTGTGGTCAACAACCTAGCCTGTCAAACATAAAAAAAAAATCGGTAATTGTTGTTTGTCCAGATCTTCAGTGGGCACGTCCCCAACGCTGGGCTCCTCGTGCGGCTCCATGCCGGCCTCGCTGCCGACGTTCCACCACCCGAGCCATGGTCTTCTGAGGGAAAACCATTTCACTCAACAGGCGTATCACAAATACCACTCGCGCTGTCTCAAAGGTAACTAAACATCAATTTTACTTAATTTAGTAATTTGTTAAATTATTATTATCGATATAGTTTTATTAAACGAAGGGTGAATAGCGTCCTTAAAGGTAGGCAACGCACTGGTAATACCCTGGGTATTGCCGGTGTCCATAGGCGGCGGTGACCACTTACCATCAGCTGGTCCGTCGCGTGTTTGCCACTTTATTCGCATAAAAAAAACATTTAGTTGGTTGACTGGTTCTACAGGATTCGATCCCGGGTCTTTTTACTGATCCCAGGATTACGGAATTGTATATAAGCAATCCCGGGATTACGGGATTGTATATAAGCAATTACGGGATTGTATATAAGCAATCCCGGGATTACGGGATTGTATATAAGCAATTACGGGATTGTATATAAGCAATCCCGGGATTACGGGATTGTATATAAGCAATCCCGGGATTACGGGATTGTATATAAGCAATCCCGGGATTACGGGATTGTATATAAGCAATCCCGGGATCACGGGATTGTATAATGTATATAAGCGATTACGGGATTATATTAAAGCAATTACGGGATTGTATATAAGCTATCCCGGGATTATGGGATTGTATATATACAATCCCGGGATCACGGGATTGTATATAAGCAATCCCGGGATTACGGGATTGTATATAAGCAATCCCGGGATTACCGGGTTGTATAGTATAAGCAATAAAATTACTTGAAATAAATAACTAAATTATAGCATGGTGGTAAGGTATTTTCTAGTAGTACTCGGCGGGCTAGCTACCAATTTAAAATCTGTCGGTCAAGCACCTAACGGCCTCATTTGAGAGCCAGTTCTATTCCAGGCTGGGTGTGATTTACCGTCTACGACTACTCCGCCACTTAACATCATTAAGACATCTAGCCAGTCAATCATAATAAAAAAAAAAAATTAAATCCAAAAAATTAAATGCATTATCTATTACTAGCTAAAAGTAGCCTATGTATTTAATACAGGGTGTCGGCTACGTTCATACTAAATTTTATCAAAATTGGTCTAGCCGTTTGACCGTGAAGAAGTAACAAACATGCATTGCCTGGATGTTGGTTGCCTGGAAGAGATCGCTTTTAGCGATAAGGTCGCCAGTTGTTACACCAATTAATTAATTTTATTTCTTCTGTATTGTTTTTTTTAGTGTGTGCAATAAAGAGTTAATCAATCAATCAATCAATCATTACTCGCAAACTTTCACCTTTTTAATATTAGTGAGACAAAAATATTTTCCTAAGATATTATTCTTAAAATCTGCCCTAGAAAATATTTAAAGAAACATTTATGTCTAACATAAAAATGTCCAAACCGATTCTTTTTTTTGATTGTCAGGCTAGGTGTTTGACCACAGCTCACCTGATGTTAAGTGATGGTGTAGTCGAAGATGGTAAAGCACACCTAGCCTGGAATGGAACTGACTCTCAAGTGAGGCTGCCGGAACACACCGTTAGATGCTTGGCGGCAGATTTTCAACTTGAGGGTGGTAGTTAGCCAGCCGAGTACTAGAGAGTACGCTACCACCATGCTGTGGTTTCCTCACGATGTTTTCCTTCACCGGCAGCTCAAGCTCATTGTTGTGGTTTGAACCCACGCCCTTCGGCATGCGAACCTATCGCGCTAACCACTGCGCTATCATCGCTACAGAACTATCTGATGTAACATTTGTCCACAGAACGCAAGAAGCTTGGCATCGGACAGTCTCAAGAAATGAACACCCTGTTTAGATTCTGGTCCTTCTTCCTGAGAGACCATTTCAACCGCACCATGTATAACGAATTCAGGTAACTGATAACTACTTTATTTACGGCATTTCACTTTTTGTGTTGTGCTAGTGTCAAATATTAATAGTACATTGTTACCCTAGGGGTGAAAGTAACTTATTTAGTCCCGAGATGGGGTTAAGCGCCCGAGCGTAGCGAGAGACTAAATAAGTCTTTAAACCCGAGGTAAATACCGCCTTTTATTACGAATACAAGGAAAGTAACAAAAAAAGACGCGTGGCACTCGGCGACTGCCGCGGTAAAGCTATTGCATAGCATTACAACCAATGCCACCTAGAGGCGAGTTGCTGAACTAAAGAGACAAGCGTGATATTTCAAAAAAGTAATTAAAAGTTCTGCTATTCATCGACAGATGGCAAAACTAAAAAGTATCACCGCTGTGCCGGTGGGGGGGGGGGTGTTAGGTTATTTTCGTTACGGAATTTCTGGATTCGGTCTCCACGCTCAAGGCCCGCGATAGAAGCTATGCAATAGCTTAATAAAAACATTAATTAGCTATTTTGGTTTACATTTATCAACAAAACAAATGGAAGATCGGATTGCCGCTTTCCCGCCTATTTTTTTTTCTATAGCCGGTCTATAGCTATTCAGCCTTTATTTTTCATTTTCATCATTAAAAAAAAATAGTAAATATTTTGCCTAAATCTGTTATTAAAAAAAAATATCTCCTTTAATTGATACTCAACTTTGTGCTATATCAATTTTACATCTCGCTGCAATCGAGTGGCTGTATAGAAAGTTGGAACATGGTTCAATAGAAATGTGAAAATACAATTAGTTTTTTAGCTATTGCATAGTTTCTATCGCGGGCCTTGAGCGTGGAGACCGAATCCAGAAATTCCGTAACGAAAATAACCTAACACCCCCCACTCCCACCGGCACAGCGGTGATACTTTTTAGTTTTGCCATCTATCGATGAATAGCAGAACTTTTAATGACTTTTTTGAAATATCACGCTTGTCTCTTTAGTTCAGCAACTCGCCTCTAGGTGGCATTGGTTGTAATGCTATGCAATAGCTTTACCGCGGCAGTCCCCGAGTGCCACACGTCTTTTTTTTTTAAAATAATTTGACACCAGTTTAAAACGATTGTCCCTCGGGTTGAAAAGTATTACTTTCAACCCGCTCCTCAGGCAACTTCAGACCTACATTCCGAGTGTGAGTAATGAAAATGTTTGACAATTGTGTTAATTACAGAACGCTAGCGAACGAAGACGCTTGCTCCGGATTCCGGTACGGGCTTGAGTGCCTGTTCCGCTTCTACTCGTACGGACTCGAGCGGAAGTTCCGTCCGGAGCTCTACCAACACTTCCAGCAGGAAACGCTCGCTGACTACGAGAAAGGTCAGATGAATATTTTCATTTAGATTTCAAAGTCAAAGTCAAAGTGTATTTGAATAAATTGCGTTTAAATATAGAAACACTTCCTGACTCCAGTATTGATGTTGGCAGATGATTGTAAATCAAAGGACCCATACCACACACACCCCCACCAAAACATGCCGTTCTATGCACAGCCATCTTTAGTTTGTGCTTGCTCCGCGCACTCACACAAGATTTCTGTTGCCTTTGGCGGAATGACACGTTTTCCAAGTATAAGCTGTTAATTCACGTTTGACAAGCTTTCGTTTGACCACCGTCTCGCCTGTTGGTAAACGATAATGCTATCAAACACAAATCATTTATTAATAACACCAAAGTTACAGGTCATTTTTCCATTCATATTTAAAAATTATTATCAAAATCATTACATATGTCAAAACAATGAAAATGACAGCCCCGTTGGCTCATTGGTAGTACATCTGCCTTGAGAGCTGTAGGGCGTGGGTTCGATTCCCACTCAGGGCAAACATTTTGTGAATAAACAAATGTTTGTTCTGTGTCTGGGTGTTCTGTATGTATTATAAGTATGTATTTACAAAAATAAAAGTATTTAAGTATTCTATCAGTTATCTGACTTCCATCACACAAGCTCTGCTTAGTTTGGGGCCAGATGGCGCTGTGTGTATAGTCCTACGATATTTATTATTTATTTATTTATTTAATGAAAATGAAAATGTCAATAAAGTAATATGTCACATATAAAATAATTATGTCAATATAATTAAATGCCCATAAAAAACAAAAATATTATAATTACTTACTAGTAATTCAATAATCTCTTAGTTTTAAATAATCGTCAAAGTCATAGAACAAGGTCTCTTGAAGCCAAGATCTTAGTTTGCTTTTGAAGCACGCGATGGAAGCTGCATCCCGGATAGAAGCGGGTACGCGGTTGTAGACCGCGGGCCCCAGAATGTATACCGACCTCACCGACTTGACGAGCCGATGCGACGGCGTTACTAGTTGCTCTTTCTTTTTATTACTGCGAAGATCCAACGTGCTGTGGACGAAGATGTAACACGCATATTTAGAAAAAAGCTATTCAATAACTTACTCGAAACTCCGTTATAATTGCAGGTCAGCTGTACGGGCTGGAGAAGTTCTGGGCTTTCATGAAGTACTACAAACACGCCGCCGCGCTGCAAGTGGACCCCGCGCTCCAGCATCACCTGGACAAGTTCAAAGCGATCGAAGACTTCCGCGTACTCGAGGTAACCACTGCGCCCCTTTGTAGCGATGATCAAACACCTAGCCTGTCATGTTTGTTTTATAGTTTTTTATGTAAAAAAATAATGAGACGAACGAGACGCTCTCCTGATGGTAAGAGATAACGCCTGTCCATGACCATCGCAGCGATACACAGAACTTTGAGTAACAAAACAAAGTCCAGGGCATCACTGCTTTGGCGCTCATTACTTTGAGACTTTCGATGGTTAGTCTCCACAGCCCAGTAGTCTAGGTTAGTTGGGTTAGTTCTGTCACGGATTGTGTCGGTAATTTCCAGTGGTGTTTAAACGTAATTTGTTTGGGGTTTGCAGCCGCAGTTAAATGAATTGCTGGCGGCCCGCGGCCCCGCGGCGCCGGGGCGCGGCCCGCACGCGCGGCCCTACGACCGCCACCGCTCCGTCTCCGAGTCCGACCGCGCGCACGCAGCGCATACCAGCCACAAGTTCAGGTAAACATTGTAGGTTATAATGAGGCGAAATGATACTGGCTCAATAATAAATAAATAAATAAATATCGTAGGACATTACACACAGCGCCATCTGACCCCAAACTAAGCAAAGCTTGTGCTATGGAAGACAGATAACTGATAGAATACTTAAAATATTTTTTTGTTGTAAATACATACAGTACACCCAGACACAGAACAAACATTTTTACACCACAAAATGTTTATCCTGAGTGGGAATCGAACCCACACCCTTCAGTTCCTGGAGCAAACATACTACCAATGAACCAACGGGGCTGTCAGGTTCATTGGTTAGCGAGGTCGGTTCACGCGCCGAAGGGCGTGGGTTCAAACCCCGACTTTTTATTTTGTTTTGTTGTTATATGTGTAGTATTTAATTTTGTGTTTCTACGTATTTTTTTTTTGTTATTCGGATATAATATATTATTTTGTTGACAGCCCTGTTGGCTCATTGGTATCGTATCTGACTTCAAGAGTTGAAGGGCGTGGGTTCGATTCCCGCTCAGGACATATGTATCAACAAATGTTTGTTCTGTGTCTGGGTGTTCTGTATGTATAAGTATGTATTTACAAAAAAAAAAGTATTTATGTATTCTATCAGTTATCTGACTTCCATCACACAAGCTCTGCTTAGTTTGGGGCCAGATGCCGCTGTGTGTATAGTCCTACGATATTTAATATAGTTAGTTATTTTAGTGAACCAACCTACTTGTTCTATGATTTTAAACAAAAAAAAAAAACATTTTTTTTAAACAACATGTTATGTTATTTAAATTTTACTGTTTTCTTCAATAGAATAATATTGTCTTTTTTTTTGGGCAAGTGGTTAGAGGATGATTTTAAGACTTGTGGTTATTTTAATTAGATTTTTGTTTAATTTATATTTTAAAGTTTATGTCAAATTAGTTCTAGATATTAAGTACGAGATTTTTGTCGAAAAAAAATTTAATTTTTTTTTTGAAATCGATCGAATCGATTTTTACAAAAATGTAAAAATTGTATATTTCGATGATATTTTCGTTTACTCCGAAACCTCCCTGTTTCAGAATTATATATTGTTGAAAAATAAGTTTCAAATTTATATATTATTGAAAATACGCCTTCCAAGAGTCCCTTGGTTTTAGTCCACGGTTTGGATGAATGCATTTCTTTTGAGCTTTGAATACAGTCTCTTTCTCTGTGTTAAATGTGATAACGTATCGTTTGCGCAGTCGTCCGGCAGCGGGTAGTAGCGGAGGCGCCTCCAGCGGCGCCAGCGACAACCGCGGGCGCGCGGGCTCCTGCGGCGCCCAGAGCGTCGTGGCCAGCGTGACGCCCAGAGGTCAGTTCCCTTCCTTACACTTGACTGCCCGATACGCTCATTTAGTAGAATAACTTTTTTAAGCTATTGCATAGCTTCTATCGCAGGCCTTGAGCGTGGAGACCGAATCCAGAAATTCCGTAACGAAAATAACCTAACACTGGGGGTGTTAGGTTATTTTCGTTACGGAATTTCTGGATCCCCACCGGCACAGCGGTGACACTTTTTAGTTTTGCCATCTATCGATGAATAGCAGAACTTGTAATGACTTTTTTGAAATATCACGCTTGTTTCTTTAGTTCAGCAACTCGCCTCTAGGTGGCATTGGTTGTAATGCTATGCAATAGCTTTACCGCGGCAGTCCCCGAGTGCCACACGACTTTTTTTGTTTAATTTTTATTTATATAATACTATACTATATACCTATAAGTTTTTTTCTGTTTTATGTTTATTTTTTTGTATGTATGTATTGTTAATTATGTTGAAATGTGTTTTATGCCCCAAATAAAGTGTGACGTTGTGACGTTGACACAGGCTACGTGTTTGACCACAGCTTACACCAAATGTCAAGAAATAAAATACATTTTTTTTTAAAATGTAAAATGTTATGAGACGAACGAGACGCTCTCCTGATGGTAAGAGATAACGCCTGTCCATGACCATCGCAGCGATACACAGAACTTTGAGTAACAAAACAAAGTCCAGGGCATCGCTGCTTTGGCGCTCATTACTTTGAGACTTTATATATATTATTATTCTTTGTATTTATTTGATTCTTAATTTTTAAATTTTTTACATTAAAAAAAAATCTAATATAATTATTATTATTTATGCATATAATTGTTCCGCAGGAAAATCAAAGAAACCGGAAACCGCCGCATCCGACCAGAAGACCGCAAAAACACAGTCCTAAACGAGAATACAAACAAACACCCGTCATCTAGTGTAAATATAAGTAACAGTTAAAAATAAACTATGACATTTCAGTGTGCTACTTAATGTTTAAATTGTAGAAATAAATGCATTTTATATATATATATATAAACCATAAAAATATATATATATTGGATGGACCGAAGTGTTGTGTTGAATATCTGGACTAAAATTGTGATTGGAGCAATTTGGTGGCGGCGATGTAGGACGGATACTTGTGGAGCCTGGGTATGTAGTTCTTTCTCTTTTATATGTAAAACTAGCCTCTGTATTAATCCAGGGTGTCAGCTACCTCCATACCAAATTTCATCAAAATTGGTCCAGCCGTTTGAGCGTGGAGAAGTAACAAACATACATACACAAACTTTCGCCTTTATAATATTGGTGTGACAAGCTACGCTCTGCAGTGTTACCCGCTTTTCCCACGTGAATACGTCATTTTTATGGATAAAAGTAGCCAGCCTATGTGTTGATCTAGTGTGTCTGCTACCTGGACCAAATTTGATCAAAATTGGTCCAGCCGTTTGAGCGGGATGAAGCACACAAACTTTTGCCTTTATAATCATGGTGTGATAAGCTGCACCCCGCAGTGTACCCCGCTTATCCCACGTGAACATGTCATTTTTTTCGGTATAAAAAGTAGCCTATGTGTGAAACCAGGGTGTCGGCTACCTCACAAACAAATCTTTTATCAATAACAAACACCGAAGTTACAGGTCATTTTTCCATTTA